>JACEFZ010004451.1:285000-610000 GCA_014155875.1 Cepaea nemoralis
ATTTTCTCGGGTTGATCTTTTGTTAGTAAGTTAGTAAATACTTCGGTCAGTTCAGCAAAATCTGGTATGAACTGCCTATAATAATTTATAAGTCCCAACAAACTTCTGACTTGCTTTTTCGTAGTCGGAAGTGAGAGTTTTAGTATCTTGGACACAATGTTATCGTCTGTCGTGACAAAGCCATTAGATATTTTGTACCCCAAGAAGGATATTTCCTGATAGGCTATGTCTACTTTTGCAGGCTTTACCGTCAGTCCGTGCTGTCTAATGCGTTCAAATGTCTGTTCTAATGTCTTTATGTGGTCTGTCATCGTCTTTGTGTGAACACAAATGTCGTCTATGTAACAGATAATATTCGGTATGTCTACTAGTAGAAGTCGTGTCATACGTACGAATGTTGCTGGGGCATTGACAAGCCCAAATGGAAGTTTGCACCATTCGTACAGTCCCCAAGGTGTGGCAAAAGCTGTCAGATGTCTGCTCTGTTCGTCTACTGCTATTTGCCAGTAACCTTTCGTCATGTCTACCTTCGTAAAGAACCTAGCGTCTGTCAGTTCTGTCAATAGATCTTCAGAGTTTGCCATTGGCTCTAAATCTAAAAGAGTTATCTTATTTAATTTCCTATAGTCGACACAGAGTCTTATTGTGTTGTCCTTTTTGCGTACTATGACCATTGGAGATGAGAAATTTGATTGGGATCGTCTAATGATGTTGTTTTTCTCTAAGCTGATGATCTCTTGATGTAAGTGTTCTTTGTAATGCAATGGAATGGTGTATGGTCTGCATTTTATAGGGTGTATTTGACGTGAGTGTGATGTGATGTTGTACTAATTCTGTTTGTCCTGGGTTGTTGGAGAAAATGGTGTTGTACTGTTGTATGAGCTGTTTGCAACTGTCTGTTTCTGCTTGAGTTAACTTTGGGTTGATCTTAATTTCCTTCAAGCAGTTCGTCGTGTCTAATGCAGGTGTTGGAATTTCGTCACTAGCCTCGTCATCTTCATGGTCTATTATCACTGTACATGCTGTTGTGTCGTCTTGTTCGTTGTCTCTGTTGTAATATGGTCTTAGCATATTGACGTGGAATATTTTGTGTTTGTCTTTTATTTGGATCTCATAGTCTACAGGTGAAATCTGTCTCGTCACTTTAAATGGTCCTTGCCAAGAATCAGTCAATAAGTGTCTGTCACTAGGTAGAAGAAGAAGAACGTCCTGTCCAGGTGTCAACGTTATTGTCCTGTTACCTTTGTCAGCATATTGTCTATATGTAGCACCAGATAATTTTAGTGCATCCTTTGCAATTATACAAGATTTGATGATTCTTTCACGCAATGATGTAACATATACGTATGATGATATGGGTTTGAGTAAAGGAGTGGATTCAGTTAACATTTGATGATAGATGCTTAATGGGCCACGTGGTTTGGCACCATAGATAAGTTCAAAAGGAGAGAAACCTGTACTAGCATGTGGCACCTCGCGATAAGCAAAGAGAATAGCAGGTAAATATACGTCCCAGTTATTGGGGTGCTCTTGCGTGACTTTAGCAAGCATATGCTTTAAATCACCGTTAAATTTTTCTATAATTCCGCTCGAGTGAGGATGGTACGGGGAATTGAAACATTGCTTCACTCCTAACATTTTGGTGAAAGCTTGAGTAGATGCGGCGAATGAACTGACTTCCCCTGTTTGATTGGATAGTGTCTGGAAATCCTATCCGTGAAAATATATGGAAGAAAACTTCCATTATGTCATTGGCAGTTATGTTCTTTAGCGGAATCGCTTCAGGCCAGCGGCTACATTGATCAATAATAGTTAATATATATTATTCCCTCTGGTTGTTATCTGATTAAGAGGGCCCACTATGTCGACAGATATTTTCTCAAAAGGTCGACTGGCTAAGTCAGTAATTTGTAACTTTGCCTGTGGGTTTTTTCCTTTCTTTACAAGTTTTTGGCAGATGTCACAACTCCTGCAATATTGCTTAATGTCATTGCAGAATTTGGGCCAATAAAACTGTAATAATAATCTTGATCTGGTCTTAGCATATGCCATATGCCCTGCAAGAGGTATATCATGGGCAAGATGTAAGGCTTGCTTACGATACTCAATTGGCAAAACAGTTTGCTCTGTTGTGGTGTCACCTCTGGTATAATACCTGGTGAGGATACAATTTTTCAAAGCAAAATGCCATCTTGCATTTTTGGTTAACTTTGGCTTTTGGCCGATCAGATTAAAATATTTTGACAATGAAGGATCAGCCTTTTGGGCTGTTACAAAAGTCTCCTTCATGGTTTTAGGAGGTAGTAATACTGGGCTAAGCATTTCTATAGCCTCAGTTTGATTAATTTCATCTTGCATTCTAGCAGTAGATCTGGTTACTGCGTTCACACATTCAATGATATCAGATGGTGATGAAACAGTGTTATCAATGATGTCATGAGATACTAGTGCTACGTTAGCTACCATACATTCATTAGGTGGTACAACATTATCAATGATGACATTTGATGGTGATGTTGTGATCTCATTAATGCAAAGAGATGTTATGTCATGAGGCATATCATTCACCTCTGGTAAATTTCCAATTATAATATCACACACCGGGTTTGTTAATGCTGCGCATTTTACTTTCCCAGTGAGGAAAGGTGTTTGAATATATGCCCATGCTAGTGGGTACTTTTCAATATTGCCAGAGAATGTTCTGCATGTTACGTGCCTGCCTGTATAGTCTGTAGGCATTATGAACGTTCTCTTCAGTCCAATCAGTGAACTTCCCGTGTCCCGAAGGACTGTAGCAGGCTTGCCATTCACATATCCTTGATGGATGTTTATTCTGCCTTTGGAATCTACTACCAAATTAGCTTCTTCATTGGCAATAGGAATGGAGTGGCCGCATGTTAAAATACCATCTTCATAAAAGGTATTACAAACAGTACATTTATTTGCGTTAAACATATCAAAAGCCTGTGCTGAGTTCACAGGGTGTTTCTCTGATTGTTCTTCATCTGATGATGAACTATCAAATAAGGCGGCATTGGCTTTCTTGGTCATTTGCCTACCTTTACAATCATGGCGATAATGTCCATACGCCTTACAGAGGAAACATTTACGCAAATTTCTAAAGGATTTACGCTCTTTATCTTGTCTGTTTACGATGTTCTGTAAATATGTAAGATATGCGGGGTTCTTGTCGCACATCTCACCTTGATGATGTGAAATTCTACAATAGTTACAATGGTTGTACTTCTCAGATGTAGGCTTATAAGGTTTTTGCCTACTATAGGGTTTGTCATAGTTAGCCGATGCTACAAAATTGGTTTCAGTAGCTTCACTGGCAAAACAATGTTTGTTGGCTGTGTAATAAGCCGAACCACGTCCTCTCAATCTGCTCTACACTCGTACATTCATTCTCTTGCAAAAATTTCGAAAATGCTGATGGAATGGATGAAATGACTTTATCTCTGATGATAAGATCTTCTAACTTTTGATAGTTCTTATCAATTTTAGCTGCTGAAGTCCATTTGGAAAATATATCTCGGACTAAGCAGAGGTAGTCAGAGAACGTTTGAGTCGGTTTGGGGCTCAACTTGCTGAATTGTTCTCTGTAACCTGCCTCATCTAACATAAAATGTGCCATAATCTTTGATTTTAGATAATGGTAATCTTTTCTGAGGTCTTTGGGGATAGTCTCTATGACTTTCAGAGGCTCCCCTGATAAACTTCTCATATAAATTATATTCCATTCAGACAATGGGACCTGGTAATGGTCCATTAAAGTCTCAAAATTTTGGGTAAAGGCTGCAATGCAGTCACCTGAAGTATAATTACGTACGATACCTTGATATTTCTTGTACTGGTTTTCTTTCTCCAGTCTCTCAGATTTCTTGGACTCTTTGTTTATGGCAGTCTCAGTATCAAGTTGTTTGATTTTTAAGTTGCACTTCCAGCTCTTCCCGTTTACTTTGAGCTGCTATCTCTGCCTTCTTTAGTTCGATATCTAACTCTGCTTGTTTTGTCTTTGCAGACAGTTCTAGTTCTGTCTGTTTTGCTGCGGTTGCTGCCTCTGCTTGCTTTAAGGCTGTTTCTGCCTCTACTTGCTTGGCAGCTCTTTCAGCCGCTCTTTCATCGCGTTCATTAGCTTTCTTCACGCTAGGTGTATTCAGAGTATTTCTTCTCACTCCACTTCGTTAACTCATCACCTGTTAACTTTAACTTCAACCCCATATCGATGAAATCATTTAATGACGACATGATGGAAAATGCAAATGAAATATCAGACACACAATTTGTTACAAGTTGTTAGTAAAGTGAACAATTTACAATTGTGTTCTATTACAATATGTGCCTAAATTTGCATCCGAAAGTATAAAGAAAGAAAATTATACTCAAGTGTCCTGGATGCGGTGAAGAACGGTTGAAATTCGGACTAGGAACTGTAGGGTCGCTACTTCAAAACACAAATGACCTCTACGGGCAAGGGTTTCAGATGGCACAGAAAACCTGCTTTGTTTTTGGAGGAAATAAATTAGCGTCTGTTTGATGTGGTGTGTATGCTTGTCACTAAGTTTTGATTAGGTTTGTATGGCGTTGAGTGTAATTGTAGGTCGTAATGTTGTCCGTCAACAATTTTTTTTTTCAAAATCACAAGTCACTTTCTTTCCGAAACTTTCTGCTTTACACAACTCACTTTACAAAGACAATCTAACTATATCTCAACACTCTACAACATTGATGACACATCACTTACATCAAGATGACATTCAGTAAGGACATAGACATCAAGTTTACAAGATGGCGACAAGGTCACAATGGCGACAACTTCACAATGTCGACAAGGTCAAAACGGTGACAAGTTCCACAATCACAAATGTTTTACACGTTTACAAGATCAAACAATATGTATGCACTGTACGTTCACATTTAGTCTCCATGTTCAAACAATGTAATAATATATATCAAAATGAGCCTTCACAATCACATTTAAATGTACTCTAAAGTTGGACAAAAATTTCTAAGTTCACAAATCTAGGTTTTAAATGTTAATTACTTAAACCACGTTCATTTTAAAGCCGGACGAATGCCACCACGTCCACACATGTCAGGGTCTTAAACCTGGCTCGTTAACCTAACACATGTGAGACAGTACAAATACAACGTGATTTGACTTGAGACTCAACGACACTAAGTTTCGATGGATTTATTTACAGATCACGATCTAGAGATGATCATCACAATACATAAGTTATAACAATACACTTACAGGCAACCCACAGCTTACAATCAGTCTCACAAGATGTACAAGACACTCGACTTTCGGGCCACAGAAACTACACAAGCCTTTCTCCCATCATACGTCCAGTCGAGTCCGAGTCCCAGAGCTGTCTGGCTATTTCTCGCAACGCGCCTGCCCACCTGAAGTGGCTTCACGAGGCCTGCGTGCGTCCTGCTTTGTCCTTGCCTGACCGCTGGCTGTCTCGTCAGCCGGCAACCTCGCAGGCAGGTAACTAATACTCGCCTGGCGGGCGTAACGATGTTACAGCATCCCCAGCTAGGGACTATTCGCCTGGCGGGCGTAACGATGTCCCTGAATCTCTGCTGGCAATACATTAGACTCTGACAATATGCCATCTTTGCTCTTACACAACTTATAGAGAAATAATCGAATTTATTGAAAGACTCTACTTAGCCTTTGTCTACCATGAAAAGGCATTTGACAGAGTATGCATAAACAAGCTGTAGGAAATTCTTAAATGCTATGAAGTGAGTACACATCTAACAAGCTCATGTAGAATCTTATGCAACAACAATGAATGCATAGTGATAACAGATGGAGGACACCCAGAAGCCTTCATCATAAGATCCGGAGGTCAACAATGTTGTGTCCTGTCCCCTCTCTTGTTCATAACCTATATAGACAGCATATGTAAAGAAACCAGCCAAACAGAGATCGCTGAACACCACATGACGATCAGAACACAGAAGAAGAACCAATGGCAAATTACACCATTACAGAACTCCTATTTGCGGCGCGTAAAAGCACTAATAGCAAAATTAGAAGCAGGATTACAAGACCGCATAAATAGTCTAAACGAAGATGTGCAATGAACATAATATAACAATTAGCATCAGTAAAACAGAGGTAATGATTATTACCATAGAAGTAAAAACAATAAAGATTCATCTAAAAGAACACCCCCCCCCCCCCCCCCCGGAAACAAGTAAAGAGTTTTAAGTACTTAGGAAAACATAACATCATCAAATGGCAAATCAGAAGACAAGATCGAAAATAGATGCAATAAGGCAAATCAACTCATTGAACAAATGGCACTAATAGTATTACAGTATAGTATTACTAACACTAAAGAACACATGTGTATCAATAGTTACTTAGAAAGCACTGTACAACACATTCTTCCTACCAATTCTGTGCTTCCAATGCTAAACCTGGAAAATGACAGAAAAGGTAAAAATGAAAAATCACACCAAAAGAAATGAGATACCTGAGAAGAATACTCAAAGCATCAAATAGAGAGAAAATCAGAAATGAAGAGGTCAGGACTAAAGTGAGGGTTATACACGCGCTAGATTTTATTAAATGGTTTGGTCATGTAACTATATTACCAACGAACAGATTACCGCAGCAAGCAATAATGCACAAAGCAAATGGAAGCAGAAGAAAAGGAGGCCACGTAAGCGAGGGACATAGGGAATGGCAGAGCCATCGGAATCTCGATACATGAAACCTATAAACGAGCACTCTCCCGCTTCACCTCGATACCGCAAGGTACAAGATTTATATATATATATATATATATATATATATATATATATATATATATATATATATATATATATATATTCCATTGGTACCTTGCCGTATTGACAGACGATAGTTTGTTACATTGTGCTTAAAAAAGGCTTAATAACTACAACCCATGGCAGTGGCGAATGTGAATGTTAAGGCCAATTCGTGCTGTAAATGTTCGTCCACAGTTGATTCATGTGAACACATGGTCATTTCCCCCATTATGCACAATATATATATATATATATATATATATATATATATATATATATTATATATATATATATATATATATATATATATATATATGTCAGTCAGGTCTTAGTCAGATATGACTGAGCTACCGTATAACAGTAGACGGTACTACCTGGTTTCTGTTAGCGCCGAACGTTGGGCGGCGCTTACCAAACCCGACACCCCACATTGTGCCAACGGCTTCGGGCGGAAGAGCACAATTGGGAGGGTACAAGCCTTACCCTGGTGCGAGGAAATGCAAGCTAAAGACAAAATTGTCATGGCAGGGCAGACCAGGCCCTAAGCCTTGGTTGGCGACTGGTCTAGGATCGAAGCTCCGACAGGCGGACAGTTAGAGCATTGCTTTGCTGATCCGGCAGCTTCTGCAGCTTGTCTTGTTCCAGATGTAGGGGTGTTACCTTTCCTCTGGAGTGAACTAGGCAGGCCGAGAGAGGGATCATGCTGCATGGGCAACACATGATCTCTATATTTTAGCCCAGGCTTTGTGCTATGGAGAGGCAATAACTCCATCCCTGGTCTTAACTGGTCTCGGAATCAAAGCGAGAGGCAACTGTTACGGGTTATAAGTCCTTGTCAGTTGGCGTAGACATGGGGCGCCACGCGTTGCCTCTGACGGTGGGAGACACCTATAGGTGTCACTGATCAGCTACCGCCCGCCTCAAGCTGGGCAGCCCCCAGCCAATTGGGCGCTGATCCGCCACAGCCTGCCTGCTTCAATGGGTGCTTGGGGCTAGGACAAAATCTGAATCGCAGGCTGTAAAACCAATGCACCAGGTACAAACAAAAATAAAAATAGAAACCTCAAGCTACGGCTTGCAACCTGGAACGTGAGAACCATGTGTCCAGGATTTTCCACTGACTTGACCAATATTGACGATGTGAGAAAAACGGCTGTGATTGATGCCGAACTCAATCGTCTTAACATTGATATTGCTGGCCTGCAGGAGACTCGCCTCGCTGAGGAAGGGTCACTCAGGGAAAACAACTACACCTTTTTCTGGAAGGGTAGAGGGCAGGCAGAAAAAAGGCAACACGGTGTGGGCTTTGCAGTGAAGAATTCGCTACTGGGAATGATTGAAATTCCAGCAGGAGGAAATGAAAGACTATTATCCCTGCGCTTGGCAACCTCTTGTGGGTTTGCCACCATTATTACTGCATATGCACCGACACTCGATTCCTCTGATGATGTGAAGGATTTGTTCTATGAGGAGTTAGACTCCGTGATCAAGGCAGTTCCAAAATCTGACTACATTTATATACTCGGTGATTTCAATGCTCGTGTGGGCAAGGACTCGAGTTCATGGCCAGTGTCCCTTGGAAAATACAACATCGGTCGCATGAATGAAAATGGGCAAAGGCTGCTGGAGCATTGCACCAGTAATGACCTATGTATTACAAACTCTTTTTTTAAACAAAAGAGATGCATAAGGTCACATGGAAACATCCAAGATCCGGCCATTGGCACCAGCTGGACTTCATCATCACACGGAGACAACATCTGAACCATATATCATTGACTCGTAGTTACCACAGTGCTGACTGTGATACAGATCATTCTTTGGTTGTTGCAAGGGTTAGACTGAGACCAAAGAGAATCTACACAGCTAAACACAAATCTAGCCCCAGGATTAATATTATTAACACTCATGATCCTGAAAAGTGCTTTCAGTTTCAACAGCAACTTGAAGACGCTTTCACTGATACACCAGAAAATTGTACAGTAAATGAAAAGTGGGGTCAAATTAAGGAAACTCTTTATAAAACTGCCGTAGGAGTTTACGGCACTGTGGATCATAAGAGGCAGGACTGGTTTGCGGCCAACAGCGAGACTCTGCAGCCCTTGATTGATAAGAAGAAGAAAGCTCTCTTAAGAAACAAGGAAAGACCAACGCGTAACACTCTGAGTGAGCTAAGGCAAGCTAGGAAGGATGTGCAAAAGGCTGCCAGGCAGTGTGCAAATGATTATTGGATCAAGTTATGTGAGTCCATTCAAATCGCAAGTGATAAGGGAGACATAAGAAGCATGTATGAAGGAATAAAGAAAGCCTGTGGTCCAGTGATCAAAAGAAGTGCACCATTGAAAACCTTGACTGGAGAAGTCATCACTGATAAGAAACAGCAGATGGACAGATGGGTAGAGCACTATTTGGAGCTTTACTCAAGTGAGACCAAACTAGCGGATGATGCCCTTAACGCCATAGAGGCTCTACCAACTCTTGACCACCTGGACACACTTCCCACCATAACAGAAGTTAAGTGTGCTATAAATGAACTTGCATCTGGCAAGGCTCCAGGTAAGGATGGGATTCCAATAGAGGTGATCAGGAGTGGGCAAGACCCCCTCGCTGTACAGATCCACCAGCTAATAGAGCTATGCTGGCGTGAAGGACAAGTCCCACAGGATTTCAAAGATTCAAGCATCATAACACTGTACAAGAACAAGGGTGATCGGAGCGACTGCAACAATTATAGGGGTATCTCACTTCTGTGTATTGTTGGAAAAGTATTTGCCAGAATTGTTCTGCGCAGACTTCAAGTCCTAGGAGATCAAGTCTACCCCGAATCACAGTGTGGCTTTCGACAGAACCGGTCTACCACTGATATGATATTCTCATTGCGACAAATGCAAGAAAAATGCCGTGAACAGAATCAACCACTGTTTATTGCCTTCATCGACCTCACAAATGCATTTGATTTGGTCAGTCGTGAGGGTCTGTTCAAGGCACTAAAGAAGATTGGCTGCCCACCAACTCTTCTGTCCATTGTGGAATCGTTCCACACAGGCATGAAGGGTATAATCAAGTTTGATGGTGCAACTTCTGAAGAATTTGAAATCAAGAGTGGAGTTAAGCAAGGTTGTGTACTAGCTCCCACCCTCTTTGGAATATACTTTTCACTTCTACTGAAATATGCATTTCGTGATCAGGATGGTGGTATATACATTCACTCACGCTCAGATGGCGGCCTCTACAATGCTCAGAGATTGAAGGCTAAGACCAAAATTAGGAGGGTACTGATCAGAGAGTTGCTTTTTGCAGATGATGCTGCAGTTACGACCCACTCTGAGGAAGAATTGCAATGTCTACTATCTGCATTCTCCAATGCTTGTTCTGAATTTGGTTTAACAATTAGCAAAAGAAGACACAGATTATGTCACAAGGTGCACATGGGGTACCATCAATCTTTATTGATGACGCCAAACTAGAGATAGTAGACCATTTTACATATCTAGGATCAGTGGTAAATAGCAAATTATCCCTAGATCAGGAAATCAACATCCGGATTGGTAAGGCAGCAACAACTAATGAACAGATTAAGAAAAAGAGTCTGGGAGAACAGGAAGCTTACTGCCAAAACAAAAGTCCTTGTCTATCAAGCCTGTGTCCTTAGTACTCTTCTTTATGGCAGTGAAACCTGGACAACTTACTCACACCAAGAGAACAACTTAAACAGCTTTCATATGCGGTGTCTGCGAAGAATTCTTGGTATTAAGTGGCAAGACAAAATCACAAATACTGAAGTATTGGAAAGATCAGGTTGTGTGACAGTTTATTCCATGCTCAGTCTTCGTAGACTTAGATGGATAGGACATCTTAGGAGGATGGATGATGGTAGAATACCAAAGGATATCTTTTTTTGGTGAATTACAGATGGGTAAGAGATCTCAGGGTCGGCCTCTACTACGATACAAAGATGTGTGTAAGCGGGACATGATTGATACAGGCATTGATAATGCACATTGGGAGCAAGTCGCCGCTGAACGTGTTGCATGGAGGGCAAATATCAGAAATGGAATAAAGTCAAAGGAGAAAATTATTGCAGAAAAGTCACACACCAAGCGTTTGAGACGTAAGATGGTGCATGATGGTGGAAATGACCACGTGTTCACATGCACCCACTGTGAACGGACATTTACAGCGCAAATTGGCCTTATCAGTCACACTCGCTACCGCCATAGTTAAAAGTTATTATTCCTTTTTAGAGCACAAACTATCGTCTGTCAAGACGGCAAGGTGCCAATGATGATGATATATATATATATATATATATATATATATATATATATATATATATATATATATATATATATATATATATATATATATATATATATATATATATATATATGGTGACACCAAATTGTTACATAGAAATAGAAGGGGAAATTCTTAACCAAGTGGATAACTTTAAATACCCAGGCGCACTTATAACATCAGATGGAAGATATAAAACAGAGATTAAGAGCAGAATAAAGCAGGTAAAGCCGCTTTTCAGAAAATGATGAGTATCTTACGCAATATGACACTATCAATGAATTTAAGAAAGAGAGTGTTGAAATGCTATATAGAACCAGTTTGGCTGTATGGCAGCGAATCTTGGAATGTAAATGAACAAATTAGGAAGAACTTAGAAGTAACAGAGACGTGGTGCTTGAGACGAATGTTGCGAATTCCTAGGACTACCAGAGTAACTAACTAGAACACTATATACAACAATAAGAAAGAGATAAACATCTTTCGTTGGTCATGTGAGAAGAGAGGCATTGGAGAACATCGTGACAACTGGAAAGATCAAGGGAAAGAGAGGCAGAGGCAACCCAAGAGAGAAGATGCTTGACGGATTGAGACGGTGGCATGGAGGAATATCATCGGCAGAGTTGATCCAGAACACCAAAGACCGAGATCTGTGGAGAGCCATGAACGCCTATGCCAGCTGGCAGGGCACTTGGTGATATATATAGAAAGAATGGAAGATAATAGGAAAACAAATCTCGCTTACACTCAGGAAATAAATGACCGTAGACCCCGAGATAGACCAAGAAGACGGTGGAGAGATAATATACATACAGACCTACAAGCACTTGGAATCAGCGACTGGCAAGAGAAGGTCAACCAGAGAGACGAATGGAGACGGCTTGTATCTGCAGCAAAGAACCTCAATGACTCGGAATGCTGAAGAAGAATATATATATATATATATATATATATATATATATATATATATATATATATATATATATATATATATATATATATATATATATATATGTGTGTGTGTGTGTGTGTGTGTGTGTGTTTGTGTGTGTGTTTGCGTGCGCGTGTGTGTGTATGTGCGTGCATGCGTGCGTGTGTATGTGTTTAAAAAAATAAAAACAATGTATTATTATGTGGAGTCGAGACAGAAACACGGAGCTGATCCACGACTCTGGTGATCGAGTGAGATGGCAAAATATGACCGCCCACGCTTACCGACACGGCACATCATGGATGGATTATGTGGAGGAGAAGCCTGAACGATGAACACGCAAGTACAAAGTATAATTGATGCCGTGGAAATATAAGTATACTATGTGGGTATACAGACGAATAGGTATTTCACGGAATCATAAATAGATAAAACACTTCCAAATATACCCATGTCCGTAAAAAGACAGATAATAAATAGCATATTCAAACCAACCCTATGCTACCAATATCAAACTTGGACTTAGATGTGAGGATGTTTGTGTGGTGGACATATGTGTGCTGGGATGTGTGTGTGGAGGGAGTGTGTGTGGGTTGGGGGATGCGTGGGTTGGGGGATGCGTGTGGGTGGGGGGTTTGTGTGTGTGGGAGGGAGATGTGCCGGTGGGAGGGGAGATGTGTGGGTGAAGAGACGTGTGGTTGGTAGGGGATTGGGTGAGTGAGGGATGTGGGTGTGGGTGTTTGGGTGGATGGTAGGAAGTGTGTGGGTGTTGGTGGGTGGGGGGGTTGTGTGGGTTGGTAGGTGGAGAATGTGTATGTGGATGGGTGGGTGGGGAGTGTTGTGATTGGTGGTAGTGTGTGGGAGGGGGTGCGGGGATGTGTTGTTGAGGGATGAGTGTTTGGTTGGGTGGTTGGGGGTGTGTGGATATGGGTAGGGTGGGTGTGTGTGTGGGGGGGGGGGGGGGGGGGTTGGTGTGTTTGTGGGGAGACTGTGTCGGGATGTGTGATAATAGGAAAGGTTGGGTTGGTGGGTGTTTGGGCGGGGTGTGTGTGGATGGGTGGGGTGGGCGGGCTGTGTGTTTGGGTGGGTGGAGGGTGTGTATGGCTCAGTGAGGGTGTGTGTGGGTGGGTGGGGTGGGTATGTGGGGGTGAGTGGGGGTCGTGTGTGGGTGGATGGGTATTGTGTGGGTAAGTTGGGGTGTATGTGGGTTGGAGGGGGATGTATGGGTGGGTGAGGGATGTGTCTCATGACACTGTAATATGCATTGTTTATGTTTACAACATTCATTTGACAATGTAGTTTCTTATGTGAATGCACCATGCACAATTGACGAATGAAAGATGAGTGATTGGAAGGGCCGAATTTAAGATGGGCTTGCGTGCCCAATTTGTAACCCTTTAAAATAAAGTTGAATTGAAATATTTGAATTGAAATTTATCCAAATCACACGTTCGCAAGGTCAACACATGTGATATGAGATGCCTGAGGAGAGCTGCCAACTTAACAATCCGAGATCGAGTAAGAAATGCTGTTATTAGACAGACAGTAGCATCAACACCCTGTGCAACATTTATTGAAAGACAGAAGATCGAGTGGTTTGGCCATGTAGCTAGAGTGCAACACCATCAACTATGATCACTGGCCCTACATCAAAGATCATCTGCGACGAGACCAAGAGGACGCCAAAGAAGAAAATGGATTGGCTACATCAACGGCATTAGTAGTTATAAATGGGCAAAACGATTATCATTTATGGCGGTTTATGTGCCGACCGTCGCCATAAATCCTTGTATGTTTGTTATCCCGCCCCGGCTCGACGTCACAAAAGAAGACCTCCATTGAATTTTGACATCACAAGGGAGTAACCCATGAATAACAAATTGACTGTATTATGGCGGTTTCCTCCCTTTAGAGAACATTTTTTAATTAATTTTTTTTAAACTTTTTAAATTTTGTAATTGAAAATAAAAGATAACGATTATTTGTAATTATTAGTGACCGGAGTTTACACATCATGGGGATGCAGAGCTTCAAATGACAACCTTAATAAAGTAAAGATGGTGGTTAGTAGCGGTTGTAGTGGTTGGGATGTGTGTGTGTGTGTGTGTGTGTGTGTGTGTGTGTGTGTGTGTGTGTGTGTGTGTGTGTGTGTGTGTGTGTGTGCTGGGATAGGGTGGACGGCACGTGAAGATGCCGTGGGTGAGATCGCAGGGGTTGGATCATAGTGGTGCGGGCCCATGGAGTGGAGCGAGGTGGTTCGAACCCTTAAGCCACGGCGGATGTCATATGAAAACCATAATAGGTAAGCATGTAAATATGGCAGTTATGTGATCTGCAGATGGATGTAGTGGTCCTATACATCATCATCATACGGGTTTACAGAGCTTGAAATGAAGACCTTGAAAAGGTATTAAAAAAAAGGCCGATATTATTGATTGTAGCGGGTATGGCTTAGTGAAATTCGTTGGTAAGGCGTGGATGAATGGAGTTGTAGCTATATAAGTGCTTCAGGACACTATCATCATACGGTTTCAGAGCTTGAAATGAAAAGTTTTAAAAGGGAAAGATGGCTGATATTATTAGTTCTAGTCGGTATGGCTTAGTTTCATTCGTTGTTACGGGATGGGTAGCGACATTTAGTGATCTGTAGATGGTCGTATTGGTGAAAACGCTATTATCATACGGGTTACAAATGAAAACCTTAAAGAGTAAAGATGTCCGGTATTATTGGTTCTAGTCGGTATGGCTTAGTACCAATCGTTGTTAAGTTGTGGGTAGCAGGTATTAAAGACCTGTAGAAGGCCGTGGTGGTGTAAATACTATCACCATAAGGTTACAAATGAAAACTTTAAAAAGTAAATATGACTGGTATTATGGTTCTAGTGGGTATGGCTTCGCTTCAGTCGTTGTTAAGGGGTGGGTAGCGGATATTAGTGATCTGTAGATGGTCGTAGTGGTGAAAACACTATTATCATACGGGTTACAAATGAAAACCTTTAAAAGGTAAAGAATGCCGGTATTTTTGGATGTAGTTGGTATGGCTCAGTGAAATTCGTTGGTAAGGAGCTAGTGAGTGGAGAAGTAGCTAGATAATTGCTTCCGATCGTTATGAAGGGGTGGGTCAGAAGTGGAGTGGCAAGATAATGTGCTTCTGATCATTGGTAATGCGCCCGTGCCTTGATAAGAGACGGAGGTTAAGGGTCATATTAAAATCTGAAGCTTGAACTCAGTAGTTGGCCGACCTGATGGTGACCTCCTCGGTGACTAAACACTTGGCGATGCCATCGGCAAACGTGCATGAACGTGTTCAGGCATGTCTTTGGGGGAAAGCGGAGGATGACTCAGAGCGTGCTGACCGTGGTAAACCTACTTGAACACATGTAGACATTTTGTCTATGACGCATCAGGCGCACAGTCTGTATAAAGTGGACCGCAAAGGAGGGCTAAGGACACTACGTTTGCGACAAGACCTATCGAAAACAAGCCACGGAAGAGACCACAGTGTAAGTACTCTATGTGTAGTATACATTCTCATTACACAGCGTCAAGTCGGTTCAGTGTTGTCACTGATGTACTTCGCAGAAAATAAGGCACATTATGCTATGTTTGGGTCTACACCTCCAGATATATCAAACGCACACGATATCAAATACTCTGCTGTATATATCCCTTCAAACTAGGTAAAAACTGGTATGCATAAAGTTTATATGGATGGTGTCACGCTGTGTCAAATTCATAATGTGTAAATTTATCATATGCATATGATTTCACTTGTTATATCACCTATAATATTTTATCGTTTCTCCAGATTGAAAATTTCCTGACACAAACAGGAAAAAGCTAGTCTATTGAGTTGTGTATAAGAAGTGAAAGCTCTGACAGTCTACCACAAAATATTGGTATGCATGCTTTCATCATTGCTCACTAATTGTTGATCACCAGTGCTCAATAACTGTCCATCATTGGGTGTATTCGCCGTTGCTCACTAATATGGTACATAAAGCGCTCTATGTCGGTAACATACTATATAAAATAACACAAAGTAAGGCATCTTTACAAAATTACGAAACATACAGAATGTTGATAGCCGTCATCAGCAAACACACAACATATACTCACAGAGAAGACCCACGGGTGACTTAAAATATAAGGTATGAGAAGACTAAAATAAGAGCAACGCAGAGAACATATAATATTTTACTACTTATGACATCTTGGTGCACCCTCATAATCCGCAAATGTAAAATGGGTACTTTTTCTGTTGATATTTCTTGGTGAAAAAGTTAGTACTTTTGATATGAAAACAGGATGGTTATTATTTTATGTAGATGATTTAAAATACCAGCATCAAAATAATATTGATTGTCACATGTTTTGAAGTACAGAAAATAAGTCATGTAAAATATCGATGGTGGACTGTAATGGTTTGTCGTTTGTTCAGCGCTGTATGACGTTCGGTGTTCAGTACTTACACCAGAACGACTTGTGAAAGCGTGGAACTACAGGAATCTACACAAATCTTATAGTGGTCCATCACTCTACCGTATCAACACTTCACCAGTGCAACTACACAAAAGAGTATTGTGCTAATTATCAACACTCCATTAGTTGGTGCCGGAAACTACAAGCGGGTTGGATTACGTACCTTATTGCCACATAGCAAGTGCCCGAATCACACCATACAGAGAATGGAAGGAAAACCCCAAAATAAACAGCGCACGAAAAATATAGGATGCGAAGATACGTCACACCAACGCTAAGGTGACAACGCTAGCGTGACAACGAAACCATACGCTGTGGAACAAGCAAGGTGAACGGGCGTGTTTTCAGATTGGAGGACAACTTCGTGTGGCTATTAGATCGCTTGAGGACTAGCAGTGGACTCACTCCAAGCTAAGAACCGCTAGAAGCAGAAATATCGAGAACGCCATGGATTTAATAAGGACGGGAAAACTCTAGACAGACAGAATTGGAGAAAGATGACAATCAGGTCGACCGGAATGAATAGAGGATAAATAGAGGTATTACTGAGGACGATAGAGAAAACACAGAACAGTTATTCTCATAAAGGTTAGTGTACTTTTGTGTTAGACACCCTCCCCGGCAATAACGGGAAGTCTAATAGTTCACAACAAACTATGTTTATAACGCTGTAAATTACGTAATGAAATCGGTATTAGATTTTTTCCTGAGATCCAAGATTTACTTCATAATTTCAAGGTTCTTCCGAAAGTTACAAGTTGTTGTTGTCATACCATTTTGAATGAGCCATTTACATTCGTAACTCATAATATATTCCACATTGCAAGACATGGAAGAAGGACTTACGATATGGCACTTATCACCAGTAATTTTTCCAGCATAATGACCACTAACCAGAAAAATATCTTTCTTTGTCCTACATGTGGTCAATTCTTTACAGAAAACCGCAAGCTTACACGTCACATTAACACAGTTCCATACGCCAAAACTCACACATGCCACCTCTGTGGTAATTTATACAACAGAAAAGACAGCCTACAACGACACATAAAACAAATCATCAGATACCCACTTCATCAACAACTATAGACACTACACTCTCAACACCCATGACCACGACACCTTAAGCTTCATCACGCAAAATGAAAACACCTTCAGACACACAAATTAAACCTCAAGTCTCACATTGCACATTCATTTATTATAATGACATGCATTTTTATTCTTGTACAAATGTAATGTAAATACTGTAAATAAACAAGTATATATTATAAAAACGTCTTGGTTGTTGATTTTTTTAGTGTTGATGGCATATATAGTTGTCATGTGGTGAGAGAATGTTACATATTGATGACCCACTCAAGAAATATGTCAACAAAACAAAGGAAACGTGTTAACCAAGGTAGGAAAAATGCTAATCAAACGAAGAAATACCTCAACCTAAATAAGAAAATGTGTTAGCCAAAGTTATTCAAATGTTGATCAAATTCAGAAATAGCTCATCCAAATTTGTAAAAACTTCTATATTTATTGCAATCCCAAAGAATTCAGGAGCTTTGGAATGTGATCAACATCGAACAATTAGTTTAATGAGCCGCGTCACGAAGATTTTGCTGAGAATTATCTTGCAAAGAGTTAGAAATAAAATACAACCTGAAATAGGAGAAGAACAATGTGGATTTGTAGAAGGCAGGGGTACAGTAAATGCTGTGTATATACTGAGAACAATAAGTGAACGTTCTATTGAAGTAAGCAAAGATCTACACTTTTGCTTTATTGAGTACACAAAGGCTTTCGATAAAGTGAGACATGTCAACATGATAAGGATGCTTGAGGATCTACAGATTGATGGAAAAGACCTTAGACTTGTAAAAAACATATATTGGAAACAACAAGCTGCCATAAGAGTTGATAATGAAGTCAAGCCAATATCAGCCTATTAAGAGAGGTGTGAGACAGGGATGTGTAATGTCTCCAGATATGTTTTCCCTGTACAGTGAAAGTATTTTCAGGAATATTGAAGATATGGAATGAATCAACATTGGAGGACGATGCATCAGTAACATTAGATATGCAGATTATACATTATTGACTGCGGAGAATGAACAAAACCTGCAACATTTAATAGATGCGGTAGTTTCACACAGTGAAAATTAAAGTTTAGAACTGAATAGTAAAAAAAAAAAAACACCCCTCTGCTGTGTGTCCACCGTGACGAGGTAGAGGGGCTTGTGCGTCCCAATGACCCCAAGAGCTATGCCGACGGTAGCACAGCTACTGGTAGGGCCACCCATGTCGGACAGGTCAAGGGAGAGGGACCAGACGAAGAGACACACAAACCTGCTGCCTTGTAGGTAGACTGGGGACAGTCAAAGGCTAGGGAAAGCACCCGAATACATGCTTGTCAAAATCGGATGTACTGAGCCACAGGCTTGACAAAGCAGTGCAACGTAAAACCTGCTGCCTTGTAGGTAGACTGGGGACAGTCAAAGGTTAGGGAAAGCATCCCAAATAAATGCTTGTCGAAATCGGATGTGCTGAGCCACAGGCTTGACAAAGCAGTGCAACGTAACTTAATTCATGATGTCTGTCAGGGTCTTAAACTTGGCTCGCTAACCTAACACATGTGGGACAGTACAAGTACAACGTGATTTGACGTAAGACTCAACGACACACCGTTCAATGGATTTATTCACATATTAAATACAGAACGATGATCACAACAATATATACTGGATACATCAATGCACTTACATCCACAATACAGCTCACAAGTCTGACACTCAAGATGTCCAGACACTCGACTTTCAAGCACAGAAAACCACACAACGTCTTTCTCTCATCACACGTCTGTCCGAGTCGAAGTCCCAGAGCTGTCTGCCGCTAGTTCGCAACTCGCCTCCCACCTCAGGTGACTTCACGAGGCAGGCGTGCGTCTAGCGTCGTCCTGGCCTGACCGCTGGTCGTTCGTCAGCCAGCAATCTTGCAGGCCGGTAACTAGTACTCGCCTGGCGGCGTAACGAAGTTGCTGCATCCCTACTGGGAGCTAAGTCGCCTGGCGGGCGTAACGATGTCACTGCATCACTGTACCTTTTCTGGACTCTGACACGCTCCCCCGGCAAATTCATGAAAGATGTCATCTTTCATGTATAATATATTTACATACTGGGTTAATATTCTAACCTTGTCAGAGACCACCTTTCTATTGTTATCTACATTGGTATCAACATACAAATAAATACACATATGCCATAGAAATATATAAGAAATGGAAGTTGCATTCAAACGACATGTGGTGTTCAACCTTTAACACTTGTCAGGTTTCATCCTCTCGATGGCTGATTACCTCAATTGCATTGGTGACCCAGTCAGATAGGTAGTACCAGCTTCACGCATCTACCTCGCAGCAAAATAAAAAAAAACGTAATAATATGGTTCTTGAAACAAAAACCATCTAGCTAGACTGAAATACGACTTTATATAAGTCGTATAAAATGCTCAAACCCTGCCCTTATTTGGTCAGTAGCTCTTGTGTTGGTCTGCAATGTTGGTAACACTCTGCCATGGCTAGTAGATGGCTACCTGTGATGTCAACAATCTGGCAACACACATGGTTATTTATGCACAACACATTAGAATATACATTACAAATTATGGCCCTTTGTGTAATGATGTAATAACAAATAAATGAAAGGGAAATAATTTCAACATTTACAATAATTATTTTATTTCTTAGTGTCATTGCTTGACGTTTCTTCATATTAACGAGAAAAAGTCGGTAATATGAATACATTAATCAAGATATGATTCTAAGATTACACTACATAAATAAATAAACACACAATTCGTGTATTTAACTTTGTTGATTCCTACAGATTTTAGAATCGTCATAGATTTTTAAACTTTTATATGTCGTCTGCTAATTTTGTTCTAAATTTCTAACTAATCCGGAAGTACACACGAACACTTAAATCAGCTGATGTGAAGCTTGTAGAACACACTTGTTCCGGTCTGATGTAGTTACGGAAAGTACCCTGTTCTCACAGTTCATGTGTTGGATGTTTCAATACAAAACCTTCTGGATTACGATTGACTGTTCATGTCAAGAGTCAGAACGATGATCACAACAATATATACTGGATACATCAATGCACTTACATCCACAATACAGCTCACAAGTCTGACACTCAAGATGTCCAGACACTCGACTTTCAAGCACAGAAAACCACACAACGTCTTTCTCTCATCACACGTCTGTCCGAGTCGAAGTCCCAGAGCTGTCTGCCGCTAGTTCGCAACTCGCCTCCCACCTCAGGTGACTTCACGAGGCAGGCGTGCGTCTAGCGTCGTCCTGGCCTGACCGCTGGTCGTTCGTCAGCCAGCAATCTTGCAGGCCGGTAACTAGTACTCGCCTGGCGGCGTAACGAAGTTGCTGCATCCCTACTAGGAGCTAAGTCGCCTGGCGGGCGTAACGATGTCACTGCATCACTGTACCTTTTCTGGACTCTGACAATGTCACAAATCAAAATTAATCGTTATGGTGCTAATCCCGTGAAGTCCCATCAGGCGGTGATAGTGCCGGGCTCCCTGCCTCGAGGGGGTCGACCCATGACTACTGGTGGTCACCTTCCCCTGTGCTGTGGAGTCAAGGCACAGAGGAGTAGGTTAAGAGCTATTGACCAAATACCCCGGACACTCAACATACTACAGTGGAATGCCGAAGGAGTTTACAAGAAGAAAGACTCCCTAACACAGCGTCTTCATAAAGATAGAATAGATGTGGCATGCATTCAAGAGACACACCTCAACGCCAATCACAAATTCTCAGTCAGAGGATATCAGGCCACACGTTTCGACCGCGAAGGACACAAAGGAGGAGTTCTAATACTTACACGAAATACAATACCTTGCAGCGAAGTATCTGTGATCTCTGACAACCAAACGGAAATTATAGGTGTTGATATAATGATAAAGGACGTGAAAATAAGAATCTACAATCTGTATAGCCCAGCAGTTAAGGACCTTACACTCTCAAACATGAAAATAACAGACACAAACTGCATTATTGTCGGAGACTTTAATAGCCGTTCAGAAAGATGGGAATACCCAGATACTGACAAAAGAGGAGATGAATTGGAGGACTGGGAAATAGACTCAAATCTCCATCTACTCAACAAAGCAGATGACACACCGAGCTTCTACTCCAGAAGATGGCTTACCACTTCTACTCCAGACTTTGCTTTCTGCACAGGAGCCATCCTCCACAAAATCGATCGCCATGTGCTGGACCAATTAGCAGGTAGTGACCACAGGCCAATCAAGCTTGTAATGAATATGGAGTATGTTCCACAGGAGCAAAAGCCTTTGCCCCGCTGGAATTACAAACGAGCAGATTGGGACAGATTTGCCATACTAACAGACAAATATTGTGAAAACATAAATACACGATATGACAACATAAAGCAAATGGTGCAAAGCCTAAACAGAGCGATAATACATGCAGCCACTGAGTCCATTCCTAGAGGAGCGAGGAAAAATTACAAACCATACTGGACTGAAGAACTACAAATTTTGGAGGATAAAGTTGAAGATGCCCGGAAGACAGCAGAGAGAGAACAAACAATTGAAGCGAACATCTCTCTCAAAGCCATCTCAGCAAAATATAAAAGAACAGTAAATCAAACAACAAGAGGCTCCCCCGATGTGTCTCCACCTTGACGTGGTGGGGGAGCTTGCGTGTCCCATCGACCCCATTTGCTTGCCGATGGATGAAAAACTACATATCGGACAGCATATGGGATAGGGACCAGACTAAGAGAGACACACAACCTGCTGCTCTGCAGGTATAGACTGAGGATAACAGTCAAAAGTTTAAAAGGTGCACGAAGGCAGACGTTTTTGGTCCGGACAAAACTCTTAAGGCTCCGACAAAACTCTTAAGGCTCCCTGTCGAGGGCTGTGGCTGAACGCCTCTAAGCCACAAACCCTCGGATCTGAGAGCCAGGCCGATACCCGTCTACCGGAAAATAGAAACATGATACTGAGCAAGCTACATGCTCAGGTCTGATACATGTTCAAAGGCTCTCAGCTTGGGGATATGAGAGATTCCCGGATGAGGGGGCCTGGCCGTTCCCGTTCACTGCTGCACGCAGGTAAGGTGCTGAGCCGGCAGCACATGTAGCGTACCTCGTGAGCGAGTACACAAAAGTCAGAAAAGTGCCCCAGTCGAAGGACATGGTTACGGAAACTGTCTGTATCTAACTCATAGAGAGTGTAGACAAAAGTGGAAGAATGTCTCATCAACGCGAAATGGAACGCGAACCTATTGCGTGGTCTGAAGTCACAAGCAAAAGCTTACCGAGTGGATGTCACTCGCAGTCTGACCGCTCCTGGTGTGTGCTTGAGCGATCAGTGGCAAGTGGGATGCCCAACACATGGAAGTGAGGAACTAAAGCAGCCATGAGCAGGACGTGGAAACTCCTTGGGTGAGCCCAGTCTCAGAGCAATATGTGCCGGCTCTGCAATTATGGAAGCCTCCTTGGATAGCGAGATAATGCCCATGGTCTGCCCCTGCCTTCCCTTGAGGGCGGACCACGATATCGTTGATCGTTCTATCTTGACCAGCTGAGATGTGGGTGACATTACAACAGTCTAACGTGTCTCGAAACCAGAGGAAGGCTAACCTCACTAAAAAATGCCCGCCAGAAGTCGGAAGTGTCGTCCTACGGGTGGCAAACTAAAAATTGACACTACGCATTTACGTCCGAGTGAAATGTCTCGTCCGAATGTCTCTCGTGCTAGGAACAGCTCTGACTACCTAGTTTCCGAATGCCGCTCTTGTTCGGAACAGCTCTGACTAGGTAGTTTTCCGAATGTCTGTCGTGCCTGGAACAGCTCTGACGGGCGCAACGACAAGCACATGTGCGAAAACTCGCTGAGTGAATACCTTCTGCAGACCTGTCTGGTTTGTGCGGGAACGGCCCGGGGCGAACGAAAAGCCCAATATATTGAAGTGAGGAATTAAAGCAGCCATGAGCATGACGTGACCATTCCCTCGGTGAGCCCAGTATCAGGGCGCTATGTATCGGCCCTGCAACTATGGAAGCAACCTAGGATGGCGGAAAATGCTATGGACTGTGCCTTCCTTCTCTTGAGGGATGACCGAAGTCCTCGACTGTTCGAACTTGACCAGCTGGGATGTGGACGGTACCACAAAAGTGAGAGTCTCCCAGGATTGCTAACCTGGTCAAAAATGCACGCGAAAGCCGGATGTGTGACCTAAGGGTTTTCAACCCAAGGGTGCCTAACGCACACCGCAATCACATCTGAAAAAACACTCCGGATGAACGAAAAGAAGAATAAGAAACAACAAGAGATTGGAGGGAAAACAACAGAAAACCTGAATTTTGACAGGGATGGAAACAAACTATGGAAACTAGTGAAAGCCATGAACAACGAAGGACCTAGAAACAAACAAATAACAATTAAACAAAGAAATGCCTTGCTTACAGGAAAAAAGGCTGCAAATGCACTAATGGAACACTATGCAAATGCAAACCACATTGATATTACAACCGAACAGAAGAAAGCAATCAAAGACAAACAGATACATCATAGAAATACAGAGACAGCAGCAGAGTATATGATGGCAAATCTAACAATGGAAGAAATGGAACAGGCAATGAATACCCTAAAAAAGAAGAAATCACCAGGAAAGGATGGAATCACAAATGAAATGCTAATAGGACTAAGCACCAAGGCAAAGAAGAAACTACTAGCAGTCCTAAATAACAGCTGGAAGAGAGGAATAGTCCCACAGGCATGGAAGGAAGCTATACTAATACCAGTCCCAAAGAAAGGAAAAAACCTGGAAGAACCAAATGGCTATCGACTTATCAGTCTACTTAGCTGTGTAGGAAAATTAATGGAACGCATTATCAATGGCAGGCTAACATGGCATCTGGAAGAAAACAAACTCTTAACACCACACCAAGCAGGATTAAGAAAGTACAGATCCACTGAAGATAAAATAACCTATATAGCTCAGGAAATAGAGGATGCCTTCCAAGAGAAAAAGCACACACTAGCAGTCTGGATAGATTTAGAAAAAGCATTTGATAAAGTATGGAAGGAAGGACTGAAAGTAAAACTGCAAAACATGCATGTTTGTGGAAAAAATGTATAAATGGATCAGCCACTACCTTGAGAACACAACTGCCAGGACAAAAGTACAAGGACAAACAAGCAAAATGATGCTGCTGGAGCAAGGTGTCCCCCAAGGAGGAGTTCTTTCACCAACATTATTCCTAGCATATATAAATGACATCACAGAAAATATTCCAGCCAGAGTACACACATCCTCCTTTGCAAATGACCTAGCCATATGGACATCTGAAGAATATATTAGTACAGCTAACAGCAGAATACAGCAAGCCTTATTAGCGCTAGAGGACTGGTCAAAATCATGGCTAGTGAAGATAAGTGAGGAGAAAACAACATGCACAGTGTTCTCCCTCTCAAATAAAACTCAGCAACCTAAGCTGGTATTGAATGGAAAAATATTGCGCCATGAAGGAAAATCCAAACTATCTAGGAGTCACCTTTGATCGTCGCCTTACATGGAAGACAGAGGTTGAGAAAAATCGAACAAGAGCAAGGCAGAGAATGGCAATCATGAAAAAGCTTGCTGGTACAACGTCGGGAGCAGATGAGAAAGTCCTCAAGAAGTTATATACTGGACGGGTGAGGCCAGTACTAGAATATGGCATTGCAGCTTGGGCAACAGCAGCTAAGTCAAACTTTAACAAAATAAGTAGAGTCCAAAACCAAGGAATGCGAATCATAACTGGAAGCCTGAAGACAACGCCTATTAATGAACTAGAAAAGATCACTTGTTTACAACCAATGCAGGATAGAAGAGATAGCAGAGCCCAGCAACAAGCAGAAAAATTTAGAAGATTGACAGACCACCCTATGTACATCAGATTTAATGGTTTTGGAAAGGGAAGACTGAAGCGTAGCAACTTTGTAGAAACTGCAAAACGAAGGATTAGGGCAGATCCTATACTTAACATATCAACAGTCAAGCCCATACACAATGCACACAAGTTCCCAGCTTGGAGACAGCAGCAACTGCCTGAGATGATAGAAAACATTCCTGGTATTGAGAAAAAGAACACTCAGCATGAAACCGAAAGAAGAGAAATAACCCTAAACTACATAAAAGAACATTACCCAAGCAGGAATTGGACCCATGCATATACAGATGGATCAGCCAAAAATTCAATAGAGAATGGAGGAGGAGGAATTCTCCTAAATTTAAAAAATGGAGTGAAAAAAACACATTCAATGGCAACTGGAAAATTTTCAAGTAACTTCAAAGCGGAGGTAGAGGCTTTGAAAACTGCAGCAGAAATGCTCCTGATGGAGGAAAATAAAGAGAAGCAAATAGCTATCTTCACAGATGCAAAGTCAGCTGTCTCAATACTGAAGAGCAATAACAGCACAGAACTAACTGACCTAAGAGCAGCACTCCATGGTCTATGCCAGAAATCCAAAAAAAGTTGTAATACAGTGGATCCCATCACATTGCAGTATACCTGGAAACGAAGAGGCTGACAGACTGGCAAAAGAGGGCGGACGACTACCACAGCCTGATATAGACATAACCTATAATGAGGCAAAGAGGTTGATAAAAAGCACTTATAGAACCAAATGGAATCAGAGCATCAAGGCCATCAGAAGGATGATGCATATTACAAACTCGACCGAAGAGAACAAGTAGCAATCTTCAGACTCCGCACAGGACATAACAGGCTGAAATACCACTTGTTCAATAAACTAAAGATAGGAGATACCGATGAATGTAATTGTAGAACTGGAAAAATGACAGCAAAACATTTGCTGCAGGATTGCCCAACGTATGCAGAACAGAGAAAGATATTATGGCCCACACCTGCTTCATTTGAGGACAAGCTCTATGGAGATATCAACAAGCTCAAGTTGACCGCAGCTTACTTTAACTACATACAGGTTGACATTTAAAGGTGCATGAAGACCCAGAGGCATGAAATGGAATATTGCTTGGATAGCAAATCCATTATGTGGAAAGTCCAAATCGAAAGCTCGCTGTGTGGGCTTCATAAAAGGTGGAAAAGTGTCCTAGTGGCACGATATGGAATATTGCTTGGATAGCAAATCCATTACGTGGAAAGTCCGAATCAAAAGCCCATTGTGTGGGCTTCATAAAAGGTGGAAAAGTGTCCTAGTGGCATGAAATGGAATATTGCTTGGATAGCAAATCCATTACGTGGAAAGTCCGAATCAAAAGCCCACTGTGTGGACTTCATAAAAGGTGGAAAAGTGTCCTAGTGGCACGAAATGGAACATTGCTTGGATAGCAAATCCATTACATGGAAAGTCCGAATCGAAAGCTCACTGTGTGGATGTCATCTGCAGACTGCATACTTCTGGTTTCCGGAAGAACAGCCTATGGTGAACGGAAGGCCCAATATACGGAAGTGAGGCTAAGCAGCCATGTGCAGGACGTGACGATTCCTTGGGTGAGCCCAGTACCAGAGCGTTATGTATCGGCTCTGCAAGTATGGAAGCCTCCTTGGATGGCGGGGAATGCCCATGGTCTGCCCCTGCCTTCCCTTGAGGGCTGACCAGGATCTTTGGCTGTTCTATATGGACCAGCTGGGATAGGGGATAACACCACAACAGTGAGAGTCAAACGTCCTAAGAAACCCCCGGGAGGGTTAACCCGGTCAACAAATGCCCGCAGAAGTCGGATGTGTCGGCCTAACGGCGCAAGAACGCAGCTCTGCTGTAAACAGGCACGATGCAATCACATCCGGAAAAAAAAAACTCCGGATGAACAAAGAAGAAGAAGAATAGTAAAAAAGACACAGATTATGGTCGTCACTGGGAAGAAAGAAATACCACAATGTGATATACGAGTAAATGGGCATATTCTTAAGCAAGTGAATCGATACAGTTATCTCGGGACTGTTATAACATTTGATGGAAGATGTCTTGAAGAGATTAGAACAAGAATTGCCATTGCGGAGGTAGCCTTTTGCAATATGAAAAACATACTGACCAATAAAAAGAAATCAATTGAAACGAGGAAACGAGTGTTGAAGTGCTACATAGAACCTATACAATTTGTATGGATATGAAGAGTGGACAATAAGCAGTCAAGCTGAAAAACATCTGATGGCTGTGGAAATGTGGTTTCTGATTAAAATGCAAAGAATACCATGGACAGACAGAAAACCAATGAACAAGTCCTTCAAGAAACAAATGAAGATCGTAAACTAATTAGAGACATTAGGCGCCGACAGTCAAATTTTTTTGGGCATGATATGAGAAGAATGACTTGGAGAACTTGGCGACAACTGGTAAGATCGAAGGGAAGAGACCAAGGGGAAGACCGAGAAGTAAATACCTGGATGGACTGGTCACATGGCATGTTCTAGACAGGAACATGGAGCTGATCCACGACTCTGGTGATCGAGTGAGATGGCAGAATATGACCACCCACGCTTATCGGCATGACACATGATGGATGGATGGAGGAAAATGTGTTAACCAAAGGAGAGAAATGTTGGCAAATACAAAATTATCTCAACCAAATTTATAAAAAGTAGAAACATTTGTTAGCCAAAGTAATAAAAATGTTGACCAAATTCAGAAATAGCTCATCCAAATTTATGAAAGGTAGAAAATTGACTGACAGGTCACAGACTTATTAATCTGAACCAGCCGATGGGCCCTAATAAAACTTCTCTTCTGTGATTGAACGGGTTAGGGGTGGTGGTATAATGAAAATTGACTATCTTAGTTATGCCAAGCTATTTATTCAGTGCATGGTTCCGTCGCCATGCTACTGAGCTGAGTGCGTGGAGCGACACTGTGAGCTGTGAATTTCGCGTGGAGTACTTTTACATATGTCCGCGGTTGTTTGTAGCGTGAATTGCATGGTCAGACAAATGGCGGTCGGTCGGTCGCTGAACTATCTGGAGTGCCTTATGCAGTAATGTGTGGCTGCTGGTTTTCAAGCGACTGCCGCTTCCATCGACGACGAACTGCATTTTTCGTGGCGGACTTTTGTGTTGGCATTCTGGCAGCAGCATTATGTATTGTATACCTGTGCGGGCTGTTGGTTTGCCGAGACTCCTGTCTGTTCCACTTTTCACATGGAGCAGTGAGGAGCATTTTGTGCGATATTCACTGGAACAGGAGCGGAGCATAATGGAGCGACCCTTTGCAGTAAAGTTGGAACAGTGACTAACTACTATTTACACAGAGACTGTGAGAGATATTGTCTCTGGTGAAATAACAACACCAGTCAATACCTCCACCCCATTTGGACTGATGGCATATTAAGAGAATCCATGGGAGGCCAATTATATATGATTTAAACGACAAGGTCCACTGTGAATCTTATGGACAGTCTGATGAACTCAGTGCGAGTCCATATTTTTTGTCAACAATTAGCTGTTTATTATCATGGCTATGGGTGGTCAAGACAACGCGGTTTTGTGTAAAAACATGTCCCACTTCAAGTGACTTACGATGTCTTGGACGAAAACTGTCCCACTTCAAGCCACTAGATGTATTTCGAATATAAATGTGCTCACTTTAAGTAAGTAATATCGTAAGTTACTTGAAATGGGTCACGTTTTCATCGAAGACATTATAAGTCACTTGAAGTGGGAAAGTTTTTCGTCCAAGACATCGTAAGTCACTTGAAGTGGGACAGTTTTCTCTCAAGACGTTGTAAGTCACTTAAAGTGGGACACGCTTTCGTTCAATACATTGTAAGTCACTTGAAGTGGGACACGTTTTCATCAAATATACTGTAAGTCACTTGAAATGGGACAAGTTTTTATCAAAGACATTGTAGGTCACTTGACATGGGACATGTTTTCGTCAAAGACATAGTAAGTCACTTGAAGTGGGACTTGTTTTCGTCCAAGACATTGTATGTCACTTGAAGTGGGACTCGTTTCCGTTTAAGACATCCTAAGGCACTTAAAGTGGAAGCGTCTTCGTCCAAAACATCGTAAGTCACTTGAAGTGGGACACGTTTTCATCCAGGACATTGTAAGTCACTTGAGCTGTTTATTATCATTGCTATGAATGGTCAAGACAACGATGTATTGGGTAAAAACATTTTGACCCAGTAAATACTGGAGCTAAAATAACTATGACTAAGCTAAACTCTCATTTAAACTTAGTACTTTCTTGTTCAATGTTTTCTTAATGAGCCGGTTAGCAACTATATATCTTTGCAACCAGGGCAGCGAGGCTGAACGAATATGGTATCTGGTTTGAGATATTATGTAATCTTCTTTTGCCTTTCATCTCCCAATGGAGCATAGCTCAACCGACTCACGTCAAGTTCTTTGTGGACTCTTGCATTTTGCAACTAAAGATTTCTATGGGATGAGGTAGCCGGTGAGGAATGAGGAGAGGAGGACCCACTTGGGTCAAGACTGACAGGATTCATGAGCACCAGTGTTCTTCATGAATGATTCATACATTATCACATAGCGAGCAGGAGCAGGAACATCTTAAGTGACAAACCAAGTGTGTTTGTATTTTTATTCATTTGACTAGGTCTGTTGTGTGCGTGTATGTGTGTATATGTGCATGGTCATGTGTAGGTTGATATAATCCAGTCAATGCATTCTTCAATCATAGGATTTGTACCATTGAATCCAATCACTCCCCCGATGTGTCTCCACCTTGACGTGGTGGGGGAGCTTGCGTGTCCCATCGACCCCATTTGCTTGCTGATGGATGAAAAACTACATATCGGACAGCTTATGGGATAGGGACCAGACTAAGAGAGACACAACCTGCTGCTCTGCAGGTGAGACTGAGGATAGCAGTCTAAAATTTAAATCAGGCGCACGAAGGCAGAAGTTCTTGGTCCGGACAAAACACTAATGGCTCCCTGTCGAGGGCTGTGGCTGAACGCCTCTAAGCCAAAAACCCTCGGACCTGAGAGCCGGGCCGATACCCACCTTTCGAAAAATAAAGGCGTGATACTGAGCAAGCTACATGCTCAGGTCTGATACAAGTTCGAAGGCTCTCAGCTGGGGGATATGAGATATTCCCGGATGAGAGGGCCAGGCCGTTTCTCGTTCACCGCTGCACGAAGGTAAGGTGCTGAGCCGGCAGCACATGTAGCCTACCTCGTGAGCGAGTACAAAAAGTCAAAAAGTGCCCCAGTCGAAGAAAATGGCTGCGAAAACTGTATCTAACTCATAGAGAGGGTAGACAAAAGTGGAAGAACGTCTCAATGACGCAAAATGGAACGCACGGCGTGGTCCGAAGTCAAAAGCAAAAGCTTACCGAGTGGGTGTCGCGTGCAGTCTGACCGTCCCTGTTGTGTGCTTGAGCGATCAGTGGCAAACGAGTTGCCCAACACATGGAAGTGAGGAACTAAAGCAGCCATGAGCAGGACGTGGCAACTCCTCGGGTGAGCCCAGTCACAGAGCAATATGTGCCGGCTCTGCAATTATGGAAGCCTCATTGGATAGCGAGGGAATGCTCATGGTCTGCCCCTGCCTTCCCTTGAGGGCCAACCACAATGTCGTTCATCGTTCTATCTTGACCAGCTGAGATGTTAGCGACATCACAACAGTCCAACGTGCCTCGAAACCAGAGGAAGGCTAACCTCATTAAAAATGCCCGCTGAAGTCGGAAGTGTCGTCCTACGGGTGGCAAACTAAAAATTGACACTACGCAATTACGTCCGAGTGAAATGTCTCGTCCGAATGTCTCTCGTGCTAGGAACAGCTCTGACTTCCTAGTTTCCGAATGCCGCTCTTGTTCGGAACAGCTCTGACTGGGTAGTTTTCCGAATGTCTGTTGTGCCTGGAAAAGCTCTGATGGCCGCAAAGACAAGCACATGTCCGAAAACTCGCTGAGTGGATGCCGTCTGCAAACCTGTCTGGTTTGTGCGGGAATGACCCGGGGAAACGAAATGACCAATATATTGAAGTGAGGATTTAAAGCAGCCATGAGCAGGACGTGACGATCTCCCTCGGTGAGCCCAGATCCAGGGCGTTATGTGTCGGCCCTGCAACTATGGAAGCAACCTTGAATGGCGGAAAATGCTATGGACTGTCCCTGCCTTCCTTTGAGGGATGACCGTTGTCTTCGGCCGTTCAACCTTGGCCAGCATGGTTGCAGATGGCACCACAAAAGTGAGAGTCTCCCAGGAATGCTACCTGGTCAAAAAAGCACGCTGAAGTCGATGTGTTGGCCTACGGGTTTCGGCCCAAGGGCGCATAACAGACACACCGCAATCACATCTGAAAAAACACTCCGGATGAACGAAAAGAAGAAGAAGAATCCAATCAGTCTTCTTCTTCTTCTTTCGTTCCTTTGAAATATGTCTATAGCTGCAATGTTGTCTCTTGAATGAATTTAAACGTGTTTTCTATTTTTATTTCACTCAGTGGTCCATAGAATTTATATTCCTTACTCGTTTCCCTAGACCAGATGGTTTTCCTAGATATCTTCTTTTCGTTCATCCGGAGTGTTTTTTCAGATGTGATTGCGGTGTGTCTGTTATGCGCCCTTGGACCGAAACCCGTAGGCCAACACATCCGACTACAGCGTGCTTTTTTGGCCAGGTAGCATTCCTGGGAGACTCTCACTTTTGTGGTGCCATCTACAACCCAGCTGGCCAAGTTGGAATGGTCTCAGACAACGGTCATCCCTCAAAGGAAGGAAGGGACAGTCCATTGCATTTTCCGCCATCCAAGGTTGCTTCCATAGTTGCAGGGCCGACACATAGCGCCCTGATGCTGGGTTCACCGAGGGAATTGTCACGTCCTGCTCATGGCTGCTTTAAATCCTCATTTCAATATATTGGTCATTTCGTTTGCCCCGGGCCAATCCCGCACAAACCAGACAGGTTTGCAGGCGGTATCCACTCAGCGAGTTTTCGGACATGTGCTTGTCGTTGCGCCCGTCAGAGCTGTTCCAGCACGACAGACATTCGGAAAACTACCTAGTCAGAGCTGTTCCAAAAAAGAGCCGCATTCGGAAACTAGGTAGACAGAACGAACGAACGAACGAACAGACTTTATTTTCAAAGGGTAACAAATTGGGCACGCAGGCCCGTCTTACATTCGGCCCTTCCAATCACTCATCTTTCTTTCATCAACAGTGCATAGGAAAAAAACATTGTCACGTGAATTTTGTAAACATAAACAATGCATATTACTATGTTATGAGACACATCCACCACCCACCCACACATCCCCCATTCACTCCAACACCCCCACCCAACCACACACACATACAATACATTCCCCCACCCATCCACCACATCCCTACACCTACACATCTCCCCGCCCACACACACCTCTCACCCACCACACATCCCATCCACCCACACCCCAAGCACACATACATTCAATAACTCACACATCCCCCACCTACAGACATCTCCCCACCCACTCACATATCCTCTACCCGTCCCATTTCCCACCAACAATCACTCATCCAATATCCTCCTCCACCCACACACCTCCAACCACTCAACCAAACACATATTCCTCAGCCACACACACACAAATTCCGCACTCACCCACATAATCTCCCATCTCCCCCAGCCCACTCACAGATCCCGAGCCCACACCTGCAAACATCCCCCACCATCTCCTAACCTGCACAAGAAAATGGAGAAAAATTGTACATATACATTTTGTAACTTAAAAATTAGTGATGCAATTCAACTCTCTCTCTCTCTCTCTCTCTCTCTCTCTCTCTCTCTCTCTCTCTCTCTCTCTCTCTCTCTCTCTCTCTCTCTCTCACACACACACACACACACACACACACACACACACACACTCACTAACGCTCTCCCTCACATTACAGTAATGTTATATTATACATGATAAAATCAAGTGTCATACATACAAAATGATAATGTGAATGATGAAAATACACAAAAAATATGGAATGGCATGTTACAGGACATGCGAGCACTGAATTCTCTCTCTCTCTCTCTCCCTCTCTCTCTCTCTCTCTCTCTCTCTCTCTCTCTCTCTCTCTCTCTTACGCAGGCACACACACATTCCCCCCCCCTCCCCACACACACACACATATCCCTCACATACACACCCATACATACATCCTCACATCTAGACAAATACATGATGCCTCACATGATAACTGAAACTAATAAGAACAAACTCCCACACTTTACACACAATTGAGACACTGACGATTGTCGTGAGAATTCTCGCAATTGCAAGAAGTGGAGAAAAAATTGTACATATACATTATGTAGCGTAAAAATTAGTGATGCAATTCAACTCTCTTTTTTTTCTCCCTCTCTCTTTCTCTCTCTCTCTCTCTCTCTCCTCTCTCTCTCTCTCTCTCTCTCTCTCTCTCTCTCTTGCGCTCTCTCTCTCTCTTGCGCTCTCTCTCTCTCTCTCTCTCTCTCTCTCTCTCTCACTAACTCTCTCACTCACATCACAGTAATGTTGTATTAAACATGATAAAATCAAGTGGCATACAAAATGATAAGATGAGAATAAAAAAAAAAAATATGGAATGGCATGTTACAGGACAATCAGGTGGCATTAAATGATACCTCGTAATATGAAAGATGAGAATACATAAAAATATGGAATGGCATGTTACATGACATGCGTGGGCTCAACTCTCTCTCTCACTCTCTCTCTCTCTCTCTCTCTCTCTCTCTCTCTCTCTCTCTCTCTCTCTTTACATACACACACTCTCACACTCATTCACTCTCTCTCTCTCTCTCTCACTTACACTCACTAACTCTCTCACTTGCTTTACAGTAATTTACATGAATTCATTTTATGCATGTTAAAATCAAGTGCATCAAATTGATAATATGAAGGAAAAAAAATGAGAATACACAAAACATATGGATCAGCATGTTAGATGACATGCGTGCGCTCAACTCTCTCTCTCTCTCTCTCTCTCTCTCTCTCTCTCTCTCTCTCTCTCTCTCTTCTCTCTCACACACATGTACATACACACACCCACACACATCATACCCACGCAATACACACACCTGCACACATCCATATACTTACTCACACGTACTCACATAACACCCGAATATACACTCCCTCGCATACACTGCATGCATGCACACTTACACATACAAAGATATACAATACATACACGAGCACACACACACACACTCATCCATACACACATACACACACGCACATACATATAAACGCATATAAACACATGAACGCACACCTTAACACACGTACAGACATATACACAGAGTCACACACAGATACACCCATCCAGACATGCACACATACATCACACTTTCTCATGCACTCTCTCATTCAGCCACGCTCTCTCTCTCTCTCTCTCTCTCTCTCGTTTACACACTCACTCGCTCTCACACTCACTCATTCGCGCACATACACTCATACCCACAAATTCTCTCTTACTCACTCACGCTCCCTTACTCACTCATTTACTCGATGACTCTCTAACTCACACTCACTCACTAACTTTCACACTCTATCACACAGACAGGCAGACACACAACACACCCACTCTCTCAGATTCACTCATTCTCTAACTAAATCTCTCACACATATGTCCACACACTCACTCACTTTTACACTCACTCAGACACACGCGCATGCATACTCTCTCACTCTCACTCATACTAATTCTTCCACTCACACTCTTTCTCACTCACTCTCTCACCCACTGTCTCGTTCACACACATACAGTGAAGAATGATAGTGGAAAAATGATACTAGTAGGTGACTTATGGAGGCATATAGTCGGTATGAAGTAAGTATTGAAAGAGTTCTCGGTTGAATGTGTAGGGACTCATTGGTGTTTTCAGTTCTGGTGGAAGGCTATTCCACAAGTGAGCACCAGAATATGCGAAACAAGTTTTGTATAAGTCCAATCTAGGCTTAGGAAGCTGTAATAAATTTAAGCGCTTACTGTTTATTGCATTAGATTGAATTAACGGTAGAATATACTCTGGGGTATTTTCAGATATAATTTTATTCACTAATTTGGCTTTGTTAAAAAGGAAGCGCTTTTGAAGTGGTAGAAGTCTTAGATGGCTGTATAATTTATTACTTTCAACGTGCTAGAAACTAGACGTATAGCGCGGTTTTGAAGCGAACACAATCGTTTCATATTAGATTTAGGGCAGCCATCCCAGACTGTGGAACAATAATCGAGAGGTGATTGGATATAGGATGCATAGAATATTTTAGGTGTGCTTTCATCCAAAAAGTGTTGAATTTTAGCAAGTTGGTAAACTTTTTGTGCTATTCTCTTGGTAAGGGCTTGAACATGAGGGCTCCAGTTTAAATGTCTGTCAATTAAAAGACCTAATGTTTTATGTTCATTTACATTGATTATAGGTAACGTGTCCACCTGGAGCTCGATCGGTGTTCCAGTTATGGCTAGGGTCTGTAGTTTTTGTCTGGTCGTTATTAGCATGGATTTGGTTTTGTCGATGTTAATTAACATGCGATTTTCATTGCTCCATCTACTAAGGTTGTCAAGATCGTTTTGTAAAGAGCTCTCTAAGTCATAAAGGCTCTCTTGACTTGTGTAAATAGTGCAGTCGTCCGCAAATAGATCACACGAAGTATTGAGGTATAAAGGAAGATCGTTAATATACACTGCAAAAAGCAGCGGACCTAGTATTGAGCCCTGAGGCACCCCAAAATTAAGTTGTGTGGGTCTTGATAGACAGTTATTGAAGGACACTACTTGTTGTCTGTCTGATAAAAATGACGTAATTAGGTTCACCATATTGGTGCTAGTCTTCATGTGTTTTAATTTTCTAATTAAAATGTCATGATCTACCATATCAAAGGCCTTTTTAAAGTCTACAAATACTGCTCCACAAATGTTGCCATTGTTGATACAAAGATGCCAGTTATCGGTCATTTGTGTAAGGGCGCTATGGCAAGAATATTTAGGTCGAAACCCAGATTGACTGTCAATTATTAGATCGTTGTTAATTAAATGATGTAGTGTTATTTTATGCATGTGTTTTTCTAATGGCTTTGAAAGCGACGATAGTAAGGAAATAGGTCTATAATTACCCAAGACGCTAATATCAGTTGAGCCATTTTTAAGTAGAGGATACACTTTAGCAACTTTAAAGGCAGATGGAAAGTAGTTTTTGGATAGGCACTGGTTATATATGAACGTTAAGGACTCACTAATAATAGGTGCAGCACACCGAAGAATTCTATTACTGATACCATCTAGGCCTTCTGAATTTGTTGCTTTGGGATTCGAGAGATATTTATATACTTCTGCAACAGACATCAAGGGAATCTCAGGGGGAATATTTCTAGAGCACTTCCTTTCATAGAATGATGACAGTGAACTTAAATTACATACTGAGTCTAGTATTGAGGACTTTAGATTCTCTATTTCTGATTGAAAGAAGTAACTGAAATCCTCGCATGTTATAGAGTTTGGTATTGCTGACTCTGAAGCGTGTTTCTTGTTGGTTAGCGAGTTAGTTAATAGCCTTCCATATATTTGTATTATTTGATTTATCTACAATCAAATTTTTGAAAGGATCTTTCTTTATCCTACGAATTTCATATTTAACTTTATTTCTTAGTCTGCGGTAATTGATAAAATCTTTATTTTTGTGTGCTGTATCTCGTTCTCTCATGATTTCGAGAACTTCGCTAGTGACCCACGGGGACTTATGTTGATTCTTGACTCGAACTTCTTTGACTGGCACATGTTTATCAAATACATTGTAGACTGTCTTTGTCCAGGCTGTTCCTAGCACGAGAGACATTCGGACGAGACATTTCACTCGGACGTAATTGCGTAGTGTCAATTTTTAGTTTGCCACCCGTAGGACGACACTTCCGACTTCCGGCGGGCATTTATTAATGAGGTTAGCCTTCCTCTGGTTTCGAGGCACGTTGGACTGTTGTGATGTCGCCCACATCTCAGCTGGTCAAGATAGGACGATCAACGATATCGCGGTCGGCCCTCAAGGGAAGGCAGGGGCAGACCATGGGCATTCCCTCGCTGTCCAAGGAGGCTTCCATAATTGCAGAGCCGGCACATATTGCTCTGAGACTAGGCTCACCCGAGGAGTTGCCCCGTCCTGCTCATGGCTGCTTTAGTTCTTCACTTCCATGTGTTGGGCATCGCTTTCCACTGGTCGCTCAAGCACACACCAGGAGGGGTCAGACTGCGAGCGACATCCACTCGGTAAGCTTTTGCTTTTGACTTCGGACCACGCAATAGGTTCGCTCGCCATGCGTTCCATTTCGCGTCATTGAGACGTTTTTCCACTTTTGTCTACACTCTCTATGAGTTAGATACAGACAGTTTTCGTAACCATTTCCTTCCACTGGGGCACTTTTCTGACTTTTTGTACTCGCTCACGAGGTAGGCTACATGTGCTGCCGGCTCAGCACCTTACCTTCGTGCAGCATTGAACGAGAAACGGCCTGGCCCTCTCATCCGGGAATCTCTCATATCCCCCAGCTGAGAGCCTTCGAACATGTATCAGACCTGAGCATGTAGCTTGCTCAGTATCACGCCTCTATTTTTCGGTAGGTGGGTATCAGCCCGGCTCTCAGATCCGAGGGTTTGTGGCTTAGAGTCCACAGCCCTCAACAGGGAGCCTTAAGAGTTTTGTCCGGACCAAGAACTTCTGCCTTCGTGCACCTGATTTATATTTTTGACTGCTATCCTCAGTCTACCTGCAGAGCAGCAGGTTGTGTCTCTCTTAGTCTGGTCCCTATCCTATAAGCTGTCCGATATGTAGTTTTTCATCCATCGGCAAGCAAATGGGGTCGATGGGACACGCAAGCCACCCCCCCCCCCCCCCCCACGTCAAGGTGGAGACACATCAGGGGAGGTTTTCCTAGATATGTTGTATTTTGGGCACGTTTTGGAGTATGCGATCTGCAGTGCCAATCCACATTTGCACATGGCTGATTCACCCATCTTGAATTTGTTATACATGTGGTTGCATAATATATTATGTCCTGTTCTGAGGCGCAGAATAATGATTTGTTTTTGTCCGTCCATAATGTGGTAGTCGTCATGAGAAGGTTTTGGTGGCTTTGTGTGTGTGACTAAATTGAATATTCTTTTATTTAGGGGTTATGTAACAGGCACATTAGATTGTTCTTCTTCTGCACCTTCAATTGCTAATCGATCAGCTCTCTCGTTTCCGGGTACTCCACAGTGAGATGGTATCCATTGTATGGTGACCTTACACTGGCTGCCAAGTTCAGAAAGTAGTTTCCGTAGTACTGGCAATTTCCCAGACGAGTACTGATTCTCGAGTACTGATTTGGCATCTGTCAATAGCGCCACAGGTTGTGTACTATTGCTGGAATTTAGTAATTTCTCTGTTGCTATCTTGATTGCCTGGATTTCAGCATCATAGTTATGGCAGTACTTTTCTGTTGGTACTCCGGCCGTGTCACTAGTCAGTATTATTTGCGTATTCGATGCACACTTCCGCTCCACTATTTCGAGCAGCATTTTGTGCTGACCTATCTGTGTAGACTCGGACCCAGAGGTCCTGTATTTATTCTTCATCATGGAGGCTGAGAGTGGCTGTTCTGCGTTGTACACTGTCCTGTTCTCTGTTGTCAAATATTCCTCTCACTTTTGTCTGGATATGTAGTGATAGTCTATGTTCCTCTTTCCATGGAATTCGTCCTGGTATAGTTTTCAGGGGGATACCAACTGTGGGCAGATCGGTGGTTTTTCTGGAAAGTCGTTTGGTCTAGTAGATAAAATTGCTTCTTTTCAACTGCCTCATAGCTAGGTTTTCAAATCTGTCCTTCAAAGGGTGGCCTGGCAACCTGAGGAACTTTTCTGCTTGTATTAGTGTTTTCATATCTCTGTGCTCTCTCAATGTTTGTGTCCTCCCCATCTCCACTATAGAGGTTGAATTCATGCTTCCTGTGGTGACTCTGATTACTTGATTTTGCACATTGTCCAGCTCTTGTATTGTGGTTTTTAATGCTGAACACCACGCAGTTGACCCATATGAAAGGTATGGTTGTATACTCGATAAACTTTGCTAATTATTTTCCCACTAGCTCCCCATGTGGTCCACTTAGTTTTCTCAGGATGGTTATTTTCTTTCTGACTTTGGCTACTGCTTTGTTAATGTACTTTCTCCATGTCAGGAAATATTACTTCAAGGTATATTGGTTCTTTATCTTCTTTTAGAGCTATTCCATTTATCTGGTTAATCCCTGCCTTTTGTTTTGTAGAGAGGGTAAATAGGGTGATGCTGCACTTGTCAGTTTTATACTGACACACCATCTATTTGGCCACGCAAATAACGCATCTACAGCTCTTTGTAGTTATCTGGTGGCCACTGATGCATGTTCTTCTTCTTCTTTGCGTTCATCCGGAGTGTTTTTTTTTCAGATGTGATTGCGTTGAGGTGTTATGCACCTTTGGGCCGAAACCCTTGGGCCAACTCATCCTACCTCTGCGTGCATTTTTGACCAGGTTAGCACTCCTGTTAGACTCACTTTTGTGGTATCGTCTTTATCCCAGCTGGTCAAGTTGGAACGGTCGTAGACTTTACGCTCATCCCTCAAAGGAAGGCAGGGACAGTCCATAGCATTTTCCGCCATCCAGGGTGGCTTCCATAGTTGCAGAGCCGATACATAGCGCCCTGGTACTGGACTCTCAGAGGGAATTGTCACGTCCTGCTCATGGCTGCTTTAATTCCTCACTTCGATATATTGGGCATTTCGTTCGCCACGGGCCGTTCCCGCACAAACCAGACCGGTCTGCAGACGGTATCAACTCAGCGAGTATTCGATTCGGACATGTGCTTGTCGTTGTGCCCGGACAGAGCTGTTCCGGGCATGACGGACATTCGGAAAGCTAGCTAGTCAGAGCTGTTCCGTACATGAGCAGCGTTCGGAAACTAGGTAGTGTGGCGAAACGCCAGTGGCTCATGTCCTCATGCCTTCTTTGATTTTGGGAAAACAGGGGGAAACGGCTTTCGGAAGCTCTCAGTTCTCTTGTTCGCTCAATCTCCATGAAAGATAGTTCTTTGGGTTACCTTCATAACACAATCTTTACATGGAGCGAGTAAATATATGTTTGGTTCTTTCGGGTAGACCCGATGGAGCGCCCTGCGCCAAATGTGCACTGGTGCGGCTTCTGAAGGATTCATGTCCGTTTCTACTGATCGTTATCTACTGCCGAATGTCAAGAGTCCAAGTTAAAGATTGCGACATTCTAAAGGCAGAATACTGATGGCCTAAGAAAGGTAATCTTAGGTTGTAATTAGTTTTGCACTTATAAATCTCTATTGTCTTAAAGACTGAGAGGATATGGCGAAACAGCAGTCTTGCCATATTGGGAAGGGGTGACCGTTAGCCAATCTGGCTACGCGTCTTAATCTTGGCATGGCAAGGGAACACATCTGAAGAATAAGTAGTTACCAAATGATATCGCTTGTTCTTGGCAGCTGATAGACGAGTGATATCTTTCTTCCTAAGGCTTAGCGTTACTTAGTAGCATCTCTCTTTTAAATATAAGCACATTAGATAGCTACGGTGTGCCGGAAGGAGGGAAGGGCTCCTTGGGGATGGGGTCCACCAATCTATGATCTATCTTCTTGAGCCGGAAGAGGCTATCCACGGTGCTATCTCTTTCGTCTTTTAGTCGATAGGATGATGTGGGGATTATAAATAAACTTCGTTATCTTATTGAGAGAACCTGCATTCCTCTGAATCTACGTGTTAGGTGAGGCACTGCCGGTACATTGCGGCGACAGCTCAGACAAGAGCAGCAGCCGGAAGAGGTAGAATCTTCTTTCATATTCTGGCTGGGAATGGGGAACTACACTGCGTGCCATACAACCCCACTACTATACTATTAGTTAACGGGGAGAAACACACAGATTACTAGGCGCACCACACCACAAGATCTTGGTTGTGAGAAAGGTATGGTTTGCAAGTGAGAGGGAAGCATGGACATGAATGTGCCCAATAATAATAAAGGCTTGGTATGAGTGTGGAGAGTGAGTCTTATATGCAAAAGGTTCCTAGGGTCAAACGACAAGACCTCGTCAAGCTGAAGGCCTAGTCTAGGAAAGACGCTGCCAATCCAGGACCTCTTGTCAGGTCGGGCCAATTCAATCAGGGCTCTTGATTAGTATTATTATGTATATATTTTGTTATGGCAACTGATGTGCTGAGACCATTATGAGTCTCCATGTAGGCTGTACCAGAAGTTTAGGCTGGAGACTCTCACAAATGTTTGTCCTTTCCAGGGTCCTTCTTTTGGAAGTATGAACAGAGCTGAAGGTCTCGACAGGGCTCTACGCAGAAAGTATGTTTATGACTATGCCATGGCAAGGTTTGGGCCATGCCAGCTCTAAGGATATGATCTCTACGAGATAGAGCCACTGCTGACTTTGAAAGAATGACCATCAGCTGTACTGACACATCACCAGTCATCTCGATACGCTTGGATTGAGTCCTTTTGTATTATTGGCTGGACCCCGCCAATCACTCAGATACACCCATTATTATATAAGAACCGTTCTCCAGGATATTATTTCCTACCTGACATTATGCCAAGTGATTCCATGGCACTTCCCTAGAACATTTGATTACTAAAGATTGTGGTCCATGGAAACTTGGAAGTTTGGTTCTACAGAAGGCTGTTGTACGTACAACCAATTACCTGGAAGGAAGGAGATTCTTGCACACGCGGTGAGCTGTATGTGGACGGATCGGACAGTGTATGAAGCTGGGTCTGTGAAGAAAGTTACCCGAGGCTCTGTGCCTGAACGTTATCCTTGTTGTGTCTGTTTAGAACTATCTGTTTTATCTGCCTTGATGTTTTCCTGTGCTGTTCTTGATTAGGTTAATAAAATTACTTTCAAGTTATTCTGACGATCGCCATGTTATTTATGCGGCGGCCAGAAATACACCTTAGAGGTTAGGTCCCGAGGTTGAAAGACAGAGTGACAGTGAGTCCAGGGAACGGAGGAGGGTTGGCAAGCAAAAACCTGTCCCAGCCAGGGCAATATAAGATTATTTAAACATTGTGACAGGGCTATTTGGGACCCTCCACGTAGCTTGTTACAGGTAGTTAGAGCTGTTCCTAGCACGAGAGACATTCGGACAAGACATTTTACTCGGACGTAAATGCGTAGTGCCAATTTTCATTTTGCCACCCATAGGCCGGCACTTCTGACTTCGGCGGGCATTTTTTAATGAGGTTAGCCTTCCTCGGGTTTCGAGGCACGTTAGACTTATTGTTGTGATGTCGCCCACATCTCAGCTAGTCAAGGTAGAACGGTCAAAGACATCACGATCAACCCTCAAGGGAAGGCGGGGGCAGACATGGGCGTTCCCCGCTATCCAAAGAGGCTTCCATAATTGCACAGCCGGTACATATTGCTCTGAGACTGGGCTCACACGAGGAATTACCACGTTCTGCTCATGGCTACATTAATTCCTCACTTCCATCTATTGGGCATTTCGCTTGCCACTGGTCGTTCAAGCACAAACCAGGAACGGTCAGTCTGCATGCGACATCCACTAGGTAAGCTTTCGCTTCGGACTTCGGTCCACTCAATGGATTCGCTAGCCAGGTGTACCATTTTGTGTTATTGAGACGTTTCTCCACTTTTGACAACACTCTCTATGAGTATAGATACAGACATTTTTCGTAACCTTTTCATGCGACTGGGGCACTTTTCTACCTTTAGTACTCGCTCACGAGGTAGGCTACATGTGCTGCCGGCTCAGCACTTACCTCCGTGTGCGTTCAATGAGCGAGAAACGGCCAGGCATGAATGATATTTTATACAAAGTGTTGTAATGCGCCGGAGTGTACTAAATTATTACTTAGTGTATGAGTTATGCCTAAGAAGTTCTCTGGTGATAGACATGACATTACACCTCACAGCTGCCTTTATCGTGAGATTGACTGTTGGCTCTCTTTCTGCTTGTAACTTCACTCACTCATATTTCTCATTCATCAGGCACCATATTTATATATTCATGGATCATCAATGCTCTCATCTATCAGACATCATTCATATGTGCATGGATGATCATACAGGAATCTTTCATCAAACATCATTCATACTTGCATGTAAGGTGATTAATTATACTTATGTGATTTCCCAATGATAACTTAAAATTTTTAACATCATTGATATCGCAATGCAATCTCTCATTTCTCAATCATTCATCAGACACATCATATCTGTAGGAAAGACAATTTGTATATATCTGTGCTTTACACATGATAAATTCACAGATTTAACAACAATTACATTACATTAGCATCTTAATCACCCTCATCCTTCATCAGAAATTATAATAATTTCCTGGATAATCAAGCCTATTGAGGTGTTGTTACAAATATTACATTCACATCTGTTTACAATAATGAATCACACATGACACAAGCATGCTCTTCAATGACATAGACTTATGTGATCATTAGGCATACTTATGAAATTCACCAAGGATTTAGCAAAATTAAATCCATGAGTCACCACATGCTTTCATCAAATACATACAATTTATGTGATACACTCATCCGCATTCATTCATTATGAATCATAATCATTCTTGTATGGCGGTTGATTACGCACTATTATGTGGCACAAATATTATTAATTCCACATGTTTGACAACAATGAAAATATATTTGCCTTACCACATGTGTGCTTTAACATCACACAAATTATGATACCTATAGAAATCTATTGGGCTCCTATGTGTTCATGGAACAGAAAACTTACTTGACTTTGCATGTGCTCAAATCTACTTGACTATACACATTACACTAGTTTGACTTACCAGTGTTTACACATTTAAAATAGTTTCTTCTTACCAGTGTGGGCACATGGAAAATAGTGTCCTTACCACTGAACTAAGGATTCTGAGTTTTCTTAAATCTTAAGTTACTCACCACTCTAAATCACTACTGATTTACCTACTTAAGAAATAAATGTACAACTTGGACTAATGCTTATACATTAAATCAGTTGTTTACTTTGGGAGAAAAATAAAACTCACTATGGTTATTCTTAATGGACAGTTTACCCATAGGCTATGAGAACTGAATATATTATTTAGTTCTTACTAAATTAATTTCTTAAGAACTTACCACATGGTTTTACAATACTGACTTACCACTCTTCTTCTGGGAAACAGACTCACAAACTAATGTAAGATTTAAAATAAATATCATATTCACCTTCATCCGAACAGGACGGCTTCACAACACATGTCAACAGTTGACAACACCAAGATGTCAGGTCCTCGATTTGGTTGATTCCAAATACTGGCTGCTGGTTTTCGTCCTTCTATTCTCTCTAGACTTTACTTTTCTAACGTGGTCGTAGCGAGTTGAGAAGCTACCATTTTCCGCAGGCACAGCCGGCCTTTCTCCTGGTTTGTGACAACGAGTTGTGGTTTGAGTTAGTACAATGAGGCCCGGAAACCGGTTGTTGCTGTTTATATCTCAGCTTTTTCCGTTCCGTGTTTTGGCTTTCCCGTGGACCATGAGTCTGTCCTTGTAAAATATGGGAATTGTAGTAATATGAAACAAACTAGCATTGTTGCGGTGAACTCTGATTTTGTTGTCCTGGAAATATTTACCGCGATGTTACGCTTGCGAAAAATTATATTACAGAATGCACCCTCAATTTCTTGAGAGAGGTAGATTGTCTGAACTTCCGTAGAATAGCACTGCCTAAAGCCAGGCTGCTGTGGCATAAGAATGTTTTCATTATCAATGTATCACTGCAGCCTGTTATTGATGATGCACTCCATTGTTTTGCAGAGACAGCTGGTGAAGCCAATTGATCTGTAGCTGGAGGCACTGAACTGTCTTTCCTTGATTTTAGGAGAAGTATCAATCATGATTGCTTCTCTCCAGACTTGTGAAACACTGCCTAAAGTCCAGCAGTTATTAAAGATCTGCAGCAGCTTTGTCTTGGCTATTGTTTGTAGGTTCTTGATCATTTCATTGCAGATACCTTCAGCTCCTAGTGACTTTCTCAGATAGTGCTAGCTCCAGTTCGCTGGTTGTGATAGATGCTTCCAGCGCCTCATGTACTATTTTATTCTGTCCTGTATGCTGCCACTTCTCTTGAATCTTTTGTTGTTTCTCTGAACTAATTTTGAAGTTGTTATCTTGTGCAAATGAGTCTGCAAAATGGTCAGCTGCTTGCTTTTCTGTTGAGATGTTTCAGTCTTTATGTAGTGCAATCTTTGAGTTTCTCCCTGTGCCTTCACATTATGTTGGTTTAATAGCTTCCACAACTTCCTTGTGTCTCTTTCAAAGTTCCATATTTTCTCCTGCCAGCTTTTCCGTCTAGCCTGCAGCTAGGCCCTTTGAAATTTGGCTTTTGCGTGCTGACATTTATAGTGGTGCTCTTGGCTGGGTTTGGCCTTTTCTTGCTTTCTACATACTTCCATATCATTATGCAACTGTTCAAGTTCTCTACTCCAGTGCGGTTTGTATTGTTTACGAGCTCATTTTGGTAATGTTTTTCGTGTTGCCTGTAGTATGCATTTCCCGAACTCTTCAACTACTTTATGTATGTCTTTATCTGTGTTAAGATTTCTTGCCAGTATGCTGGTGCAATGTTTGTACATTGCACAGTCCGCTTTCATGTAATTCTATATCGAGAGGGTGCTGCTTTCACTTAAAAGCTTACTTTCTATAGTTAGAAAGACTGGTCACTGCCAAGTTATTTCCCCACAATTTGTGTAATGTCCCACTCCAAGTCTGGTGAATGAAAGCCAGGCTAGGTGTAGTTGTAGTGTGCCATGATCTCGAGTAGAAGGTATGTGGGTCAGGCGGCTTGTTAATCAAGATGAATCTATTCTCGCCCTGCCAGTCTTCCAGTCTCTCTCCTTTCTGGTCTATGTGATCATAGCCCCAGCTCTGCGAGTGACTGTTGAAATCATCACACAATCAGTTTTTTTTTTCTTTTAATGGTGTGTCCAGTACCCGTGGGCAGTCATTTGGACAGTAGTGATTGGTCAAATGTAATTATGTATTGTCTCTTTTAAGTTTGAGTGTCTGATACTTGGAACCTTCCATGTAAACTTCGATTTGGGAAGCAGCGATGTTATTTCTTACGAGGGTCAGTATCCCACCCTTTCTGTCAGATCGGTAACACCGGTAGCCTCTGATTTTAAAGGCTATGTTTTCATTGAGGTGAGCTACTTGCAGGCAACATACACTATATGTTCTTGATTCAAGATGTCTTCGAGCTGTATTTTGTTGTTGCTGACTCCCTTCGCATTCCAGTGCATTATTTTCAGTGTTTGTTGGTATAGGCAGACGCTCTATTCTCAGGTCCCTGGCTCCACAGGACATCTGAGAAGGACCTCCAGACGTTTTGACGCATAGTTTTCTTCATTGCATCTGTCTGGGTGTCCAAAGCAGGGCGAGCACCATAATGTTTTGCAGTAATCGGCATATCTCATAGCTTCCTATTTCTGTTGTGCCCTTCCTGGCTGGTAGCCTCCGTTTTCAGCACTTTTCCTTTACTAGAGGAGACTGTGGTCTTACTCGAGTTTAAATATTTATGCACGCACACACTTGTCTGCGCATGTATGTATATGCATATACATCTAGAGCATTTTGGTTATTTTATAGCGCCAGAGACTCGCCTTCGCCCCTTCTACTGTTAGTTAAAATAAGTTCGCCACGTTAAGACCAGTAGTTGGACTTTTGCTAGGCACGAGCCATGGGGTATTTTGCAAGGTTGGGAAATCATAGTATTTTTACCGTGAATCCAGTCAGTTCATTTAGTCATATAATTTATGGCCATTTACAGATTAATATAAAGCAGTTTCTAGAATATTTCTCATTTGTATGTGTCTTGTTAACGAGTTTTTGTCTTTGGATCTGTCACTCACTCTCTCTCTCTCTCTCTCTCTCTCTCTCTCTCTCTCTCTCTCTCTCTCTCTCTCTTCTCTCTCTCTCTCTCTCTCTCTCTCTCTCTCTCTCTCTCTCTCTCTCTCTCTCTATCACATTACTCAAACACACATGTTGGTTGTCAATTCTACATAGCAGTGAGTATTGACTCTTAAGTCTGATACCTTGGTGTTGAGGATGTTTCAGCTCTGAAAAGGGCTTCCATCTATCAGAGAAAGGTTGGTGCTAAAGTTTCCTCTTCATTGGAACTGTGTGGCATAACACGCCTTCCCCTCCGTAACCTAAGACAACAGCGGTGTGTGCAAGACACAAACTGGCACTTCACCATTTCAGAGAAGTATATTGGCATAATCAGGTCATGATTTAGCTCAGCACTTGCAGTCTGGTGGGATTAGGCATAGTCATGTTTTCTCCGTGGGATTTTTCTTCTATCATTATCCTCAATGGGATTTTATTGAGGCAGTCATTTCAAAATCAGCTGAAAACCATAAATTGATTACAGCAATTAGAGACAAATTGTCAAGAGTTTGAAGAATGCAATGAGGAGAAATAAACTTGAAAAACAGTGTTGCTAAAGAGCACAACCAAACAGTTTAATTGTGTTCCATAAAGCTGCATTGTTTTGTGTTATTTTATATTGTTTAAAGCAATTGAGAGATGTCATAAATATTCCATAACACACCACCACAAAGCATCCTCTGTTGGTATATTATGATTTCAAGTTTAACAGACTTACTTAAACATTATAATATCGGTGTAAGATAAATTATGATAACGTTTGTAGTGAGACTGTGTTAAAGAAACACAGGATGTTACAACAACCAGCCTTCATCAACAAACAAATACATACACAAAATACAACATATAATAATCACGGAGAAAAATACAGTGACTACATCAGGGCATGAGAACAGATTATTTAAAGACCTACAGAAACTAAAAGAAAATGTGGCACAGCGAGTCAGCATAATGGAAGAGCATTAGAGATTGAGAAAACTAGGGATATCCTTCACACAACTACACACAACATACAGACGAGACAATGGCAAGTCATTCAATAATGAAATTAAAGATGGATTAAAAACCAAGATGTAGAACCGTGCCGGCCACAACCCCAGTTGGCGACAAAAGCAGTAATGCTGCTGCAATACAGTGAACAATCATTGGCAAAGAAGAAAGGAATTATCAAGAAAACTTAGAAAAAAAAAAAAAACAGGTGGCCTTTAATATAAACATGACAGCATGATTTGAATTAGATCCAAGTTTTTATATTCTACATCGTGAGCTGACTACAGTCAAAAGTTGGAGGCAGCTGAGCAAGAGATATACTGAACAATCAATCAATCATGTGCCATGCCGGAAAGCGTGGGCGGTCATGATTCGCCATTTCACTCGATCACCAGAGTCGTGGATCAGCTCAGTGTTCCTGTCTTGTCCATGCCATGTGGCCAATCCATCCAGATATTTTCCTCTCGGTCTTCCTCTTGGTCTGTTCCCTTCGATCTTGCCAGTTGTCACTAAGTTCTCCAGTCCATTTCTTCTCATAACATGTCCAAAACATTTTGACTGTCTACGTCTAATTTCTCTAATCAATCTACGATTGTCATTTGTCTCCTGTAGTACTTGGTCATTGGTTTTTCTATCTGTCCACGGTATTCTTTGCATTTTCCTCAGAAACCACATTTCTGCAGCCATCAGATGTTTTTCAGCTTGACTGCACATTGTCCAAGTTTCACATCTATATCTATAAAACAAAGTGTATGTATGTAAATATATATGTAAATATATATGTATGTCCTTTATTTGTTCGCGAACGGCCCATCCGATTGAGATGAAATTTTCTACACGCCTTCCTTTCATTCCAGAGCTGTCAACTGTCATAGTTTTTTTTCTTCTTCCTCCTCCTCCCTCCTCCCCCTCCCAAAATACGTACGTAAATATATGATGATGATGATGAAAGAATCCCCGAACCAAAACGCTAAGGAAAGGGAAGAAAATGACGTGACTACACAGAATCGTCACACGGCAATCATCATCACCAAGTGCCGTGCCGGCTGGCGTAGGCGTTCATGGCTCTCCGTAGATCTCAGTCTTTGGTTTTTTGGATCAATTCTGCTGCTGATATTCCTCCATGCCACGGCAATATCAATAACAATTCATCTTTTTATGTGTAAGGAAGTTATCTACAGTCGTGTAGAAGGGAAGAACTAGACGAGTATGAATTCGGAATGGCGAACTCTCTCCTCCTCTCTTCTCCTCCCTCTACCTCCTCCCTCCACCCTTCTCCTCTTCCTCCTCCCTCTCATCCCTCTCCCTCCTCCCTCCTCCTTCTCCCTCTTCCTTCTCCCTCTTCCTCTCCCCTCCTCCTCCATCCTCCTCCCTCCTACTCCCTCCGCCTCCTCCCCCTCCTCCCTCATCTTCCCTCCTCCTCCCTCTCCCTCCTCATCCCTCCTCCTTCTCCTGCCTCCCTCCTCCTCCTGCCTCCTTCTCCCTCATCATCCTCCCTCCTCCTTCTCCCTTCTTCTCCCTCTTCCCTCTTCCTCCTCCTACCTCCTCCCTCCTCCTCCCTCTACCTCCTCCTCCTCCCTCCACCCTCCTCCTCCCTTCTCCTCCTCTTCCTCCTCCCTTTCCTTCCTCCTCCTCCTCCCTCTACCTCCTCCTCCCCCTACCTCTTTCCTCCTCCCTCCTCCTCCTCTTCCACCTCCCTTTCCTTCCTACCCTCCTCATTCTCCCTCCTTCCTCTCCCTCCTTCCTCCTCCTCCTTCCTTCTTCTCCCTCTGCCTCCTCCCTCCTCCTCTCCCCTCCTCCCTCCTCCTCCTTCTCCTCCTCCCTCCTTCTCCCTTCTTCTCCTCCTCTCCCCTCCTCCTCCTCCTATCCTCTTCCTCTTCCCCTCCTCCCTCTCCCTCCTCCATCCTCCTCCTCCCTCTTCCTCCTCCTCCCTCTTCCTCCTCCTTCCTCTTCCTCCTCCTTCCTCCTCCTCCCTCTTCCTCCCTCTCCCTCCTCCTTCCTCCTCCCTCTTCCTCCTCCTTCTTCCTCCTCCTTCCTTCTCCTCCCTCCTCCTCCCTCTTCCTCCTCCTCCTACCTCCTCCCTCCTCCTCCTCTCTCCTCCTCCCTCCTCCCTTTTCCTCCCTCCTCCTCCTCCCTCTACCTCCTCCCTCCTCCTCTCCACTCTTCCTCCTACCCTCTTCCTCTTCCCCTCCCCCCTCCTCCCTATCCCTCCTCCTCCCTTCACATTCCTCCTCCTCCCTCTTCCTCCTCCTCCCTCCTCCTCCTCATCCCTCCTTCTCCCTCCTCCTCCTTCTTCCTCCCTCCTCCTCCCTCCTCCCCTTCCTCCTTCCTCTTCCTCCCTCTCCTCCTCCTCACTCCTCCTCCCTCTCCTCCTCCTCACTCTCCTCCTCCTCACTCCTCCTCCTCCTCCCTCTACCTCCTCCCTCCTCCTCCCTTCACATTCCTCCTCCTCCCTCTTCCCCCTCCTCCCTCCTCCTCATCCCTCCTCCTCCCTTCTCCTCCTCCTCCTCCTCCCTCTACCTCCTCCTCCCTTCACATTCCTCCTCCTCCCTCTTCCTCCTCCTCCTCCTCCTCCTCATCCCTCCTTCTCCCTCCTCCTCCTTCTTCCTCCCTCCTCCTCCTCCCTCCTCCCCCTCCTCCTTCCTCCTCCTCCCTCTCCTCCTCCTTACTCCTCCTCCTCCCTCCTCCTCCTCCCTCTACCTCCTCCCTCCTCCTCCCTTCACATTCCTCCTCCTCCCTCTTCCTCCTCCTCCCTCCTCCTCATCCCTCCTCCTCTCTCCTCCTCCATCCTCCTCCTCCCTCCTCCTCATCACTCCTCCTCCCTCCTCCTCCTTCTTCCTCCCTCCTCCTCACTCCTCCCCCTCCTCCTTCCTCCTCCTCCCTCTCCGCCTCCTCCCTCCTCCTCCTCCCTCCTCCTCCCTCTACCTCCTCCTCCTCCCTCCTCCTCCCTCTACCTCCTCCCCCTTCCTCCCTTCACATTCCTCCTCCTCCCTCTTCCTCCTCCTCCCTCCTCCTCCTCTCTCCGCCTCCCTCATCCTCCTCCTCCCTCTACCTCCTCCCTCCTCCTCCCTTCACATTCCTCCTCCTCCCTCCCTCCCTCCTCCTCCCCTCCCCCTCTTCCCTCCTCCTCCTCCCCCTCCTTCTCCTCCTTCTCCCTCCTCCTTCTCCCTCTTCCTCCTCCCTCCGCCTCCTCCCTCCTCCTACTCTCTCCTCCTCCTCCCTCCTCCTCCCTCTCCCTCCTCCTCCCTCTCCTCCTCCTGCTCCTTCTCCTCCTGCGTTCTCCTCCTCCCTCCTTCTCCCTCCTCCTCCCTCTTCCTCCTCCCTCCTCCTCGCCACCTCCTCCACCCTACTCCTCCCTCCTCCTCCTCCCTCCTATTCCTCCCTACTCCACCCTACTCCACCCTACTCCTCCTCCTCCTCCCTCCTATTCCTCCCTACTCCTCCCTACTCCTCCCTCCTCCTCCCTCCTCTTCCCTCCTCCACCTCCCTCTTCCTCCTCCCTCCTACATTTACCCAAGACAGACAGACAGTCAGACAGATAGTCGGGAACGGGATCTTATATGACTACTTATATAATTTAAATGAGATGCTCTCCACCATGGGCTGGGCCGGGTCAGACAGACAGACAGATAGATAGATAGATAGACAGACAGACAGACAGACAGACAGACAGACAGACAGTCGGGAACGGGAACTTATATGACTACTTATATGAATTAAATGAGATGCTCCCCACCAGGAGTTGGGCGATGCCGGGCCGGGTCAGACAGACAGACAGATAGATAGTCGGAACGGGAACTTATATGACTACTTATATGAATTAAATGAGATGCTCCCCATCAGGGTCTGGGCGAAGACGGGCCGGGTCAGACAGACAGACAGACAGATAGACAGACAGACAGACAGACAGACAGATAGTCGGTAACGGGAACGAGAACTTATATGACTACTTATATGAATTAAATGAGATGCTCCCCACCAGAGTCTGGGCGAAGCCGGGCCGGGTCAGCTAGTCCATACAAAAGAACGGGCTCTTTGTATCCCCTCAACACTCTTTTTCTCGTTTCAATTGACACCTTTTTATTGGTCAGAATGTTTTTCATCTTGCTAAAGGCCACCTTCGCCATGGCGATTCTTGTTCTAATCTCCTCAAGGCACCTCCCATCAGATGTTATGACTGTTCCGAGATAATTGTACCGATTCACTTGTTGAAGAATATTCCCATTTACTTGTATATCTTCTTCTTCTTTGCGTTCATCCGGAGTGTTTTTTCAGATGTGATTGCGGTGTGCGTTAGGCACCCTTGGGTTGAAAACCCTTAGGTCACACATCCGGCTTTCGCGTGCAGGTTAGCAATCCTGGGAGACTCTCACTTTTGTGGTACCGTCCACATCCCAGCTGGTCAAGTTCGAACAGTCGAGGACTTCGGTCATCCCTCAAGAGAAGGAAGGCACAGTCCATAGCATTTTCCGCCATCCTAGGTTGCTTCCATAGTTGCAGGGCCAACACATAGCGCCCTGATACTGGGCTCACCGAGGGAATGGTCACGTCATGCTCATGGCTGCTTTAATTCCTCACTTCAATATATTGGGCATTTCGTTCGCCCCGGGCCGTTCCCGCACAAACCAGACAGGTCTGCAGAAGGTATTCACTCAGCGAGTTTTCGCACATGTGCTTGTCGTTGCGCCCGTCAGAGCTGTTCCAGGCACGACAGACATTCGGAAAACTACCTAGTCAGAGCTGTTCCGAGCAAGAGCGGCATTCGGAAACTAGGTAGTCATAGCTGTTCCTAGCACGAGAGACATTCGGACGAGACATTTCACTCGGACGTAAATGCGTAGTGTTAATTTTTAGTTTGCCACCCGTAGGACGACACTTCCGACTTCCGGCGGGCATTTTTTAGTGAGGTTAGCCTTCCTCTGGTTTCGAGGCACGTTAGACTGTTGTAATGTCACCCACATCTCAGCTGGTCAAGATAGAACGATCAACGATATCGCGGTCGGCCCTCAAGGGAAGGCAGGGGCAGACCATGGGCATTATCTCGCTATCCAAGGAGGCTTCCATAATTGCAGAGCCGGCACATATTGCTCTGAGACTGGGTTCACCCAAGAAGTTTCCACATCCTGCTCATGGCTACTTTAGTTCCTCACTTTCATGTGTTGGGCATCCCGCTTGCCACTGATCGCTCAAGCACACACCAGGAGCGGTCAGACTGCGAGCGACATCCACTCGGTACGCTTTTGCTTGTGACTTCAGACCAAGCAATAGGTTCGCTAGCCGTGCGTTCCATTTCGCGTTGTTGAGACGTTCTTCCACTTTTGTCTACACTCTCTATGAGTTAGATACAGACAGTTTCCGTAACCATGTCCTTCGACTGGGGCACTTTTCTGACTTTTTTTGTACTCGCTCACGAGGTAGGCTACATGTGCTGCCGGCTCAGCACCTTACCTTCGTGCAGCAGTGAACGAGAAACGGCCAGGCCCTCTCATCCGGGAATCCCTCATATCCCCCAGCTGAGAGCCTTCGAACATGTATCAGACCTGAGCATGTAGCTTGCTCAGTATCACGTTTCTATTTTCCGGTAGACGGGTATCGGCCTGGCTCTCAGATCAGTGGGTTTGTGGCTTAGAGGCGTTCAGCCACAGCCCTCGACAGGGAGCCTTAAGAGTTTTGTCCGGACCGAAAACGTCTGCCTTCGTGCACCTTTTAAACTTTTGACTGTTATCCTCAGTCTATACCTGCAGAGCAGCAGGTTGTGTCTCTCTTAGTCTGGTCCCTATCCCATAAGCTGTCGGATATGTAGTTTTCCATCCATCGGCAAGCAAATGGAGTCGATGGGACACGCAAGCTCCCCCACCACGTCAAGGTGGAGACACATTCTAATTAATTCTAACCCCAGCTGCTCACTGTGGACAACAACCGCTTCTACTAATTGTTGCTGATCATATACTGGTACTTATACAGGTCGGCAAATATCTAGAGATGGTCGAACAGCAGTCTCTCAGAGGGTACAATCAGGGTGACAGTAGCAAATTTATTGAAGCCAAACTTTATATGTCCAGCTTACACTAACAATAAATTGGAAAATAATAAAATCAGAAATGGTGTATTTAAAATAACCAGAATTAGACTATTCATCATGATCACTTTGTCGTCTATGTTATGAAACTTGTATATTCTGCCATAGTCTGTTCAGAAGTGAATACCTTCATTCACGATCATTTATTTTGGAAACTGTGTGTTGCATCGTTATAACATTTTCCATGCCGTCTTATATTTAACCCCACCCAAGGAACGTGCTTTTGATAGGTCCAAAGGCAACTTAAATCATGGAAAACGGCGACATGTCTTTAATGTTTTGGCGAAAAACTAGTGAATTCACGCTAACAAACTTGTTTTACAGTATCGCACCTCAATTCGGGTGACGACACAAGGCGTATCTAGATTCTTATGGGAGTGGGTGCAATGTGTATGTAATATAACAGAGGCATGGGGTAAATAATGTGGAACCGAAATGGAATTGGACAGAAAAGTAGAATGAATATATTTCGTACTGTCAACATCTTGAATCACACAGGCACTCGCTACTTCATCCACACCCAAAGAAACATCCGTTGTGTGGATGGTATATCGTGTTTAATTCAGGCGAACCTGAAAGTTACATATAATAACCACGCGGTGACTGCCTGAACAAATATACATTTGTCGCCTTCTTTACACTACTTATGCACAATCATTTATTCAAACTCTACACTCGCTATCTCCAACTGGCGCCCTAGCAAACTAAACAGTTGCACTCGGAAATACACAAGTGTCCTCTCTCGAAAGCTGTCGTGTCCCGTCTGACGGTTTTCAGCCGGCTGGCTAGGCCTTGTCGTCCTAAATCCCGTGCGATCAGTAAAACCCCGTGCTATTGTACCTGTCTCGTAGTACAGCAGTCTGTCCGTGTTAACCTGGGTTATACTAACGTCTAGTCTGTTCAGGGTGGTATCCCGTGAACTAGCGTCCCCTCCCCTCCTCGGGGTTGGTCCTAGCGGTGTCATGTCCTGGTTATGACACGTCCGTGTCCCTACCTAAGTCCTGTCTTATGACTGTTCAAAGTCCTAGTTTGTGTTCTATCTATACTCTATCTACTCCCCTGTAGAGTCCTAATCTATGTCCTATGTCATTACCTCGATTCTGTCCCTTGTCCTATCTATGTCCTCCTCAACATCTTGACACGTACCTTATATTTTATTTCCTACTTGTTTCTTCAGCTTCTGGTTAATAATGTGTACACAAGAAGTCATGTTACTAGGATACATTTAGTTTTTATATAGAGTCCGTGATTGCTTCCAAACAGCTGTGCGTTAATGTGCGTATGGAGTGACCGTATATGATACAGCAATTTAGTCATTGTGTGTCAATTTTTAAGGATCTGTTCAGCTGTCTGTGTAGTTTGTTCACACGTGCACATTGGTGACAGAACCGTTTTAAATCTTCATAAAAGATTGTCTACTCTGCTGTTTATTTATAGCTGTGAATGTCTCTGTAGTGGGCTTCCTTCTTAATGGCAAAGATGTTGGCCCTCTTTTCATTTAAGTTTATAGATTGATTCGTATTTTTCGTATTTTGTCCCTCATTTGACAACGTGCTTGTTCTCACGTTTCATGGAATGCGACAATTTGCCAGTTCCCACCACAATATTACTCTACTGTTGGTATTATGTTTGTCACCATTGAGGACTTGCGGAACTGAAAATTCATCACTATCGAATACAAACTGTTGCCATTGACATTGTGTCGATGTTGTAATGTTTAGGGCCTGCAATTCGTCTGAATAGTTGGAGCAAAATATCCCAGTAAATGTGCACGTGGATTAATGTCTGCGATCTGCCCAGACCTTAATCTGTGCCGGATGATTCCAGTAGGTTGATGACTGCTCTCGGTTGCATAAAATTCAATCCATCATTTCTCCAATAGTCATCTTCCTCTTTCAACACATGGTCCTCACATTTTTTTTTCCAGTAACTTTTATCAATAGTTAACAGCGCGGACTGGGTTAGTATCTTGATATCAGACAATTTGAATGTAGTATTGTCAGCTGCCACCTGTCCTTTAATTTTAGCCCACACAAGTTCTATAGGGTTTAAATGAGAATGGTACGGTGGAAGTCTCAAGCACCTATGGCCATGCTCTTCTATCAAATTGTCGATTTGATATTTCTTGCATTTTTTCGCTTGTTTTACAAGAGACAGCAACTGTAGCTTGAAATATGTTTCTGGAAATGGTATATTTTCCCTTCGGAGCCATATCTTTATTGCTTCCTTTGTGCTCTATGCTGTAGGTATTTTGTCTTCTTGGGCAACAACATTGTGATATAATTCTTCTTCGTTCATCCGGATTTTTTTTCGGATGTGACTGCGTTGTGTCTGTTTACAGCAGAGCTGCGTTCTTGCGCCGTTAGGCCGACACATCCGACTTCTGCGGGCATTTGTTGACCGGGTTAACCTTCCCGGGGGTTTCTTAGGACGTTTGAATCTCACTGTTGTGGTGTTATCCCCCATCCTAGCTGGCCCATATAGAACAGCCAGAGACATCCTGGTCAACCCTCAAGGGAAGGCAGGGGCAGACCATGGGCATTCCCCGCCATCCAAGGAGGCTTCCATACTTGCAGAGCTGATACATAGCGCTCTGGTACTGGGCTCACCCAAGGAATCGTCACGTCCTGCACATGGCTGCTTAGCCTCACTTCCGTATATTGGGCCTTCCGTTCACCATAGGCTGTTCTTCCGGAAACCAGAAGTATGCAGTCTTTCCAATGACATCCACACAGTGAGCTTTCGATTCGGACTTTCCACGTAATGGATTTGCTATCCAAGCAATATTCCATTTCGTGCCACTAGGACACTTTTCCACCTTTTATGAAGCCCACACAGTGGTCTTTTGATTCGGACTTTCCACGTAATGGATTTGCTATCCAAGCAATATTCCATTTCATGCCACTAGGACACTTTTCCACCTTTTATGAAGCCAACACAATGGGCTTTTGATTCGGACTTTCCACGTAATGGATTTGCTATCCAAGCAATATTCCATTTCGTGCCACTAGGACACTTTTCCACATTTTATGAAGCCCACACAGCGAGCTTTCGATTTGGACTTTCCACATAATGGATTTGCTATCCAAGCAATATTCCATTTCATGCCTCTGGGTCTTCATGCACCTTTAAATGTCAACCTGTATATAGTTAAAGTAATCTGCGGTCAACTTTAGCTTGTTGATATCTCCATAGAGCTTGTCCTCAAATGAAGCAGGTGTGGGCCAAAATATCTTTCTCTGTTCTGCATACGTTGGGCAATCCTGCAGCAAATGTTTTGCTGTCATTTTTCCAGTTCTACAATTACATTCATCGGTATCTCCTATCTTTAGTTTATTGAACAAGTGGTATTTCAGCTAGTTATGTCCTGTGCGGAGTCTGAAGATTGCTACTTGTTCTCTTCAGTCGAGTTTGTAATATGCATCATCCTTCTGATGGCCTGGATGCTCTGATTCCCATTTGGTTCTATAAGTGCTTTTTATCAACCTCTTTGCCTCATTATAGGTTATGTCTATGTCAGGCTGTGGTAGTCGTCCGCCCTCTTTTGCCAGTCTGTCAGCCTCTTCGTTTCCAGGTATACTGCAATGTGATGGGATCCACTGTATTACAACTTTTTTGGATTTCTGGCATAGACCATGGAGTGCTGCTCTTAGGTCAGTTAGTTCTGTGCTGTTATTGCTCTTCAGTATTGAGACAGCTGACTTTGCATCTGTGAAGATAGCTATTTGCTTCTCTTTATTTTCCTCCATCAGGAGCATTTCTGCTGCAGATTTCAGAGCCTCTACCTCCAGTTGCCATTGAATGTGTTATTTTCACTCCATTTTTTAAATTTAGGAGAACTCCTCCTCCTCCATTCTCTATTGAATTTTTGGCTGATCCATCTGTATATGCATGGGTCCAATTCCTGCTTGGGTAATGTTCTTTTATGTAGTTTAGGGTTATTTCTCTTCTTTCGGTTTCATGCTGAGTGTTCTTTTTCTCAATACCAGGAATGTTTTCTATCATCTCAGGCAGTTGCTGTTGTCGCCAAGCTGGGAACTTGTGTGCATTGTGTATGGGCTTGACTGTTGATATGTTAAGAATAGGATCTGCCCTAATCCTTCGTTTTGCAGTTTCTACAAAGTTGCTACGCTTCAGTCTTCCCTTTCCAAAACCATTAAATCTGTTGTACATTGGGTGGTCTGTCAATCTTCTAAATTTTTCTGCTTGTTGCTGGGCTCTGCTATCTCTTCTATCCTGCATTGGTTGTAAACAAGTGATCTTTTCTAGTTCATTAATAGGCGTTGTCTTCAGGCTTCCAGTTATGATTCGCATTCCTTGGTTTTGGACTCTACTTATTTTGATAAAGTTTGACTTAGCTGCTGTTGCCCAAGCTGCAATGCCATATTCCAGTACTGGCCTCACCCGTCCAGTATATAACTTCTTAAGAACTTTCTCATCTGCTCCCCACGTTGTACCAGCAAGCTTTTTCATGATTGCCATTCTCTGCCTTGCTCTTGTTCGATTTTTCTCAACCTGTGTCTTCCATGTCAGGCGACGATCAAAGGTGACTCCTAGATAGTTTAGATTTTCTTCATGGCGCAATATTTTTCCATTCAATACCAGCTTAGGTTGCTGAGGTTTATTTGAGAGGGAGAACACTGTGCATGTTGTTTTCTCCTCACTTATCTTCACTAGCCATGATTTTGACCAGTCCTCTAGCGCTAATAAGGCTTGCTGTATTCTGCTGTTAGCTGTGCTAATATATTCTTCAGATGTCCATATGGCTAGGTCATCTGCAAAGGAGGATGTGTGTACTCTGGCTGGAAAATTTTCTGTGATGTCATTTATATATGCTAGGAATAATGTTGGTGAAAGAACTCCTCCTTGGGGGACACCTTGCTCCAGCAGCATCATTTTGCTTGTTTGTCCTTGTACTTTTGTCCTGGCAGTTCTGTTCTCAAGGTAGTGGCTGATCCATTTATACATTTTTCCACAAACATGCATGTTTTGCAGTTTTACTTTCAGTCCTTCCTTCCATACTTTATCAAATGCTTTTTCTAAATCTATCCAGACTGCTAGTGTGTGCTTTTTCTCTTGGAAGGCATCCTCTATTTCCTGAGCTATATAGGTTATTTGATCTTCAGTGGATCTGTACTTTCTGAATCCTGCTTGGTGTGGTGTTAAGAGTTTGTTTTCTTCCAGATGCCATGTTAGCCTGCCATTGATAATGCGTTCCATTAATTTTCCTACACAGCTAAGTAGACTGATAGGTCGATAGCCATTTGGTTCTTCCAGGTCTTTTCCTTTCTTTGGGACTGGTATTAGTATAGCTTCCTTCCATGCCTGTGGGACTATTCCTCTCTTCCAGCTGTTATTTAGGACTGCTAGTAGTTTCTTCTTTGCCTTGGTGCCTAGTCCTATTAGCATTTCATTTGTGATTCCATCCTTTCCTGGTGATTTCTTCTTTTTTAGGGTATTCATTGCCTGTTCCATTTCTTCCATTGTTAGATTTGCCATCATATATTCTGCTGCTGTCTCTGTATTTCTATGATGTATCTGTTTGTCTTTGATTGCTTTCTTCTGTTCAGTTGTAATATCAATGTGGTTTGCATTGGCATAGTGTTCCATTAGTGCATTTGCAGCCTTTTTTCCTGTAAGCAAGGCATTTCCTTGTTTAATTGTTATTTGTTTGTTTCTAGGCCCTTCATTGTTCATGGCTTTCACTAGTTTCCATAGTTTGTTTCCATCCCTGTCAAAATTCAGGTTTTCTGTTTTTTCCCTCCAACAATCTCTTGTTGTTTGATTTACTGTTCATTTATATTTTGCTGAGATGGCTTCGAGAGAGATGTTCGCTTCAATTGTTTGTTCTCTCTCTGTGCTGTCTTCCTGGCATCTTCAACTTTGTCCTCCAAACTTTGTAGTTCTTCAGTCCAGTATGGTTTGTAATTTTTCCTCGCTCCTCTTGGAATGGACTCAGTGGCTGCCTGTATTATTGCTCTGTTTAGACTTTCCACCATTTGCTTCATGTTGCCATATCGTGTATTTATATTTTCACAATATTTGTCTGTTAGTGTGGCAAATCTGTCCCAATCTGCTCGTTTGTAATTCCAGCGGGGCAAGGGCTTTTGCTCCTGTGGAACATACTCCATATTCATTACAAGCTTGATTGGTCTGTGGTCACTACCTGCTAATTGGTCCAGCACATGGCGGTCGATTTTGTGAAGGATGTCTCCTGTGCAGAAAGCTAAGTCTGGAGTAGAAGTGGTAATCCATCTTCTGGAGTAGAAGCTCGGTGTGTCATCCGCTTTGTTGAGTAGATGGAGATTTGAGTCTATTTCCCAGTCCTCCACTTCATCTCCTCTTTTGTCAGTATCTGGGTATCCCCATCTTTCTGAACGGCTATTAAAGTCTCCGACAATAATGCAATTTGTGTCAGTTATTTTCATGTTTGAGAGTGTAAGATCCTTATCTGCTGGGCTATAAAGATTGTAAATTCTTATTTTCACGTCCTTTATCATTATATCAACACCTATAATTTCTGTTTGGTTGTCAGAGATCACAGATACTTCGCTGCAAGGTATTGTATTTCGTGTAAGTATTAGAACTCCTCCTTTATGTCCTTCACGGTCGAAACGTGTGGCCTGATATCCCCTGACTGAAAATTTGCGCTTGGCGTTGAGGTGTGTCTCTTGAATGCATGCCACATCTATTCTATCTTTATGAAGACGCTGTGTCAGGGATTCTTTCTTGTTATAAACTCCTTCGGCATTCCACTGTAGTATGTTGAGTGTCCTTGGTATTTGGTCAATAGCTCTTAACCTACTCCTCTGTGCCTTGACTCCACAGCACAGGGGAAGGTGACCACCAGTAGTCATGGGTGGACCCCCTCGAGGCAGGGGGCCCGGCACTATCACCGCCTGATGGGACTTCACGGGATTAGCACCATAACGATTAATTTTCATCTGTGGCATCATGAAATGATAAAGTTACGTTGCACTTCTTTGTCAAGCCTGTGGCTTAGTACATCCGATTTCGACAAGAATTTTTCGGGATGCTTTCCCTAGCCTTTGACTGTCCCCAGTCTACCTACAAGGCGGCAGGTTTGTGTGTCACTTCGTCTGGTCCCTCTCCCTTGACCTGTCCGACATGGGTGACCCTACCAGTAGCTGTGCTACCATCGGCATAGCTCTTGGGGTCATTGGAACGCTCAAGCCCCTCTACCTCGTCAAGGTGGACGCACGGCAGAGGGGACATTGTGATATGATGCATTGTCCATGATTAGACAAGACGGTCTATCAAGGGATGAAAGCACTGTATTCTCGAGCCAATCTCTAAATACATTACCATTCATCTCATTATGATAATCCCTATTGTCTGTATGCTTTGATATGAACACACGAGTCCAACATTCTGTAGTAAGCCATTATGAGTACAACCAGCATGGGCTATGACCAAACGCTGTCCTTTACTACTGGGCACATATCACTTTATCTTTCCATTAACTGATTGCCATTCGTTTTCACTTGTGTGATGCAGATTGATCCAGGTTTCATCCAAATACACTATGTCATAATTTTCTTTGCGCACTTTCCCCATTTCACGTAGGTATTTGCTTCTCATGGTTCCTAAATGCGATTGCTCGGAAATCATATTTCTACCTCCCTTGTACTTTCTAAAAGTGAAGCCTAATGTCCTTATAATTTTCTACAAAGTTGTTTTGGATAGCTGTAAGTCATTGTTCTTTCTCAACCAAACCTTACGTTTTCTTACAGTCACAGTTTCTTTGGTATCCAGCATTTATAAAATAGCTCACCTTATGACATCCTTGTCAAAGCTGCCTTCAATTGCCTTTCTACCTACCGTTTCCTTATTGCATGATGGTTTCATTGCAGATTCCAGCACCAATTGACAAAATGACCGTTTACTCAAACCCAATGCATGCACTGTTCTTTTCTCTGGATTTGTAATAGTATATGAAACAGTTTCCTGCGATCAGCTTCTTGATAAAAATATGTGTACAACTTCATAGCAATGCTTTGAAGTGTACACAATTTCACATTCAATCCCATTCAACAATATTCACACATTCAGATGTTAGCGATAAATGGTAAGATTAAAAAAAAAAAACAATCAGGTTTCATGAAAGCACCCACATTATTGATGACACCTCTTAACACTCCCTGTTCCACTACGCAAGGCTCTTGTCATAAGGTCAATCCCATGAACCATGAGAAAATTAACTATTCAACACTAATGTTTTCATGTGAAGAGGTAATGCATTTAATAATGTGCACTTCATCTCTGACCCGTAAATTGTATACCGCATATAAACAAACTTTTACATCTGCTGTACAATCTCTAGAACAAAAATATTTTTGTTGGGTGGACATAATGATAAGGTTAAATGCTAAATCTCATCATTTTCCCTCGGTTACTGAGATGTAGAATTTTATATTGGGGCAGACAAAAGTAAACAGATTATAGGTTGGTTTGTTTTCTTGATCAAATGTCTGCCCATTTACATTGTTGATATTGTTAGCTTTTCCCTTCATCGTGGCTTTAAGTAGATTGTTCTGCCAGATAATGTGGCCTGAGTAATCTGACTTTTGCATGTTTATTTCCCTTAACAGTAAACAGTGCCATGTTTATAAAATTCTAATCTAATGGTTTTATCATCAACATCATTAGCAGGTGCCTTGCCAGCTGGCATAAGCTTCCAAGCCGATTTACAGATCTCAGCTCTGGGTGTCCTGGATCAACTCTGCTGATGATATTTGTCTACACCACTGTCTCTGTCCAGACTTGGCGCCTGTAGAATAATCAGTTTTAATTGTGCTGCTGCATCTTGTTATTACGCATGATTTTCAGCTGCACACATGCACTGTGTTACATTAGTTTCATTGTCATGAGACATATCAAACTTACAAAAACTTATTTAAACCATAAATTAAATAAAAATTGTCAAACATATGAGCACATCATCAATATGTATTTATTATTGTCATAAGGTATGTCATGTCTTTATTTATAATTCACATACAATTATGCATCAACAGTAATTTTTATGAAATATGCATTTAAAAAAATATTAATCATGTTTAACTGTTAACAGTAGAGTTACGTAATCATCAACAAATAACATCAGTCACGTGAAATAAATATGTCACTTCGTTATGTACACACATTAATTATTGACATGCATTTAAAAGGAATAATATTTTCCAATGTTTTATTATTAACAGTAAATTCATGAAACAACTCAGTCTTCCTATGAAAACTTTGCTACCAATGCCAAAGCTGGACAGTGACAGAAAAAGAGATAGGAATTACAACACCGGAAATTAGATTCCAGAGAAGATTACTCAATGTATCAAAAAGAAAGAAATGAAGAAATGAAGAAATCAGAACTAAAGTGCGGGTTATAACAGCTCTATTAGAATACTGCAAGCTAAATTGTTCGGCCACAAACTAACAGTATACCACAACAAGCAATGATGTACAAACCACATGGAATCAGAAGAAGAGGCCGACCATGTAAATGATGGAAAGAGGGAATAACAGAGCCCATGGGAATCTAGATATACGATGCCCATAAACAGGCACTCTACCACTGTTTATGCTTCACCTCGACACTGCAAGGTACAAGAGAACTGAGATGAGATGAATGAAACCATCAACAGATATAACAGTGCCATTAACATCAAATATATTTCACAGTGTACATACAATAATCGTTGACAAGAGGGTCTCTGTGGTAGGAAGTGATCAAACAGAACGCCTTGTGTGCTAAAGGTTTTGGTTGTTTCCCCACTTCATCATTTGTATTATGCAATCCAATAATGAACATATGATCTTCAGTATATGAGATAGAGAGCTTGACCTATTGACCCGAATTCTCGGAATGCTAAACATTCACTGCAATTATGTTTAAGACATGTTAAACAGGCATATTGACTTATAAACTGACGCTTAGATTTTAAATTTTGCCACACCAGACAGCATTTACAGCAATCAAGCACATCAATGTATAAATCAGGAGAATGACCAAAGGGTAATAGCAGAAAAGGAATCCTCTCTAATGTTGGTGCTATAGAGTCTATAGCGGATTTAAACAACAGTTTGTCTTTCAACAACCGTGGTAGAGGTAACTTGTTAACACGGTTCACACGACCAGAGGCTGTACCCACAGCAGATGATACTTCCACAAAAGCCAGCCTAAACAGGGACACTGGCTGTGAAGACAGCTCACCAAGCAGATTCAAACACTGTGTATGGTTTTTCATTTCCAGATATGAACAAACAGGTTTATTATGCATTAGTGAAGTCATATCAGATTTTGTAAGCCACATGATGTCAACAAAATGACGTGCCAGGGATGCATTACCACTTAACAGTGCTGTACATAAAGGTGATACATCAAATGTGGGATCAGCAGGTGAGAAGTAGTTAAAGTATTCATCTGACCTTACAGTCGTGGGGCCTGTTCCATTTGTTATAAGTTTACAAATAGTGTCTCTGTTGTTACAAAATAAAATTCTATGAAACATTTTAGGTTGTAAATAAGACAAACAGGCACCTTGAGCAAGGAAAACAGCTAGGCAGGCTGTTATATCTTTGTTACGAATATGCGACATGGGCTGGAAGTATGACACGGCCGTCTTTGTTCTATCTGTTTTACTGACAGCATTAATGTCAGCTCCTGCGTCCAGCAGAATCTGTACAACCTTTTTGCTGTATCTGTTTGCAGCCAACATTAATGGAGACAGACCATCATCATTTTGCAAGTTAATGTCACAGCCTGCATTAATTAGAGTGGTCACAATGTCATCATTCTCGTAGTCGTACTTCTTATTGATTCTGTTTATTGCGTGCAGCAAGGCTGTGTTGCCATTGTTATCTGTCATATTCACATCAGGGTTGTGATTTATCACCATCTTGACGACAGCTACACTGCTGTATCTTGCTGCTTGCATCAAAACTGTCAATCCTTCTTTATTTTGTGAGTTGATAAAATGTTTGTCTTTAACACATCTGATTAGAAATTCAGCATTGCTATCATAACCTTGATAGACAGAATAGGAAACAGCAGTGTCACCTTTGTTGTCTCTCCAGTTAATGTCAGCACCGTAGTCTAATAATAACCTAAGCAGATCTGCACTGTTGTACATTAAAGCTGCAAGCATTAATGGCGATGTGCCACCATAAATATTAGGAGAAGCCCCATTTTCAAGCAGTACTTTAACTACCTTTTCCTTATTTGCGTATCTCCTACCTAGAGCCAGATACAGAGGAGTGTAGCCACCACTAGTGTCTACCAGCTTATTTACATCTGCTCCTTTCCGAATTAGAAAGGAGGCAATTTCTCCATTTCCTGACTTCGCTAACAATTCTTCCAAACAAGGATACTCACCCGTAACGTCAAATACAATATCAAGAATGCGGCTAATGAATTCAATATTTGTTCCTATTACTGCGGGCAATAACAAATCCCTCTTATGTTTACAAATATATTGTTCAGTTTCATGCCCGAAATTCAAAATCATGTAGTTAATGTAGGCCACACTCTGATTACGTATAAGACTGCCTAAAGCACTCTTGACATCAAAGTTTGCACCATGCTGCAGTAGAAGTTTAGCACAGTCTGTGTGGCCATGAACAAGGGCAAGGTCAACTGGTGTGTTACTCAGTACTTTATCATGAACATTGGCACCAAATTTTAACATCATTTCAATCATGTCATAATGACCACCTTTTGCTGCGATACATAATGGGGGATCCCCAAACATCCTATCTGTCTTGTTCAGATCAGCACCATGCTTTCAGAGCAACTCAACCAGTGGATAACTGCCAGCTTTAGTTGCCACAGACAGAGGGAAAACTGATGGCCGACCATTCACATATGCTCCTAATTCCAAGAGTCGTCTGACCATTGCAACGTGATCTTTGGTAATCTGACTAAATTCACATTGAAAAAAGTGTATGTAGGCATTACTGACCATTCTGGTCTTAACTTGTTCATCTAAATCTACACAGTTGAAAAATATATCCAGAAATTTCACATTGCAAGCTTGAACAGCAGTGTCTAGGGGTGTTTTGTCACTTTCATAAAATGTATATTTATTTGCTCTCCTCCACACAGCATCAGAGATGAGTTCCCTGGTCGACATTTGCATGCCTTCTGCTGCATTCGTGCCTGTGTTGAGTCCTGTGGTTTGAGAAGCAGGCCTTCCTTCTTGCGTTGGACACTCTTCTACTGATTGGATCCTGTCTACAGCAGCAAGTCTTGACATCTTCTGTTCTGGTATTTTCTAACCTGAAATGAAAGAACAAATATTTCAACATCATGTCTTATTCTCTGTAAATATTCATCAAGTGCAAAGTACAAAAACTAGTGTTACTATGATTAAATGTACTAAGTATCAGTCTGACATGTTCTGGAATTCTAGAATATAACATCATTCTAAATTATCAAAAATTATTAAAAGGGCTGCCAAAAAGTAATATTTTACATATTTTCTTATACCAAAAATGTTGCGGCACCGATTCGTTTTCATATGCATGTGCACAATTGCAGTCACCAGCAGAGATAATGCCACTGTAATAGTTACACACAAAATGGCAGTTACTAACGATGACCTCCTTGGTTGTGGAGAAAATAAAATAAATCATAACATTGTGTATGGATGTGCATTTGATAGCAAAATTGTGCTTTACCATTTGATATGAAATAGCAGTCGATAGAAGCTAGGTGGGAAGTTCAGAGTTGTGGTTTCGGGGAGTAAAGATACCAAGTTGCATAAATGGCCATGTCCAGGGCATCCTGTTATAGAAATCCTAAGCATATTGGAGTGTATGGATGCCATTATTCATCTGAATGATCATGTTGCGGGGCAGCAATTGCCCTTACAGCTTTCTGGCAGGGGTAAAGTGTCATGGCAATAATTAGTGTCCTTGAAGAATGGATTTCAACGTATTACAGCTGACCAAAGACAAACTTCCAGTTCTGACCGTTTGAAGTGTACTGATGTCAATGTGAAGCATTTTGCCCTGGATCTTCACAGGTGATGAAAACTAGGAGCACTGTAAAAGTGGAGGATTGTCAGAAGGATGCTATCAAATAATGAGTTTATTTTTCTACTGAGATGTGTTTTCTTTCATATGCAATGCTTTTAAGTGTCTCCATGACAAACAAGATGTCACTGCATTTATAAATGTGGGTATGTGCTTAGAGACCTGTTAACATCTATACTTATAGATTTGACAAAGTGCAAGGGGCTTTAGCTGTGAAGATCATTGTGCAGTCAATCTAATGAGTCATATGCCAATGTTATTACTGAGAAACATGAGCAAGTAAACTTGGTCTATATTTTCGCTTAATAGACCTGAGTAAGATGACAGTTTAAGTAAAAAATGTTTATTGCATATTCCTTACAGGATGACACAGTCAACCCAGCATTATTTGGGTGTTTGTGATTTCTTGGCAAGTTTATGTTTAGTAGTTTGCCAATGCGTGCTGGCACTCATACAGTTATATGAAAACCAATGCAAGGTGGTCTGCTGTTAAATTGTCAGCAGCTGTGTTTCGAGCACTGTATGCAGGATTACGAAGTGCGTCCATAAATACCCTCACCAGAGCCGGCACAGTTAACATGAGAGGAAATAAAATGTCTGGAACAGTCAAATATGATGGCAAAGATTTTAGAAAACAATGTGGCATTGTTGGCAACAAACAGCAGCTGTAATAACAAATTGACAACCAATTTAATTAGGAAAATTTGAGTGAATAAAGAAAGTTGATGTGTACTTTCCACCAGTTTGTTTTCAGTATAAGTGAGCATATAAGATCAGAGCTGCGGTAGTGGTGTAGTGCACTCTTGCCTGCCAGCCCAGTGGTCACGAGTTTTAATTCCCATCATGGTGGGTCTGTAAATTGATCTAGGCCCCAAGGTCAGTCTAGCCTAAACTGAGTACCAGAAAGTCTTAGGATGTAAAGGCAGCATTCATGATATTGACCACCATCACCTCTCAAGTGCTGATTGGTCTATACAAATATGTGGCTAGCACCATATGACCCACTCCTCAAGGCGTATGAAAAAGGATCCTTACATATTTTACTGATATGAGATCTATAGAAAAATATGTCACAGATTGGCCTTACTAATGAGATACTTTGCTTTCTTCTGCAGTGTTTTCAGGACAGACAAAATGTCAATGAAAAACATACAAGATGTTAAAATGTGACAGACAAGAAGTCACAGTGAAATTGCATTTGTAAAGGTGGGTGCATTTCAAAAAGGGCATGATATCCTTTCACAGCACAAAGCCAGGGCTAAATCGTAGAGACCATGTGTTGCCCATGCAGCATGATCCCTCTCTTTGCCTACCTAGTGTTGGTGGTCAATATCATGAATGCTGCCTTTATCTCCTAAGACTTTCTGGTACTCATTTTAGACTATGAATGGAAATTCTGATATTTAAGAACATTCATATAATTATCAGAGATGTGTCACAGAAATGACCATAGACCCCGAGGTAAACCAAGAAGACGGTGGAGAGATACTATACATACAGATCTACAAGCACTTGGAATCAGCGACTGGCAAGAGAAGGTCAACCAGAGAGATGAATGGAGACGGCTTGTATCTGCAGCAAAAAACCTCAATGGCTCAGAATGCTGAAGAAGAAGAAGAAGAAGAAGAAGAAGAAGAAGAAGAAGAAGAAGAAGAAGAAGAAGAAGAATAAGAAGAAGAAGAAGAAGAAGAAGAAGAAGAAGAAGAAGAAGAAGAAGAAGAAGAAGAAGAAGAAGAAGTGTCACAGAAATAAATAATAGCATTGGACAAGCAAAACACTTCTGGTTACAAACTGACACCTTTTATAATATATCCTGTCATTACACAGAAATATCAGTTGTAGATCCCTTGAGGTAACCAAGACAGCCCAGGGGTGTCGAGTTGGCCATGCATCTAAGTACTTTATCCCTGCAGCAAGGCCCTGTCATTATTTGGAGTTGACCGGTTCGAATTTACCATTTGGTAACTAGTTTGCATGTTGTCTAGCATGACCTGTAATCTTGTGAATATATATGTAAATCCTATCTTTATACGTTAGTTAAAGAAATTTTGCTTGTGGACATTTAGTATATGAACAAACAATTAGCTATTGAAGCCACAAAATTGTGGACTTACAGAAGAATGCTGAACATTCTTAGAGAGCCAAAATGAGTATATATGTTTTCAAAGAGCCAATCAAATGGTTCCAACTGCAGTGAGAACGGATGTTGAAATGCTACATTGAACCTGTACTGTTGTATGAATGTGAAACATGAACAATAAGCAAACATGCTGAGAAACATTTAACAACATTGAATATGCTTCCAAGGAAAAACAGGTAAGAAACAACATGAACAGAGAGAAAAACAAGTGAGGCTGTCTTTAAGAAATTTATGAAACCATAAAATGATCAGAGAAAATACATATAGATGGTCAAGACTTTTTAGCACATGTTGAGGAGAAATATACTCGAAGATGTTGTGACAACTGACACAATTTTGGGAGAAAAGAAAAGGGAAGTGAAAAGAGTCAAATGGCTTGGTCACATGGCATAATTGAGATAGCAGATCAAAAGACTGGTGATTATATGAGATGACGGACCATGATCTTCTATGTTTATTGGCATGGTACACAATGATTAAAGCACAATATCAAAATCAGATGTGAGGCCACATAAGAAAAAAAGAAAAAGAATGAAATTAAAAGAGATTGAAGAAGACAGTAAGAAAAGAGGAAGACAGCAATGAAAAGAGTAGGAAAAGAAATTGAGGAAGACCGTAAAGAAAGAATTTTGACAGAAATTCACCATGGCATGGGAAAATATTAGCACATTTTTTTTTGCTCAGTCGTGAACTAAAACATAATCCATATGCATGCTACTACCTCAAGTGCACTGGACTGATTTTTGCATGTGGATTAGCTTTCTTTATTGCCAATATCCCTCGCCATTAGGCGAACCCACTTCAACTTCAGGGGTACTTGTAATTTATGTCCCCAAGTCAAGGAGGAAATGTCAACAATTTAAACTGACTGATGTAGGGGTTGAAACCACTAACTCTGAATTAGCACACTGGATGTTTAAGAACAAGCAGTCTTATCCATTCGGCCATGCTGACCTCCACCTTCTGTTGATAGGCCTCATAAATTTTATGTTATCTTTTCTTTATGGTTTTCATGAGTGCCTTTATAGCAACAACAGATTTCAATACTGCAGAATTCACACAGTAATTTAGATTGTCTACCATGGTAATTTTATAAACTGACTATCATGTCTCTTATTGCTTTAGTTTATGTTGTGCGATTTCTGCAGTATGTACCTGACAAGAATTCTTATCAATCGCCTCATGGCCCATCTCGATCAAGGTCTTCTTCCTGAGAGTCAATGTTGCTTCAGAAAAGAATGAGGAACTATTGACATGATTTTCGCTGCAAGGCAGCTGCAAGAGAAATGTCAGGAACAGAACTACAAAATGTTCTCCATTTTCATTGACCTTGCCAAGGCTTTTGATACAGTCAGCAGAGAAGGACTGTGAAAGATTATGGCAAAATATGGCTGCCCAGAAAAGTTTGTCCAAATAGTGTGGCTATTTCATGATGGTATGCAGGCAAGAGTACAGGAAAATGGCGAACTGTCTGAGCCCTTTCTTGTCACCAATGGGGTGAAGCAAGATGTGTCCTGGCACCAACACTGTTCAGCCTCTTGTTTTCAGCTATGTTGACGAATGCCTTCGAGAACAACAACATTGAAATAAACAACAGCATGGATGGAGAGTTATTCAATCTCAGAAACCCAAAATTAACCATCAGAGAGCTCCTATTTGCTGATGATTGCGCTCTGTATGCCAACTCAGAGACAGACCTGCAACATAATGTTTCAGCTTTCTCACATGCCTGTGCCAACTGTGGCCTCAACATCAACTTGGAGAAGACTGTAGTTATTACCAGCCAGCTCCAGGGAATAATCACACTGTGCCGAATATCAAAGTGAATGGTCATAGTCTTGGCAGCACTGTGTCACAAGCTGCCACAATTGATGCCGAAGTGAATGCAAGAATCTCCAAGACCAGCGTGGCCTTTGGCAGACTGTACAAGAATGTATGGGATAGAAGTGGAATAAGCCTGCAAACAAAGCTGAAAGTCTACAAAGAAGTTGTATTATCCACACTGCTATATGCTTGTGAAACCTGGACTGTTTATCAATTAAAATTAAACAACTTCCACACAGTCTGCCTTAGGAAGCTATTGAAGATTAAAAGGCAAGACAAGATCCCAGACTCTGAAGTCCTAGAAAGAGCGTCCATGCCCAATATCCACACTCTACTAATGAAGAATCAGATTCGCTGGGCTGGTCACTTAACTCGCATGCCAGATCACAGGCTCCCTAAACGAAGTTTTTACGGCGAGCTGTGTTGTGGTAAACTCTCCCAAGGTGGCAAGAGGAAACACTTTAAAGACGCTCTGAAGATCTCACTGGAATTCATCATGACACCTGGGAGACTGCAGCCAGAGACCAAAATTTGTGGCGTGCATCATTGCGCAAGGGCTGTGAAGAAAAGGCAGGACAGAAAAACCACTGCAGGAAATCTTACTCCAGAAAAGTCAAGCATTCTTTGTCCACATTGTCAAAGAACATTTTGAGACAAAATAGGCTTTATCAGCCATCTTAGAACTCACGGCTCCATACTTTCAACCCCACTGGATTAAATGAATGGTCATCATCATTCTTGATGGACAAACAACAACAACAACCTGACAAGATGCAGTAAAATATGCCAGGCAATAAATTGTGTAATCTATTGTTTGTGTCTTCATTATTTTAGTTTACTACAGGAAAACATGTCCAAAGTCCATGCTGTTCTCAACATGAAACATATTTTCACTGACAAGAATGTGTGATGTTCTTTCATTCAGCACACACAAATAAATGGAATATCATTAACATTGTCATTACTGCACTGATGCTAGCCTAAAAAAGTTTGGCTGATGAAATTTTACGTTAATACTGAAAAATTAAAATTGTGGGCACAAAGTCTTTTATGTTTCACTAAAATAAATTTTAACCAGATTGTTCACTTTTTTTTCCCACCAGACTTTGTGAACTTTTGTAACATATTTGTACATTTGAACTCAGCATCCATGTGTACATATAGGTGATTTTGATCAATTAGATATGAAGAAATAAAGAATACCATGTAAATTGCAGGAAATTAGATTAGCTTTATGTTGGGAGATACAACAATGAAGCATCACAGGAAGGATATATATATATATATATATATATATATATATATATATATATATATATATATATATATATATATATATATATATATAAAACATGCTCAAATCCTGCACCCAAGTCTGCCTTCATTATGTTTTGTGTGTTTTGTTTGCATATCCTTTACAGGACATCGATGTCAACATCAGCATCTTTCAGCTGATTGTTGATTTCTTGGCAAGATTACGCTCAGTAGTTTGCCATAGCTTTCTGAGTGACCGACTCACATACCTCGTAAGTTACCGACGCAGTGAGAACCGCTACCTTGCGCATGTCACATTACCCATGAGAGTATACAGGATAACAGAGAAAGACATTAACTCCTAGACCGGGAAGACCAGCTTCATCATTTTAAATACCTAAAAATATATGTCAAAGATAGGAAACTCAGGGTTCCCCCAGACACATAGAGTATGAATGACAATCCATTAAGGTCACAATCACATGGCAGACATATTGTAATTTTAGTATATTTGCTTTACTTTTCTTTTTAAAAAAGAATATTACATATCAAGAGAATGTTGTGCCCTGCCAGCTGTCATAGGTGTCTGTGCATTTCCACAGACATTAACCTTACGTATATTATATACAATTTCTTTGTTCATCTTATATTCTTTGTTATTTTTACTTTGTTCTATTTTGTCCATCAACTTCTTATTGCACTCTTCTGTAATATTTATATATATTTGCCCTTTTATCTTAACCATGGTAACCCTATCACTATCTGATATCTATGATTGAGCATAACCTACGATGGGTAGCGTTGTGGTATTCTGTTGTGATAATTTGGTGTGTCCAGTGTGTGCAGCGTGGTTACACACCCGCTTCACACGCGTGATCCGGGACTGTTTCCGGATCCGGTCAGGGATGTGCACTACTGACGAGCTCAAATGAGGGCGAAACTCGAGTCTGGTGCTTCCATATTGGCGTGGATAGGCCTTAGGTTCATACCGGAATGCGATCGGCGTTGCCAGTAGTGGGTTGTGCTCAATATTTAAATATCTGATATCTATCAATAGCCACCATTGGATTTGGCTGTAGCTCCATCAAAATTTAATCCGTACTAGACCTACTTCATTTTTGAGTTATTACCTTGTTAATATGTTTTAAATTTTCCAGACCTGTTCCCATCTCATCTCACTCTTTCCTATCATCTTTTCCATCACATCTTATTCATAAATAAGCTAGTAGCATATTCTTTATATTACGTCGCAGTAAACCCCAGCATTTTTTTGCTGTTTGTTTTCTTGGCAAGTTTACATTCAGTATTTTGCCACTGTTGTTGACTGCATTCATTCCATTGAATTAAATCTAACTCAAGGCAGTCTGCTTCCAAAATGCCCATCTATCCATTCATCATGTGCCATGCCGGTTAGCGAGGGCGGTCATGTTCTGCCATCTCACTCAATCACCAGAGTCGTGGATCAGCTCAGTGTTCCTGTCTTGACCATGCCATGCGGCCAAGCCATCCAGGTATTTACTTCTCAGTCTTCCCCTTGATCTCTTCCCTTCGATCTTGCCAGTCGTCACCAAGCTCTCCAAGTCATTTCTTCTCATAACGTGCCCAAAAAATTTGACTGTCTACATCTAATGACTCTAATCAGTTTACGATCTTCATTTGTTTCTTGAAGGACTTGTTCATTGGTTTTTCTGTCTGTCCATGGTATTCTTTGCATTCTCCTCAGAAACCACATCTCCACAGCCATCAGCTGTTTTTCAGCTTGACTGCTTATTGTCCAAGCTTCACATCCATACAAAAGTATAGGTTCTATGTAGCACTTCAACGCTTTTTCTCGTTTCAATTGATATCTTTTTATTGGTCAGTATGCTTTTCATCTTGCAAAAGGCTACCTTCACAATGGCAATTCTTGTTCTAATTTCTTTAAGGCATTTCCCATCAGATGTTATGACTGTGTCGAGATAACTATATCAATTCACTTGCTTAAGAATATGCCCATTTACTCGTATATCACTGCCAATAGCTTTTTCGAAAGTGGTATGTGGCTTTACAAATGAAATTCGTAAGCCCTTCACCACAATTCCGGCATCTCATTCATAGATATTTTTCTTTTGCACTTGCTCGCTTTGAACTCAAGCGTAGTCCATGCACACTATTTATAGTAGTGATGGACTGAAATTGCGCGTGGATTTGCTTTCCTTATTAACAGTGTCCCTCGCCATTAGGCGAGCCCACTCCGACTTCAGAGGTACTTATAATTTACATCCCTAAGTCAAGGGCGACAAATCAATATTTTAGTCCAGCTGTCTGATGTAGGGGCTGAACCACTTACCTCGGCATCAGCACAACGAATGTCTAAGAACATGCGCTCTTACCCATTCGGCCATGCAGACCTGTCTGGATATTAATTTTCATTTTTTTACGGTGTCTGTATTTTCCCTATTTTCATTAATGTTCTAACATTACATGTGTCTATATAAAAACCGGTTAATTCTTGATTTGTCAACAGTATACCGATGACAGTCTGGTGTCACTTGTGGGTCATGTGACAGTCCATAGTAGTTGGACATCCATTCACTGACTTTGAAATACAAATCTACACGATTTTGATAACATAATGTGGTTTCTCCTGGTCTATTACATCCACATTGGGTACATTCAGTCAGTATACGTGATTGAATTCTACACTTTAGTTCTTCTTTTATAATTATTTCTTTCATAGTTTTACAATACATGACTGAAACTGTTGAAGACGTTTTACGCTGTGATCCCTGTGAGTACTGAAAGAATGAACAGCATCCAGTCAATCACAGTCACATGGCAAATCACAATTTAATATTTAACATGAATCAATTAGTTCGTTGAATTGTGTCCTTGTGTAAATCTAATAGTATATATGTTGTTGAATTCTGCTCTCATTTCTACTTAGTAACTTGTTTTTCTTTTGTCATTTGACCTGATTTAAATGTCTGTTGAAGACCATTTTACCCATTGACCCCAGACTCACATGTTTGTGTACGTCTTTGGACTCAGAAACGTTTTTTATGATAAAATTATAAAAAATACCAATGATGGGTGGAACAAATGAGGCAGCCTATGCAATGAAATCTGAAATTAGACATAGCTAGATTTTTGGGACATTAACATGTGGGAAATAGATTGAAAACTTGGTAACAACTGACAAACTAGATGGAGAAAAATAAATGAGAAGGTGAAGGGATAACTATGCATATAGCCCAGCCAGATGGACAAAATCACGCAGAGCTGATGATGATCGTACCATATGATGAATTATGACTACACGCTGATCGGCTTGGCACATGGTGATGATTTGTTTATTATGATTATGGTTACATTACTGACGCTATTTTAGTATAATGCCTCCATTGAAATTGTCATACAGGCTTCATTTAGGTTTACACTGTATTTGGATTTGATTTTTCAAGGGCTATCTTGCTTCGGTGGTCTCATATATAATAGTTTATAATATATATATATAGTTTAGTAATAATAGTTTATGCATAAAGAGTATTGATGTATCTATGTTCATATTATAACTATCAATTATGATTAATATCAATCAATCAATCATGTGCCATACCAGAAAGCGTAGGCGGTCATGACTCACCATTTCACTCGATCACCGGTGTCGTGGATCAGCTCAGTGTTCCTGTCTCGTTCATGCCATGTGGCCAAGCCATCCAGGTATTTTCCTCTCGGTCTTCCTCTTGGTCTGTTCCCTTCAATCTTGCCAGTTGTCACTAAGTTCTCCAATAAATTTCTTCTCATATGTCCAACAAATTTTGACTGTCTACGTCTAATTTCTCTAATCAATTTACAATTTTCATTTGTCTCCTGTAGTACTTGGTCATTGGTTTTTCTGTCTGTCCATGGTATTCTTTGTATTTTCCTCAGAACCACATTTCTGCAGCCATCAGATGTTTTTCAGCTTGACTGCTTATTGTCCAAGTTTCACATCCATACAAAATAACAAGCTCTATGTAGCCTCTCAACACTCTTTTTCTCGTTTCAGTTGACATCTTTTTATTGGTAAGTATGTTTTTCATCTTGCTAAAGGCTACTTTCGCCATAGCGATTCTTGTTCTAATCTCTTCAAGGCATCTCCCATCAGATATAATGACTGTTCCAAGATAATTGTACCAATTCATTTGTTGAAGCATATTCCCATTTACTTGTATATTACATTGCGGTATTTCGTTCCTCCTAGTGATGACCGTAATCTGTGTCTTTTTACAATTTAATTCTAACCCCAGTTGTTCACTGTGTGCAAAAGCCGCATCTACTAATTGTTGCAGATCCTGCTCATTGTCTGCAATCAAGACTGTATCATCTACACATGTAATGCTATTGATGTTTTGTCCTCCAATGTTGATTCCATTTATATCTTCTACATTTCTAAAATTATTTTCGCTGTATAGGGAAAAAAGATCTAGAGACATCACACATCCCTGCCTAACACCTCTCTCAATAGGCTGATACTGTCCCACTTCACTAACAATCCTTATGGCAGCTTGTTGTTTCCAATATACGTTTTTTATAAGTCTAATGTCTTTCCCACCAATTTGTAGATCTGCAAGTATATCGACCATGCTGACATGTCTAACTCTATTAAAAGCCTTTGTGTAATCAATAAAGCAAAGATATATATCCTTGTTTATTTCTATAGCACGTTCAATAACTGATCGTAGCATATATACAGCATTTAATGTACCCTTTCCTTCTACAAACCCACATTGTTCTTCCCCTATTTCAGGTTGTATTTTCTTCTTCACTCTTTGCATGATAATTCGTAGCAAAATCTTTGTGATATGGCTCATTATACTAATTGTTCTATGTTGATCACATTCCCAGGTACCTGATTTCTTTGGGATTGCAATAAATACTGAGTGACAATTCAGAAGGTATATCTCTGGTATCATATAATGTGTTCAGCAGTCTGGTGACTTGATCTATTCCATATTCTTCTAAAGCTTTAATCATTTATGTTGTGATGTTATCTGCACCGGGGGCCTTGCCAGCTTTCATGCGCTTAAGAAAATTTTAAACCTCCATCTTCAAAATTGGCGGTCCTTCATAATTAAATCGAATATCATACTGTTCCTCTCTGTTATCATCATAAAGGTTTTTCACATAATCTGACCATACATGTAGAATCTGATCTTTTTCTATTATGATTCTGCCATCTTTAGTTTTTAGACAGCCTGCCAATGTACTTGTTCTTTTATTAGTAAGTTCCTGAATTCTTTTGTTCACTAATTTGGTATTTTGACCGTTGTGTTGTGTTTCAATTTCTAAGCAACTTTCCTCAAGCCATGCTTCTTTTGCCTCCTTACATAATATTCTGACGCGTCTGTGAATTTCTTCATATTTAGCAGAATTATTTTTTGTTGAGTCTTCTTGTTTCCATTAAATGTAAAATTTCTTCGGTCATCCATTTCTTACGAGCCACCTTCTTTAATTTTGGAATAGTTGTTTCAGCAGCAAAACTGATTAAATTCTTCAGCATTTCCCATTGATCATCCACATCCTGGAATAGGATCTCTAGGTCAAACAATATATCAAATCTGCTCTGCACTTCTATGTTGAAATTTGTTTTTTATTTCTTTGTCATAACTCAATGTACACCAATCATTTTTAGTGTTTCCTGTTATATACTTGACTTTCTTCAGCTTTATCCTCAATGTTCCTGTGAGTAGTCTGTGGTCACTATAAACAATCAGCACTGGGAACTGTTTTTGCTACTGTTAGTGCGTTTCTAAATCTTCTGCTAATCAGAATGTAGTCAATCTGGTTTCTGATCCTGCTATCAGGACTCCTCCATGTCCATAATCTTCTAGGGTGTTGCTTAAACCAGGTGTTTCCTACAATCATTTCCCGCCCTTTTGCCCACTCTACAAGTCTGTATCCTCTTTCATTTCTCTCTCCTAAACCATAGTTTCCTACTGGGTATCTATCACCTTGATTTCCTACTTTTGCCTTGAAGTTCCCTATTATGATGTTTATTTCTGAATTTTTACATTTCTTTAAAGCAGACTCTATGTCATTATAAAATTCCTCTACACTGTCCTCACTGGATTCCCCTGTTGGGGCATATACTTGAATAACGTTTATGCTAAAAGGTCTGCCGCTTAATTTAACTAGTAGAACTGTTTGACATGGCCCAATAGCCTTGAATAGATTTTCATGTTTGCCGGTCCAAGATAATTGCCACCGCCCCCCTTTGTTGATCTTATCCTCCAGAATAAATAATCTTAAAATCTTCCTCTATCTTGATGTCTGGTCCTGTCCGTCTTGTTTCGCACATCCCTAAAATATTAATTTTCTCTCGTTCCATTTCTTGTTTGATGTTATCTAATTTTAATGTCTCTGTCCTTGTCTTGCGATGAGCTGTCTTAGGTGAATCATAATGAACTAGGCACTTATAAAGAAGGTAATTTGCCGTTGCTTTCCCTTTATGGCAGTCATCATACTAGCCGGATGACCACAGCCATTGTCTTGTGAAAGAGATCTGCCTGCCGTCGCGAAACTTGAGACCATAACCAACAAATGTCTGTCGGCTGCCCTCAAAATGTCATCCGCCGCCTTCTGTGGCTTCTTTTGAACACTTCCAATAAACAAATACGAAATAACACCACATAATCCAAGGAAAACACTAAACAGCGTCTCCCGAAGAATAAACACATCACGTCGTCGTCATTTTTTACCGGAAGTAAGATTAATATATTGAGTGTAATTATTAATAGGGAGGCTCTATTTGCAATAGAATTGCGAATAGAGAAAAATTATATTCACAATAGAATTGCAAATAGAGAAAAATTATATTTGCAATAGAATTGCGGGAAGTAACAAACATGTCACAGCATCTGCTCACTAGTCAATTTTAGTTTTAGCCATTAAGAAGCCTAAGAAGGTGGTTAATTTAAATAGGAATGTTCACTGTTGCGAGTTTAATTCTGCCGAATTCTCCGTAATTTTTAATGAATCACCCTTCTTCTTACTTCTGTCCATTCTTCTAGCATCCTGTTTTATGTTTACATTACGTTAGTCCTGTTTAAATATCAAGAATAATTTTCCAGAACTGGTATCCCCAATACAAATAACGATCCCTACAAATAATTGTGTACCAAGGCGAGTTCAAGAATTGTTAACTTTCGTTTCTGTACACTTACTGTTACTAGGCATCCATGTGTAAATCCAAATGTAAAAAAAAAACATATATTAATATATTGGAAACAACAAACTGCCATAAGAATTGAATTATTGATAATGATGTAGATCAATATCAGCCTATTAAAAGAGGTGTGAGACACGGATGTGTAATAATGTCTCCAGATCTTTTTTCCCTTACAGTGAAAGCGTCACAGCGTCGTCTGCTCACTAGTCAATTTCTCATTTTAGTTTGAGCCAGTATGAAGGTGGTTAATTTGGGGCGATATTTTGGTTGGCAAATAAAATTCACGTTAAACAAAGACATCTATTGGATCTGCCGATTCCAACACTCGATGACTCCATCGCTGCCTGGGTGCTGAAAATGAGAGAAAAACAAATATTGCTTCCCCGGCGCGGAATCGAACCATGACAGATGGAGACACTTACGACTACGCTACTGAGGACACGTTAACACATCAACGAAAAATTATAATACAGCCACATGCATAGGAATAATTACGTGACCTACTTCTACTGTGAATATATTTTTTCTCTATTCGCAAATCTATTGCGAATACTCACTTTGTTATTAATAATATTAATATATAATATATTTTAACTGTCACAATAAAATATAACTCTTTGGATGCATGTTAACCCATAACTTTACTTAGCTACTCTACAAACTAGTAGTACTACTGTTTCAGACTATATGTGAGAAGCTGTTTCATATTTTAAAAAGATTTTAATGTTGCATATCCCTAACTGGTCAAGACAGAAACACGGAGCTGATCCACGACTCTAGTGATCAAGTGAGATGGCAAAACATGACCGCTCACGCTTACCGGCCCGGGCATGGCACATGGATGGATGGATATCTCATATCTCTAACAGGACTTTGCAGTCAACACCAGCATTTTTCAGCTACTGGTGATGTACTAGTCGTGTTTACGCTCAGTAGTTTGCCATTGATTTCTGAGCGGCTGGCTCACATACACGGTAAGTTACCAACGCGGCGAGAACCGCTACTGATTCTTGTGCAAGTTACGTTCCTCGCGTGTATCTCTATACGGGATTACGGAGAAAGTCGCTAAAACACTAACACCTAGGCCAGGGAGACGGCTGTTTCATATTGTTAAATGTTATTTTAACCATCATATAATTATAAGATAATTAGTGAAATATATACATAACATACCTATAACAATCCAAAGACACTAATGAAAATGTTTATATGAGAATAGCGAAATCGGGCCAACACAGCGGTTCAAGTGCTTTTGTTTTACACCTGGCTAGGTTGTGGCGTCTTTCGTTGATGACTTTGATTATGATATTTCTACGAAGTGTTTATTCCCACCAGGGTTGCCACTTTTTTTGGACCAAAAATATCTAGAAACGGCTCAAACAACATCCATAAATATCTAGATTTCGTTGGAAAGTATCTAGGAAAAATATCCAGATTGAGAAAGTAAGAAATTACATATGTATTGATGTGACTGCCGGTCTCCCTGGCATAGAAATTTACGCCAACCATTACCGATGCATTATCGGTTCCAATTGCAGCCTAATTCTTCAAGTTTAAATGTTTACTGACCAAAAGTTTGTTCAGTGCCTGAACTATACTTTCTGCATCACACTCTTCCAAGTGAACTAGTCCAAGAAATGTAGAAACTACTTTGTCTGTGCTGTTGCTATAATATATTACACATGTGCCAAGCACTTTCAGAACCGAAATGTCATTTGATTCGTCTAATAATAAACTATATTTATTTGTAGAAATATCACTGATCAGATCTTCTTCAAAGTGAGAAAACAGAGTACTTCTGATCATATCTTGGTCTTTCCCGTTTTCTTTTCCCTACTGGTGACCATAAGAGGGCTTGGTTGGGGAGCCTTGTCTTGTCCATTCTGAGTACATGGCCGATGCACTTCCAAAGGCGTTTTCTAATAAAATTGGATACAATGTCTTGTTTAGTCTCTTGTCTTATTTGCGTATTGGTTCTGAAATCTGTTCAAATAATGTTATTATAATTTATGCGCCCTTTTACTCATTACCGGGGGGTTGCCAGATTGTTGAGCGTTGACCCAAGTCAGTTCAAAGTTTAAATAATGGCAGTTACCATAATTTATGCGCATCCAGACCAAACAGAAAATGGGTAAATGACGCCGAAAGAAAAGTAAAATCTAGAAAGTATCAAAAATATCCAACTCCAAATGAAAAGTATCTAGAATTGCATCCAGCATCCAAACGTCAGAAAACGGTATCCAGACGCCGGCAAAAACCTCTAGATCTGGATATAAAATATCTAGAATGGCAACTATGATTCCCACACGGTTCTGGTCACGTGACGTCTATATCTTCTATATTAGAGAGCAGTACAAACTGGCATATCATTGCGGGCCAGTATAATGTATTTATTAAGTATATATCAATAAATCAATCATGTGCCATGCCTGAAAGCGTGGGCGGTCATAACTCGCCATTTCACTCGATCACCAGAGTTGTGGATCAACTCAGTGTTCCTGACTCGTCCATGCCATGTGGCCAAGCCATCCAGATATTTTCCTCTCGGTCTTCCTCTTGGTCTGTTGACTCATTATACTAATTGTTCTATGTTGATCACATTCCAAGGTTCCTGATTTCTTTGGGATTGCAATAAATACAGAATTACATAATTCAGAAGGTATATCTCTGGTATCATATAATGTGTTCAGCAGTCTGGTGACTTGCTCTAGTCCAAATTCTTCTAAAGCTTTAATCATTTCTGTTGTGATGTTATCTGTACCGGGGGCCTTACCAGCTTTCATATGCTTAAGAACATTTTGAACCTCCATCTTTAAAATTGGTGGTCCTTCATTATTAAATCTAATAGCATACTGTTCCTCTCTGTTATCATTATACAGGTTTTTCACATAATCTGTCCATACATGTAGAATCTGATCTTTTACTATTATGATTTTGCCATCTTTAGTTTTTAGACAGCCTGTTGATGTACTTGTTCTTTTATTAGTAAGTTCCTGAATTCTTTTGTGCACTAATTTGGTATTTTGACTGTTGTGTTGTTTTTCAATTTCTAAACACTTTTCCTCAAGCCATGATGTTTTTGCCTTCCTACATAATATTCTGACTTGTCAGTGAATTTCTTTATATTTGGCAGGATTATTTTTGTTGAGTCTTCTTGTTTCCATTAGGTGTAAGATTTCTTCAGTCATCCATTTCTTACGACCCACCTTCTTTAATTTTGGAATAGTTGTTTCTGCAGCCAAACTGATTGAATACTTTAACATTACCCATTGATCATTCACATCCTGGAATAATATCTCTAGATCAGACAATATATCAAATCTGTTCTGTACTTCTATGTTAAATTTGTTTTGTATTTCCTTGTCATTACTCAATGTACACAAATCATATTTAGTGTTTCCTGTTATACACTTGACTTTCTTCAGCTTTATCCTCAATGTTCCTGTGAGTAGTCTGTGGTCACTATAAACAATCAGCACTGGGAACTGTTTTTGCTACTGTTAGTGCGTTTCTAAATCTTCTGCTAATCAGAATGTAGTCAATCTGGTTTCTGATCCTGCTATCAGGACTCCTCCATGTCCATAATCTTCTAGGGTGTTGCTTAAACCAGGTGTTTCCTACAATCATTTCCTTTTCTTTAGCCCACTCTACGAGCCTGTATCCTCTTTCATGTCTCTCTCCTAAACCATAGTTTCCTACTGTGTATCTATCATCTTGATTTCCTACTTGTATATATACACACACATATAATAGAAGATAAAGAAGACAAGCAATTGCTATTGTGTAGGATTAGGGTTATGGATGGTGATAGGGTTAGGGTTAGGGAATACTTGTTAGGAATACATGTTCCAGGGCCCAGTTTGGGAATAAAGTCTTCCTTCATATTTCGACTGCAGCGGTGTTACCAGGTTACATTTTGATTTTAAAGCCAAACGTAAATAGAAACAAGCCAAATAAATGTATACGTGCTTCACGGAGTTGCCAGATCACTGTGATCAAATAAAGCCAATTGATTATTTGGTTGTTTCGGGATTTGAATTTCAATATTGAGCATAACCCACTACTGGCAACGCTGATCGTACTCCGGTATGAACCTAAGGCCTATCCATGTCAATATGGAAGCACTATACTCGAGTTTCGCTCTCGTTTGAGCTCGTCAGTAGTGCATATCCCTGACTGGATCCGGAAACAAGCCCCGGATCACTGGCGTGTGAAGCGGGTGTGTAACCACGCGGCACACACTGGACACGCCAAATTATCATAACAGAATATTACAACGTTACCCATCGTAGGCTATGCTCAAGATTGTCCAATCGCCGCGACTGGCGTCCGTCAGTCGATGTGGACCCGAAAGATCAGGACTTCTCACTGGCAAGGAACACCAGGCCTCCTAAAATCCTGTGAGCAATAATCAAATTGATTATTTGGTTGTTTCGGGATTTGAACCAAATAATCAATTTGATTATTATTGCTCACTGGATTTTAGGAGGCCTGGTGTTCCTTGCCAGTGAGAAGTCCTGATCGTTGGGGTCCACATCGATTGACGGACGTCATTCGCGGCGATTGGGCATTCTTGAGCATAGCTTACGATGGTTAACGTTGTAATATTCTGTTATGATAATTTTACGTGTGCCGCGTGGTTACACACCCGCTTCACACGCCAGTGATCCGGGGCTTGTTTCTGGATCCAGTCAGGGATATGCAACAGACTATAATTATTATTATTATGCCACTACAAATTTTTAAAAGGCCAAGATAAAAGCCAAAACGTCAAACTAATATTTTGATTTGATTTATTTGGTTGTTTCGGGATTTGAGATTTAAATATTGAGCACAACCCACTACTGGAAACGCTGATCGTATTCTGGTACGAACCTAAGGCCCATCCACGTCAATGTGGAAGCACTAGACTCGAGTTTTGCTCTCGCTTCAGCTCGTCAGTAGTGCATATCCTTGACCGGACCAATTATATTTCTAAAGTAATAACTCATTACTATTACAACGACCTTTAGGTCTTACAACTTTACAAACATACAGAGATTTAAGACTTGAAGAAATGACAAAATATAACCTTAAAATGTTAAAAAGTGACCCTAACATGTTAATATGGCTTTACACTCCCCCCCCCCCCACCCCCCCCCCCCCCTTTCCAATTCGTTTATAATTAACTGACAACTTTTCATTTGTGAGTAAGATTTTTGTATTTAGCAAAATGCTCTTTTTGCCTCGCCTATTCTCAACAAGCCATCTTTCACCTATTTTTTGTATTATTTTTGTACCCGCTAGTTTTGAACTGAAGCAGAGGTTCCCAAACCACTGCCTGCGGGCCACTTGTGGCCCGCCAGCTGTCAGAAAGTGGCACGCGAGGCCTCGTTATTTAATATAATATAAGATATATGTTAATCTTATATATAAAAGGCGATCTCCATCTGTCTGTCTGTCTGTCTGTATGTCCCTATGTCCTTTATGCGCTCGCGAACGGCCCATCCGATTGAGATGAAATTTTCTACACGTCTTCCTTTCATTCCAGCGCAGCCCACTGTCATATATTTTTAGTGTGAAATCGGCTGCTTACCCAATATTATTTCATTTTTCATTTTTCATTATAATTTCATATATCTCAGGGGACTTAACTCTGTAAAAGTTATTTCAAGGGGCATAACTTTTCTGTATAACTTATAGTCATATTGTGGCATCGTTTTCAAAGATTTATAAACTCTTTGTCCATAGTTATGTACCGGCATATGAGTTATAATAAATAATGATACAATCTGTAAGGCATTTTCAAAGTTTTCATAAAAATAATGCATAATGCATAACATTGTAACTCATCTTTTTTTGCTTAAAGAATGAATAAATAATAGTTACCTTATCTCTATCAAGTTTGAAGATTTTATATTTCTTTACACTGTCGCCAACTCTAAGAAGACATGGAACAACTTCAGCCATTATTAAATCTACAGGCATATGCGTTATATTCCTCCTCCTCCTCTCCCCTCCTCCACCTCCTACCCTCTTCCTCTTCTCCTCCCCCTCCTCCCTCTCCCTCCTCCATCCTCCTCTTCTCTCTTTCTCCTCCTCCTCCCTCTTCCTCCTCCCAGCTCCTACTCCTCCTTTTTCTTCTTCTTCTGCTGCTGCTGCCGCTGCTCCATTTACCCAAGTTAATTGTTGGGGAAGATGTAAAGATCTTTCAAGTGCTCTTTCTAATGCTTTTTGTAAGCTGGTCTTCGTTTATCTAAGGTTGTTCTAACTGCAACCAATAAATGATTAGACAGACAGACAGACAGACAGACAGACAGACAGACAGACAGACAGACAGACAGACAGACAGACAGTCGGGAACGGGAACTTATATGACTACTCATATGAATTAAATGAGATGCTCCCCATCAGGGGCTGGGCGAAGCCGGGCCGGATCAGACAGATAGGCAGACAGATAGACAGACAGACAGACAGACAGATAGTCGGTAACGGGAACGGGAACTTATATGACTACTTATATGAATTAAATGAGATGCTCCCCACCAAGGACTGGGCGATGCCGGGCCGGGTCAGACAGACAGACAGACAGACAGACAGACAGACAGACAGACAGATAGTCGGTAACGGGAACGGGAACTTATATGACTACTTATATGAATTAAATGAGATGCTCCCCACCAACGACTGGGCGATGCCGGGCCGGGTCAGACAGACAGACAGACAGACAGACAGACAGACAGACAGACAGACAGACAGTCGGTAACGGGAACGGGAACTTATATGACTACTTATATGAATTAAATGAGATGCTCCCCACCAAGGACTGGGCGAAGCCGGGCCGGGTCAGACAGACAGACAGACAGACAGACAGTCGGTAACGGGAACGGGAACTTATATGACTACTTATATGAATTAAATGAGATGCTTCCCACCAAGGACTGGGCGAAGCCGGGCCGGGTCAGCTAGTAATTTCATAAATGCACTCAGGGTGCCTCGTCAGGGTGTGATAATTTACTCTGCTCGTGGTTGTTATGCTAAGATATTGTCAAAATGCGCGTATTCAGTTCGCAACGAAACGTTATGAAGTTCCCATATCCCAGCCTTGTCGACCAATCAGAGTGCGCAAGGCGCCATGTTGTCGTCTCTTACAACTGTTTAGCAGAGTCGGTGGTATTGTATTGCAATTAGATTTTTCCAAATAAAAATTTACTGTTAAAGTCAATAAACATGAGTGTGGAACATCTTACATCTAAAAATTGTAAAAAGCGAAAATGTGAGGACGTTGCTTGTCGTGAATTCAACGAAGATTGGACGGGGGAATTTATGTTTATGCCTAGCCATAGTGGTAAAACAGTTAATCCGCGGATTTTGTGTTTCTGTTCAATCAATCAATCATGTGCCATCCCGGAAAGCGTGGGCGGTCATGATTCGCCATTTCACTCGATCACCAGAGTCGATCAGCTCAGTGTTCCTGTCTCGTCCACGCCATGTGGCCAAGCCATCCAGGTATTTTCCTCTCGATCTTCCTCTTAGTCTGTTCCCTTCGATCTTACCAGATGTCACCAAGTTCTCCAATTCATTTCTTCTCATAACATGCCCAACAATTTTTGACAGTCTACGTCTAATGTCTCTAATCAGTTTACGATCTTCGTTTGTTTCTTGAAGAACCTGTTCATTGGTCTTTCTGGCTGTCCATGGTATTCTTTGCATTTTCCTCAGAAACCACATTTCTACAGCCATCAGATATTTTTCAGCTTGAACTCAATGAACTGTAAAGTTGATAGATAATTGACTATGAATGGTTCCAGAGATGATGCTACCAGAAACCCACAGACCGACCTCTGAATGTAGGGGTTCACTCCAAGACTTGTGTATTCAGGATTCATCACCAACTAAGGGGCACGACATCACCATATCGTTCTTTGTGAAGAATTCTATCTATGGTCCATTCTGTATCCAGAGAAAGATGCCCTCCGAAATCAGGTGATGTGATCACGGACTTCAGACGCTCGGGCTTTGATAGCCCTGGCCAAATGATGATCGTTTTTCTTCAGTCAGCCTGACTGATAGCTGTACTGGTGGCCAGTGGCTTATATGTACCTATTCCTGTGCCTTTTCTCTAGTTGTCTCGTCTTATATCTGTTGTTCGAAAGATTATATTTCTGCAATTATTTCTACCAGGGTGTTGTTCTTTGCATTCTAGAGAACGATAATTACCCGTACATATTAATAAGAAGAGGAGATTATGGGGATCCCTATCTCGGGAAATCGTGGGGTTAGCAGAACATCCATCCGGGTCTTTGCCAGATTCTATCCTAATGATCAACAGTGACAGTAAGGCAACCAACCCCATCTTTACTGCTACAATGACAGAAAAGGAGAATAGAGAAATTACAACAACAGAAATGAGATTCCTGAGAAGAATACTCAATGTATTAAAAAGAGAGAAAATCAGAAATGAAGAAGTCAGGACTAAAAAAAAAAGGGGGGGGGGGGGTATAGCAGCTGTAGATTGTGTCAGAAGTCGGGGTGCCCCACCGGCTAGATGAAAGTATTATTCACTGGCGAGCAACCCCCAAATAGTCAGAAACTGACTAGGGACAAAATCTATATGGCTGAACTACAGATTAAGCCCCTGAATATCCAACGTACAGCTCCAAGTGGCTCGTTACAAAATGAAATGAACTGTGCTGAATATTCGCCAAGGAATGGGAAAGAGAAGGTTAGCTAAGATAGATGTTTTAAGTCTAAATATATTAGTATAGACGACTATCTCAGTACAGGTTTTTCTCCCTGACTGCTCCCTTCCTTGGTGTCTAAGTGAACCCCCACCGATGTACACAACAACACGTATGCACAATTGGAAAAAATATAATGACAGAACTATGAGTTACAATACTACAAAATGTATTTACTAATCATAAAAATAGACATATGATGGTTTGTACGATGATGATGATGAAATCATATAACATATTGTTATTGATGACAAACATTACGTAACTTATGTTACTTGATCTATCTGGAACTGTGGTCCAGATCCCCTCTCTCCAGTAGACTCAAAAAAAAGAAACAGCTTGCCGGTATTCTGACGATCCTGTCAGTCCTGACACTCCTAGTCGTCACTCGTTCTTGAGATCTACAACATGGGTGCTCCTTGTGAGAGCTTGAAAGGAAGTCAAGAATGTGTTATATCTAGTTCTACATCAGCGCAATCCTAATTAAAACATATCATAACACAAACATATACAATGACCAGTCTGGCCAAGTTTATCTTCCAGCTCTACTGCGTTCACCATCCTCCTTCTCCCTACTGTCTTTAGTCTGGGACGGGCTTTTCAATTGTCTCACACGCCTGTAATGATTACATTTCTGCCGCCCCATGTCCATGTCGCTAATACATGTTCCAGGGCCCAGTTTGGGAATAAAGTCTTCCTTCATATTTCGACTGCAGCGGTGTTACCAGGTTACATTTTGATTTTAAAGCCAAACGTAAATAGAAACAAGCCAAATAAATGTATACGTGCTTCACGGAGTTGCCAGATCACTGTGATCAAATAAAGCCAATTGATTATTTGGTTGTTTCGGGATTTGAAATTTCAATATTGAGCATAACCCACTACTGGCAACGCTGATCGTACTCCGGTATGAACCTAAAGCCTATCCATGTCAATATGGAAGCACTATACTCGAGTTTCGCGCTCGTTTGAGCTCGTCAATAGTGCATATCCCTGACTGGATCCGGAAACAAGCCCCCGGATCACTGGCGTGTGAAGCGGGTGTGTAACCACGCGGCACACGCTGAACACGCCAAATTATCATAACAGAATATTACAACGTTACCCATCGTAGGGTATGCTCAAGATTGTCCAATCGCCGCGACTGGCGTCCGTCAGTCGATGTGGACCCGAAAGATCAGGACTTCTCACTGGCAAGGAACACCAGGCCTCCTAAAATCCTGTGAGCAATAATCAAATTGATTATTTGGTTGTTTCGGGATTTGAACCAAATAATCAATTTGATTATTATTGATACTTTAACATCATAGCATAATGCACTAGTTAGTTCGTATGTATACGAAATGAGACGTATATACACAAAAAGAATATGTACGAAGCATATTACTAGCATCGTATATTCATATGAAATTACACATACATACATCCAACATATCCGTAAACATTATATTCCTTCAAGATGGACATCTAATGATACTCAACATAATAGCATCAGGCATTATTAATGAGTACTAATATTGTATAGCTACAAAATGAGATATACAACAAGTCTAATTAAAGTGACCACACAGACCGGCCATATTTGCTGATCTGCCCGGTTTAATCACCACTTAGTTACTGCTGTTGTGAGAATTAAATAAATAGTCAGTTGACTATATTCTGTACAAGAAAAAATGCACACACCAAAACGAGACTAGTCTAGTTTAGAAAGAGATGGCAAACATCTGCTACGACACCTCAAGTATATCTAGACAAGACCTGCCTTCCATAAGTTTCTACTTCTCAGAAGAGTAGCACTTACAGCACAATGATATTGAACACAGAACTGAAGAAGGAATAATTCACACTCCAGTACCCTAAGACAATGATAGTTCTTGCAATAACCTAGATCAGATATAGACTGAAAGTCAGTAACTAAGAAATAACGTTTGTAGTGAAATCTAACATAATAATCATGCATATGACTACAGAACATTGAGATAGTTCCTACCTGTTCTGAAGTCAGACTTAATCTAAAGGGAAAAGGTCTAGCATGAGGTTTTTATACCTAGCCTAGTAGTAGACACTTATCTCACAGGAATTCCATTCCTAAATTCTTATTATCTCCCCCTGACGTTAATTGCCATTATCTCCAAGTCTGTCCAGTCATAAAAATTCTTTCTGCATGCACACTAGCCTTCACACCTGTGGGTCTGACCATTATTAGCCCCCTGAGTCTTATCAGTGATTTCACACCTTGCACCTCTGCTTATCAGGTGTCATGTCAAAGTAGCAATTAGGTTCTCATGGTCAGCTGCCAGTTTACAACTCTGTTGGTAAACCAGGTTTGCTTGCGTCATGCCTGGTTGGTTTTAATTACCATTCAGTCCCCTGAGTCTGCCCTCCAGTCTGGCTGGATTGATAACCTCTGGGGGTGACCGGTACTGGTGTCAAATTAACTTCCCAACTAGAAAGCCATTCCTGGTGGTTTGTTTACTTGCAGGCTTTGCAAGCTTACGTCAAGACGGTATAGCCTTGAATATAGAGAAAACAGTTTGGTTCGTCTGTTGATCCTATACATGGCCCATCAAAAGTGAACCGAAAATTGTTCTGGGAAGTAAAGGCTGCAAATTCGTGACAGAGCTTCCCCCTTAAAAAAGTTTCTGCCAGAAATCTTTTGTCAAAGCACGCCGTACATCCCAGAATAATGCCTAAGCACTCTCCGTTCTGTATCTGCCTAAAGGTTTCCAATATTCCTTGTGGCAGTGGGTTGTCCTGCTTCTGCATAAAGACGTCAAATTTCCATAACCCAAAGATACCCTGGATAGGCCTATGTACCTGGTTTTCGGCCGGGATTCCATGCAATAGCTTGGTAAAATCTGGTAATTGTCAGTAGATTGTATTTTTACCCCTCTGGGAAAGATCACAATCAACGGGATTCTTCGGCGCCTCTGGGCAACGGTCTTAGTCCATTCTCTCACGTGATTTAATCCTTTCAGCCGAGGATGTACCCGTAGTGAAGTCTTGCATAAGCTGGCCACAGCAAAGCTTGTCTCCGTGATATTCCTCTATCCTTTATAGATCCTTAACAGATCCATCAATAGCTTCCTTTTAAAAGGAATAATGTTACACATCATGGTCCCATGATATAAATTCAACTGGCGCTTTCCTCCTTCAAAGTCGGGCGTACCAATTGTCCCTCCTCGGTGTCGCGGTTTCTTTCCCTGATAATCAGTTAACGGGCTGAGTTTCTCTGCATTAGAGTTTCTTGTACAACCCGTGCTAGAAATTGGAAATTTAGTGTGCCAAGTTGTCCTGCCTTGAGAAATAACATAGTTGCTCCAGGGCGGTAAAGTGGAGTTACTTTTGAATAAAGTATCCACAAATAGCTGATCTACTCCTATCAAATCGACCTGACTGAAGGGTAGATTTAGTCCTAAGAGTGTTGATTCCAACCCACTCTTGACTTCTGTTACTTCAGGTCCCTGTTGCTGGAATTCCCTGATAACTTCAGCTAATGAGATGATAGGCGTTTCTTCCTCCATCTTGTGCAAAGAATTTTCTTCTTTAGCAACTACAGACAATGTTGTCTGCACAATATCAGAGTCCATATTCTGGCTCATGACAATTCCCTGTGTTTCCTGAGTCTCCGAACTGGTGTACTGTGAGATAACAACTGGAAATGTTTCCTGGTCTGGATGTTCCTCTCTGGTCGTGCTTTCATGGGCTAAGTCCAGTTGAGGTAAATCCTGTGATGGGCTGGTGTCTAAACAATCCATCACATTCCGTAAATCATTTGAACTGATGTCTAGTGTCTTTTCCTGAGCTGCAGCCTCAAAGATCACAAGGGGTTCCGGGTCATCCTTCATCCCTCTGTCAGTCAAATTTAATCCCACTTCATCCTCTCCTGAGCTGAAGGGAATAATAAAGTCGGTTTCCTTTCGATCTCCGACCTCCTTAAAAGATGTCCTCAGGTCATCTTCCTCTTGAGTTTCACCTCTCGTTGAAGTAAAATGAGATTCCTGGGAGTCTTGTACTGGCAAACCGTAGTGCAAACAGTTGTCCTCTGGGTAACTGTTAATAGTTAAATTATCTGAACTGATAATTAGTGACTCTTCCCGCGTTGCAGCGGTGAAATTCACCTGGGATTCCGTTTCTTCCTTCCTCCCTATTTCAGTCAGATGTAATTCCACTTCGTGATTCTGTGAACAGAAGGGAATGTGAGAATCGGCTAGGTCTCCGCCTGCGACCTCATTAAAGGTTGTCTTCAGTTCCTCTTTCTCTCGAGATTCATTTCTCATAGAAGTCAAGTGGTTTTCCTGAAGGTCCTGTACTGGCGAACCAGTGAGACCACAATTTCCGTGGTCCAAACAGTTATCACGTTTGTGACTGCTTGAAGTGCCCTGGGCACGTTTCTTCTTCCCTCTTTTCCGTTTAGGACTGGGTCGAATGACAACCTGTAGTTCCCGGTCCACTAACTCTGATTCCGCGGTGGTTGGCAAAGATTTCCATTCCTTCCTGGTTGGTTGAGCATCCATATCTCCTACCTTATGTTCCGCTAGAAAGGTTAGCTTCTCTGCATTGACTACTTCCATATGCTTTTTATTAATCTCTGCTTCTTCAGTTTTGCTACGCTCTTCTCATCTCATCTCATCTCATCATGTTCCTCTTGTACCTTGCGGTGTCGAGGTGAAGTATAAACTTCGTGAGAGTGCCCGGTTATGGGCTTCGTATATCGACATTCCCATGGATTCTGTTATTCCCTCAGTCCAACGTTTACGTGGTCGGCCACTTCCTCTGTTTCCATCTGGTCTGTACATCATTGCTTGTTGTGGCATGCTGTTGACTGGTAGCCTACTTGCATGGCCAAACCATTTGACTTGCTGCTTTCTAATAAAATCTAGAGCAGCTTTAACCCCTACTTTAGTCCTGATTTCTTCATTTCTGATCTTATCTCTTCTTGATACGTTGAGTATTCTTCTCAGAAACCTCATTTCTGTTGTTGTGATTTTTCTTTTCTCGTTTTCTGTCATTGTCCAGGTTTGGCATTGGTAGCACAGAGTTGGTAGGAAGATTGTGTTGTAAAGTGCTTTCTTAGTAGTTATTGATACATGTTTGTTCTTTAGTATTGGTGCCATTTGTCCAATGAGTTGATTTGCCTTATTGCACCTATTTTCGATCTCGTCTTCTGATCTGCCATTTGATGATATTATACTTCCTAGGTACTTGAAGCTCTTTACTTGTTTCAAGGGATGTTCGTTTAGGTGAATTGTTGCTGTTTGTTCTTCTTTAGTTATAGTCATTACCTCTGTTTTGCTTGTGCTAATTTTCATGTTATGTTCCCTACACATTTCGTTTAGACTATTCATGTGGTCTTGTAATTCAGCTTCTGATTTTGCTATTAGTGCTTGGTCGTCCGCAAACAGGAGTTCTCTAATGGTTAGATTTGCAGATGGTTCTTCTTCTGTGTTCTCGTCATGCGGTATTCTTGCTGTCTCTGCTTGGCTGGTTTCTTTACATATGTTGTCTATATATGTTATGAACAAGAGAGGGGACAGGACACAATCTTGTCGTACTCCGGATCTTATGGTGAAGGGTTCTGAGTGTTCTCCAGTTGCTCTCACTATGCATTCACTGTTGTTGTATAAACTTCTGCATAGGTTTGTTAGATGTGTACTCACTCCATATTGTTTAAGGATTTCCCACAGCTTGTTTCTATCTACCCAATCAAATGCCTTTTCTTGGTCGACAAAGGCTAAGTAGAGTGTTTCATTGAATTCAATTGATTTTTCTATAAGTTGTCTAAGAGCAAAAATGGGCTACGCTCTTTTGCTTCAAATAACTCATGAATTGTTTTATTCATCTGTTCCTCCGCCATGTCCCACTCTTTCATCTCGTCTCTGATGTATATTTCTAATTGTTCTCCTGTTAAACCTTCTATTATGCCTAACCTTCTCGTGGACTCTAAGTAATCTGTGCGCGCCTTCAGATAATCTAGATCCTGGGAAGGTGAGTCCATATTTGCTAATGGCTATATTCAGGTAAGCTCCTATGTATCTATCAAATTCAGAGCTAAGCTAGAAAGACAAGAGTGAACCAATGATAGCAGAACCTAAACCAATGTGTAGAGTTCAGCCTCAGCAGTGAAAGACAACTGAAAGTAATATTCAAGTAGTTTCTGGCGACCGCAGTGAAGTAAGTGTGAGAGATATACTACACAGTAATCACTACTAATATTTACCTAAATAAATATTAAAATGCACTGCATACATGTCATAATGAAAATGGCATAAGTAAGCATAAAATGGCAAATCAATCAAGCAGTTAAATCATCAAACACATCAATGTAAATATGATTAAAGTGACCAGTTATCATTAAATGATGAATGATACACTAAATGATAAGAATTAAAATAATTATCATTAAATGATAGATGAGGTAGTTCTCATAAGTTCTTATCCGTTATACACTTTTGAAAAGTTATATCTATACTCTGTAATTTCCTCAACTAAAATTAGGTACATCTGATGATAGTCTATTTTGATGACTGAAGATTACAAGAGTTAACTTTTAAAATCGTATGTCTAGGGTCTAGTACCGGAGTCTATTGAAAGCGGGAAGTCCGAATTCAAATCCCGGACGAGCCCCCAATCTGTCAGAAGTCGGGGTGCCCCACCGTTTAGATGAAAGTATTATTCACTGGCGAGCAACCCCCAAATAGTCAGAAACTGACTAGGGACAAAATCTATATGGCTGAACTACAGATTAAGCCCCTGAATATCCAACGTACAGCTCCAAGTGGCTCGTTACAAAATGAAATGAATTGTGCTGAATATTCGCCAAGGAATGGGAAAGAGAAGGTTAGCTAAGATAGATGTTTTAAGTCTAAATATATTAGTATAGACGACTATCTCAGTACAGGTTTTTCTCCCTGACTGCTCCCTTCCTTGGTGTCTAAGTGAACCCCCACCAATGTACACAACAACACGTATGCACAATTGGAAAAAATATTATGACAGAACTATGAGTTACAATACTACAACATTTATTTACTAATCATAAAAATAGACATATGATGGGTGATGGTTTGTACGATGATGATGATGAAATAATATAACATATTGTTATTGATGACAAACATTACGTAACTTATGTTACTTGATCTATCTGGAACTGTGGTCCAGATCCCCACTCTCCAGTAGACTCAAAAAAGAAACAGCTTGCCGGTATTCTGACGATCCTGTCAGTCCTGACAATCCTAGTCGTCACTCGTTCTTGAGATCTACAACATAGGTGCTCCCTGTGAGAGCTTGAAAGGAAGTCAAGAATGTGTTATATCTAGTTCTACATCAGCGCAATCCTAATTAAAACATATCATAACACAAACATATACAATGACCAGTCTGGCCAAGTTTATCTTCCAGCTCTACTGCGTTCACCATCCTCCTTCTCCCTACTGTCTTTAGTCTGGGACGGGCTTTTCAATTGTCTCACACGCCTGTAATGATTACATTTCTGCCGCCCCATGTCCATGTCGCTAATACAGAAATTCTGTCGTACAGCCGCTCCGTCCAAAGTTGGTTTAGCAGCTCACAGGGTCGGTAATGGTATTATAATAGTACCGGGTCATCCGGGCTTACAAGCCGTGACCAGTAGCTGTGCCAGGTTTCCATGCATTACCGTGGACGCACGCCCACAATACTTTGAGAAAGTTTAGCACCATATACCCTATACCAAGTGTGGGTAATGTCTGTACCATTACACCTCTGCTTCCAACACAATCGTTGGACAATGTGCCAATGCGCAGACAATAGCATAACACTTCATATTGGTAGGTTTGCATATGACAAATCAATATATCAAACACCCAATACACATAAACATATTGATTAAACTAGACATATTATGATACTTTAACATCATAGCATAATGCACTAGTTAGTTCGTATGTATACGAAATGAGACGTATATACACAAAAAGAATATGTACGAAGCATATTACTAGCATCGTATATTCATATGAAATTACACATACATACATCCAACATATCCGTAAACATTATATTCCTTCAAGATGGACATCTAATGATACTCAACATAATAGCATCAGGCATTATTAATGAGTACTAATATTGTATAGCTACAAAATGAGATATACAACAAGTCTAATTAAAGTGACCACACAGACCGGCCATATTTGCTGATCTGCCCGGTTTAATCACCACTTAGTTACTGCTGTTGTGAGAATTAAATAAATAGTCAGTTGACTATATTCTGTACAAGAAAAAATGCACACACCAAAACGAGACTAGTCTAGTTTAGAAAGAGATGGCAAACATCTGCTACGACACCTCAAGTATATCTAGACAAGACCTGCCTTCCATAAGTTTCTACTTCTCAGAAGAGTAGCACTTACAGCACAATGATATTGAACACAGAACTGAAGAAGGAATAATTCACACTCCAGTACCCTAAGACAATGATAGTTCTTGCAATAACCTAGATCAGATATAGACTGAAAGTCAGTAACTAAGAAATAACGTTTGTAGTGAAATCTAACATAATAATCATGCATATGACTACAGAACATTGAGATAGTTCCTACCTGTTCTGAAGTCAGACTTAATCTAAAGGGAAAAGGTCTAGCATGGGGTTTTTATACCTAGCCTAGTAGTAGACACTTATCTCACAGGAATTCCATTCCTAAACTCTTATTATCTCCCCCTGACGTTAATTGCCATTATCTCCAAGTCTGTCCAGTCATAAAAATTCTTTCTGCATGCACACTAGCCTTCACACCTGTGGGTCTGACCATTATTAGCCCCCTGAGTCTTATCAGTGATTTCACACCTTGCACCTCTGCTTATCAGGTGTCATGTCAAAGTAGCAATTAGGTTCTCATGGTCAGCTGCCAGTTTACAACTCTGTTGGTAAACCAGGTTTGCTTGCATCATGCCTGGTTGGTTTTAATTACCATTCAGTCCCCTGAGTCTGCCCTCCAGTCTGGCTGGATTGATAATCTCTGGGGGTGACCGGTACTGGTGTCAAATTAACTTCCCAACTAGAAAGCCATTCCTGGTGGTTTGTTTACTTGCAGGCTTTGCAAGCTTACGTCAAGACGGTATAGCCTTGAATATAGAGAAAACAGTTTGGTTCGTCTGTTGATCCTCTACATGGCCCATCAAAAGTGAACCGAAAATTGTTCTGGGAAGTAAAGGCTGCAAATTCGTGACAGATTGTATCAGAAGACATCAAGTTAAATGGTTTGACCATGTATACTATATTACCAACTAACAGATTACCACAGCAAGCAATGATGTACAAACCAAATGGAAGCAAATTAAGAGGGCGGCCACGTAAGCGGTGGACAGAAGGAATAGCAGAGCCAAAGGAATCACGACTCATGAAGCCAATATATGAACACTCTCCCGCCTTTTATGCTTCACCTCGACACCGCAAGGTATATATATATATATATATATATATATATATATATATATATATATATATATATATATATATATATATATATATATATATATATATACTCTAGCTAACCCGGCCCGGCTTCGCCCAGGCCCTAGCGGGGATCTATCTATCTATCTATCTATCTATCTATCTATCTATCTATCTATCTATCTATCTATGTTCGGCCCGTTCCCGTTAAAAATATAGATAGAATAGAAGAATAGATAGATTGATAGTAGAAAATATGATTGGAAGAGATCTATCTAAAGTAAACTTACCAAGATATCACGAACAGCCAATAAATGGTGGGCGGTGAGTTGACTGCAGAGTACTGCAAGCGATAGGCAACTAACTTTCTCTCACAAAAAATTACTTTTTTTATTTAACGAACGAAAATCTTTATTTTCAAAGGGTTAAGAATTGGGCACACAGGCCCGTCCTATATTCTGCCCTTCTTCTCTGTTTCCTCTCATACATTCTTTCATTCAACATCTCCTATGAAGCAATTCTTTGACCACAAAAGAACAATAAGCATGCATGAAAAGTAACTCGTTGAGGAAATGTTTAACATGGGCGGGCATCATAAGTACCCAACGTGGGTGTAACGCGCCATACATATGGGAATGTTACAAAAAAAATGAATGTGCTGTTAAAGAAAAATAAAAAGATGAGTTAGAAAATTTTCACTATTTAAATAGATGCATTATTTTTATGAAAACTTTGAAAATGCCTTAACGATTATATCATTATTTATTATAACTCATATGCCTGTAAATAACTGTAGACAAAGAGTTCATAAATCTTTGAAAACAATGCAACAATATGACTATAAAGTATATAGCAATGTTATTAAAAGTTATGCCCCTTGAAATAACTCTTCTTATGTTAAGTCCCCTCGCTATATATAAATTATTTAATTAATAAATTTTAGTAAGTAAATAGCTGATTGTACACTAAAAAAACTATGACAGTTGGCTGCACGGGAATGAAAAGAAGACATGTAGAAAATTTCATCTCAATTGGATGGACCGTTCGCGAACACATAAAGAACGGACACACGTACATGCATCGTGTTTTATATATATATATATATATATATATATATATATATATATATATATATATATATATATATATATATATATATATATATATATATAAACAGAATGTATGTGAGTGGGTTTGTGGTTGGGGATGAATTGGATGCGTTCGATAACGGTCCATACGATTGAGATGAAAATTTCTACACGTCTTCCTTTCATTCCAGTGCAACCAACTGTCATAGTTTTTTTTTTTTTTTTGTAGCATCATCTATTTACTTATTAACATTTAATATTTAAATTACATGACTTAACATAAGACGAAATGTATAAAGGGACATAACTTTTAGTGGCATTGCTATATCTTAGGTTAAGTCCCCTGGCTATAGATAGGTCGGTCGGTCGGTTGGTCGGACAGACAGACAGACAGACAGACAGACAGACAGACAGACAGACAGACAGATAGATAGATAGATAGATAGATAGATAGATAGATAGATAGATAGATAGATAGATAGATAGATAGATAGATAGATAGACGGACGGACGGACGGACGGACGGACGGACGAACGGACAGACAGCCGGGACGGGCCGGGTCGTCAGACAGACAGACAGACAGTCGGGAACGGGAACTTATATGACTACTTATATGAATTAAATGAGATGCACCCCATCAGGGGCTGGGCGAAGCCAAGCCTGGTCAGACAGACAGACAGACAGATAGACAGAGAGACATACAGATAGATAGTCGGGAACGGGAGCTTATATGACTACTTATATGAATTAAATTAGATGCTCCCCACCAGGGACTGGGTGATGCCAGGCCGGGTAAGGCAGACAGATAGACAGACAGACAGATAGTCGGGAACGGGAGCTTATATGACTACTTATATGAATTAAATGAGATGCTCTCCACCAGGAGCTGGGCAAAGCCGGGCCGGGTCAGACAGACAGACAGACAAACAAATCAGACAGACAGACAAAGCAGACAGACAGACAGATAGATATATAGATAGATAGATAGATAGATAGAAAGATAGATAGATAGATAGATAGATAGATAGATAGATAGATAGATAGATAGATAGATAGATAGATAGATCCTCGCCAGAGCCTGGGCGAAGCCGGGCCGGGTCAGCTAGTATATATATGTGTGTGTTTGTGTGTGTGTGTGGGTATGTGTGTGTGTGGGGGGGGGGGGGGGTGCGCGCGTGCGTTCGTGCATGCGTTTGAGTATTTATTTTTAAAATAAAACAAAGAACTATTATGTGGAGGAGAAGCCTGTACAATGAACACGCAAGTACAAAGTATAAATTGATGCTGTGGAAATATAAGGATACAGAAAACTACGTGGGTATACAGACGAATAATAGGTATTTAACGGAATCAAAAATAGATGGGTATACAGACGAACAGGTATTTCATGGGATCACATTTAGGTGGGTATACAGAACAAGAGATATTTAATAGAATCACATTTAGGTAGGTTTACAGACGAATATTTTATTTTATGGAATCAAACACAGAGGCCCGAAATAGGTTGTTAAAGAAAGAAGAGCTGATGAAAGAAATGGAAAAGAGGCGTGAAATATTTCAGCTACAATAGAAGACACCACTTTTATAAAGTAAATGATTCTTTTCGAAGTCTTGTGCAAATGGCGCTATCCCATATGTTTATGAATAAAACTGCACTCGATGGGATTGTAGTCAGTATCAGACAGACCGCCTTTACTTCCCAGAACGTCTCCTGGTACCGAGTTTAGGCTGGAAGTTCCCGTTTCTGCGGAGATTCATGCACATAACCATCGCTTCAGCAGGCAAGCGTTCAAACCATTGCGCTACCATATTTCACTGTATTTAGTTATATCTGCAGTGTTGTCTCTTGTACAAACCTCGCTGTTCTTTTTAGTTTATTCAGTGGTCCATAGAGTTTATCATGCTGTGATATTTCTCTTGGCCAGAAGATTTGCCTAGATATGTCGTATCTTGGGCAGTCTTGGCGTATGTGATCCGTTATCTGTGGGGCCAATCCAGGCGGCTGATTCACCTGTCTTGAATTTTGCATACATGTGGTTGCGTGATCGATTGTATCCGTTTCTGAGGAACAGAATATTGATTTGTTCTGGTCTGCCCATAAAATAGTAAATAACCTTATTCTGGACAAAGTGGTTTTCTGATTCATTTAATGATTCTTTTCATTTGGTGGTACGTGACAGTTACATCAGGTTGTTCTTCCGTTGCCCTGTTCAGCTCTCTCGTTTATGGGTGCTCCACAGTGAGATGATACCCACTGTATTACTGTATGCTGACCTTACGCTAGCTGATTAGTCCAGTAGAAGTTAGGGTTGCCAGATACGTAGGTACCAAAAGGAGGACATAATAAGACAAAAAGGGGGACAAAGGAGGACGTAATAAGACACAAAGGAGGACATATTGAATATTTCATTTAAATCGTTCCAGATTAAACCCACAATCAGTACAATTTTATTACAATAGCTGCCAATAAGTTTATCTTACTGTTGTGAATCGACCAAGAAACAATCACGTTAAAAAATAAATATAGATTAAATGGAGACCTTTTTCAAAATGCTAAAAACATTATTTAAACAGCCGATTGTAAATTATTACCTTATAATCTTTATTAATTACGCAACATATTTCTCGGAGGTGCCAACTTTTCGTAGATTGTCATCGTTAGCAATCACATATGCATAAAACTGTTCACATGTAAGATTCTTCAAATTGTACTTTGTGAGAATGGTGCCCTTTACAGAGTTGAGTAAGAGTCTTTCCTTTCCTTTGTCCATCGCGCATTAATCAAGGAGAACACTCTTTCCACATTGCCATCGTGTCCAGGGATACAGAAGAATACTTCACAAATTTTAAGTAACTCTGAAAAGCAACATGCATTTGGGCAACGTTGGAAAAATAAACTCCACTGTTCATTCAAGAGTCTTTAAGAAAAACTGTTCGTTCTTGTCTTGCACAAATGATTTAAGATTGCAGTATTGGTCAAATAATTGCACATCATCTACAATAATACCCTTCTCTTTCAAGTACAATATGCTTGTCAAAAGGTCATCAAATGTACAATCTTTGATTTTATTTAAGTACACCCAACCAAAGCACTGAAATTCATCAAAAAGTTTCAACCACTTTTCTAAGTAACTAATGCATGCTTCTTACACCAACCTAACATTAACATTTTGACCATAGATACTACAGCATTGCTAGTGTTGCCGAATAGAGCAACAGTTAGATTCAAATTATACAAATAATTGGTATTTCATGTTTGGTGTAAATAGGAAAATTAAATAAATATTATTATTATTAATTAATGGATTTTAATAAAGAATGTAAACACGCGGTAGAAGGTAGATACATTCTAAGTTGTAACAACAATACATAAAAAAAATGATAACATAAAATATTTAAAAAGCCGGACATTTTAAAGGTTTTTAGCTTTGCCTGCCGGACGGTGGACACGAAGCTAAATAGGAGGACATGTCCTCTCTTTGCCGGACGTCTGGCAACCCTAAGTAGAAGTGTCTTTAGTACTGGCGATTTTCGAGACATGAGCGTCTCAAGTACTGATTTAGCATTTGTGAATAGCACCACACGCTGTACACCACGACTGGTACTTTTCAACTTCTTTAACTGCATTTTTTGCATCCCTTACAGGACGTTGCAGTCTACACAAGCATTTTTCAGCTGCTGTTGATGTACTAGGCAAGATTACGCCTAGTAGTAGTCTGCTATTGCTTCCTGGGCGACCGGCTCACATACCCCGCAAGTTACCAACGCGGCGAGAACCGCTACCGATTCTCGCGCAGGTTACGTTCCTCGCGTGGATATACGGGATTACGGAGAAAGTCGATAAACCTAGGCCAGGGAGACCGGCTTATCTGCATTACTAAAGGCATTATGTCATCAACAACATTATCATAATCATCTGGTTTACTCATTGGTTTAATAATAGCAAAGACTTGTAATCGAATAAAAATTATCCGAAATTCATAATCGGAATAGCCCATCGAAGTCATCGCCATTGTCATTCACTTGTATCGGGTCACTGAGTGCAGTTTGATTCCGAATCTGTGCTATGAATATTTCCACGTTCACATTTTAGCTGTTCTATGTACGTATGCGTTTCATTTGTTTCTTCTTTATCTCATATCGTATTTCTTTTAGTGTTAGCCCCTACATTTGACAAGGTAGTTGATTGCTAAACTGTAAACTAAACATTGCAGTTTCAAGAGAACAACGGAGTAAATAGTAAACAAGTTTTAATTTATCAATTTGGCTTTTACCACAGCTAAGTTTTAGCTAGCCTGTGTAGTGTCGTTACTCTTTATGGCAGTGAAGCCTGGTCAACTTACACCAAGAGAAACGTTTAAACCAGGGTAGCCACTTTTTTTTTACCAAAAAAAAAATAATTTAGAAACGGCCCAAACATCCATAAATATCTAGATTTCGTTGGAAAGTATCTAGGAAAAATATCCAGATTGAGAAAGTAAGAAATTACATATGTATTGATGGGACTGCCAGTCTCCCTGACGAAGGGATTTACGGCTTTTGCCCGAACCCGCAGCGGTTCGAGCCGCGCAGGTAACTTACGGGGGCATGTGAGCCGGTCACCCAGAAAGCAATGGCAAACTACTGAGCGTAATCTTGCTTAGTACATCAACAGCAGCTGAAAAATGCTGATGTTGACTGCAACGTCCTGTAAGGGATGCAAAAAATGCAGTTAAAGAAGTTGAAAAGTACCAGTCGGGGTGTACAGCATATGGTGTTATTCACAGATGCAAAATCAGTACTAAGTTCTCCAATCCGTTTCTTCTCATAACATGTCCAAAAAATGTTGACTGTCTAAGTCTAATTTCTCTAATCAATTTACGATTGTCATTTGTCTCCTGTCATTGGTTTTTCTGTCAGAAACCACGTCTGCAGCCATCAGATGTTTTTCAGCTTCACTGCTCATTGTCCAAGTGTTACATCCATACAAAAGTACAGGCTCTACTATGTATCCCCTCACCACTCTTTTTCTCGTTTCAATTGACATCTTTTTATTGGTCAGAATGTTTTTCATTTTGCTAAAGGCTACTTTCGCCAAGGCGATTCTTTTTCTAATCTCTTCAAGGCATCTCCCATTAGATGTTATGCCTTTTCCAAGATAATTGTACCGATTCACTTGTTGAAGAATAGTCCCATTTACTTGTATATCACATTGTGGTATTTCGTTCTTCCTAGTGACTACCATAACCTGTGTCTTTTTACAATTTAATTCTAACCCCATTTGCTCACTGTGTACAACAACCGCATCTACAAATTGTTGTAGATCCTGTGCATTGTGTGCAATCAATATTGCATCATCTGCATATCTAATGTTATTGATGTTTCGTCCTGCAATGCTAACTCCATTTATATCTTCTACATTTCTGAAAATATTTTCACTGTATAGGGAAAAAAGATCTGGAGACATTACACATCCCTGCCTTACACCTCTCTTAATAGGCTGATATTGTCCCACTTCATTATCAATCCTTATGGCAGTTTGTTGTTTCCAATGTATGTTTTTTATAAGTCTAATGTCTTTCCCGTCAATTTGTAGATCTGCAAGCATATCCACCATGTTGACATGTCTAACTCTATCAAAAGCCTTTGTGTAGTCAATAAAGCAAAGATGAATATCCTTGTTTACTTCTATAGCACGTCCAATAACTGTTTGCAGCATATGCACAGTTTTTACTGTACCCTTTCCTTCTACAAAACCACTTTGTTCTTCCCCTATTTACTGAAATATTTTCTTCCTCACTCTTTGCATGATAATTCGTAACAAAATCTTTGTAATGTGACTAATTATACTAATTATTCTATGTTGATCACATTCTAAGGCTCCAGATTTTTTGGGGATTGCAATAAATACAGAGTTACATAATTCAGAAGGTATATCTCTGGTATCATATATTGTGTTCAGCAGTCTGGTGACTTGATCTATTCCATATTCTTCTAAAGCTTTATTAATTTCTGTTGTGATGTTATCTGCACCGGGGGACTTGCCAGCTTTCATATGCTTAAGAACATTTCGAACATCCATCCAAAATATCCAACTCCGAATGAAAAGCATCTAGAATTGCATCCAGCATCCAAACGTCAGAAAACGGTATCCACACGCCAGCAAAAACCTCTAGATCTGGATATAAAATATCTAGAATGGCAACCCTGGTTTAAACAGCTTTCACATGCGGTGTCTGCGAAGAATACTTGATATTACTGGGTATTAAGTGGCAAGACAAAATCACAACTATTAATATTAACTATTGGAAAGATCGGGTTGTTTGACGGTTTGTTGCATGCTAGTCTTCGTAGACTTTGCTTGCTTGTTGCTTGCTTGTGTTCGTTGGCTTGAGCTCCAACGCGAAGTCCTGTATGTCGGATGAAGGCATCCTGTTGTCCAACATCAGTGTGATGTCATACGGGACCTGAGTTTTGCGTGAGTATCCGTTGTCCCATGTCTGGCTTATTGGTGTGCAGACTGGTGGTTCCTCGCCGTACAGGCAAACACTCTCCGACTTCGGAGGAATCGGCGATCCTACTGACTTTAGCCAGGACCCCGAAAGGACCTGTTGCCCAGGACGCTCGACGAGGACGCGTCAATAGGTCTTGGCCAGTATGTAATCCGGCCCTGGTGCCTTGGAAACACCTCTGCATCCCTTCGTAGACTTTGATGGATAGGACACATTAGGAGGATGGATGATGGTAGAATACCAAAGGACATCTTTTTTTGGTGAACTACAGATGGTTAAGAGATTTCAGGGTCGGCCTCTACTACGATACAAAGATGTGTGTAAGTGGGACATGATTGATACAGGCATTGATAATGCATATTGGGAGCAAGTCACAGCTGAATGTGTTGCATGGAGGGCAACTATCAGAAATGGAATAAAGACAAAGGAGAAAATGATTGCAGATAAGTCACACAATGAGCGCGTGAGATGTAAGATGGTCCGTGATAGTGAAAATGACCATGTGTTCACATGCATCAGCTGTGGATGAACATGTACAGCGCAAATTGGTCTGATCAGATACATTCGCTACCGCCATGTGTTATAGTTATTATGTCTTTTTTTATAGCACAATGTAACAAACTATCATCTGTAAAGACGGAAAGGTGCCAATTCAGTTTATATGTATATATATTGTATTCCCATATGCATGGCGTTGCATTCAACCCAAGTCTTTATTGACTGTTCATGATTTTCTAGACAATTTTGTATACTTCATTCTGCCAGTTTCTGAACGAGAAGCCAACATTTAAGTCCAACTGACTGGTATGTGAAATCATTTCAGAAATGAACCCCCTGCGATTCCCCAATGTCAATGATAAGTGAAAATATCCAACATTAATATTTTAATGTCTGTAATTACACATTGATTAAAAACTCTCGTTAGAAACTTTCTTGTTCAATGTTTTCCTAATGAACCAGTAGCAACTATATATCATTGCAATCAGGCCAGTGAGGCCTAACTGAATGTGGTATCTGGTTTTAGATGTGATGTAATCTTCTTCTGTCTTTCATCGCCTAATGAAGTATAGGCCCTCGACCAACTCACAACAAGTCCAGTGTAGACTCTTGGATTTTGCAGAAAAAGTTTTCTATGGGATGAGGTTTTACTATTCTTTGCTTCCCATAAGAGCTGCAGTTAATATCTTATTTTTAATTATTTCTTTAAAATATGCACTGGTGTACTCTTTATTAATACTAAATCAGAGCCATAGATGAGACTGAAAACTAAACTGACTTTTACAAATATGTTCGGCCATGTTAAATAATAAACGTAAATAAATAAAATATTTGTAGAAATTAAACATGCATTCTGTTAACTTTAGTAGTTTAAATCAGTTTCTGACTGTCTTGCCAAGGAAGGATCCTATTTCAAAGTTTAGAGGAAATGAATGGAAATGGTGAACGTGTTAATAAATATATTATTGAAATATATTTTCTAGTACCACCCCCTCTGACAAATTCTTCCTTGATGTGTATATAGGAGCCTCTTGTTCTCCATAATCTTTTTGACTGCTGTAGTTTTCTAAACTTGTGCTTCAGCTAAGTTTCCAGGAGTCAAGTCTTTCCCATGCCACCCGTTGACTGGTGAGTGGGAATTTGATCTTCACCATTGGCCATTGGATTAACTTGAATATTCTCAGCTCTGTAGGGAAGCTGACACAGTGGCTAAGAGGTTATGTATACATTTCACAATCCTGCATTCACTGTTCGAAACACAGCTATGTATGATTTTGAAGCAACCATCTTACATTGGTTTTCATACAGTGTTATGAGTGCTAGTCATTCAGAAAGTAATGGCAAACTACTGAACATAGACTTGTCAAGAAATTAAAAACAGCCAGCAAATGCTGGCGTTGACTGCAAACTAACTTATATGGTTATCTCTGGCTAAGATTTTCTGATTACTAGCCTGTGAAGACAGAATACTGTTGACACATTCCATGATGCACTGGTACACCACTGTTTAGATCAGAGCAGCAAGCACAACAGGAGGCTTCTGATCATCAGAAGCAGTCTCCCTTCCCAGAATGTTTCAGTCCTTTACCTTCTTGACACTCTCTGGGGGTGGGCCTACTTGAGCCATGACTTTTGGTGTCTTTCCCCTGCCATACATTCTAGATGTTCACTCTTTGCGTTGTCTTGCATTGTTCCATGTTTGTCCCATACCTGTAAAACGTGCCTGCTTCCAAGCCACCCTGCGCTTGGGGAGGAGAGCCTTGTGTCCTCACACAAGCTCTAGCACCTGTGGCTGTGGGAAAAGGTTTTACCGTAAGCACCAGGCAGCCCAGTTGTTGAGCTGAAGTTTAAGTCCTTTCATTGTTTTGTTCCGTATCTGTGGGGGGACGCCCCATGGCCCCATCATTCTCCCATGGCAGTTTATACATTATCAGACTTACCACGCACTAGTAGTATAAACTCCACATTAAAGCAATCACAATAGGAGGCTTAATATTACCAGAAGCGGGCTCCTATTTATACTCATGGGGAAAGGGGGGGGGGGGGGGGAGGGGGGTTGAGAGGACCCACTTGAATCAAGACTGCTGGGATTCCTAAACACCAGTGTTCGTCATGAATGATTCATACATTACCACATAGCAAGCAGGAGATGGAACATTTAAGTGACAAATCATTTGTGTTTATATTTTTAGCCATGGGACTAGGCCTATTGTGTGAGTGTATGTTTTTATATGTGCATGGTAATGTGTAGGTTGATATCTTCTTCTTCTTTTCGTTCATCCGGAGTGTTTTTTTTCAGATGTGATTGCGGTGTGTCTGTTATGCGCCCTTGGGCCGAAGCCCGTAGGCCAACACATCGACTTTAGCGTGCTTTTTTGACCAGGTAGCATTCCTGGGGTGTAGGTTGATATAATCCAGCCAATCCAGGAAGGTTAACCCAGTCAACAAATACCCGCAGAAGTCGAATTTGTCGGCCTAACAGCGTAAGAACCCAGCTCTGCTGTAAACAGGCACAATGCAATCACGTCCAAAACAAACAAAAAAACCAAAATACTCTCCACATGAACGCAGAAGAAGAAGAAGAATCCAGCCAATGCATTCTTTAATCATAAGATGTGTACCATTGAATCCAATCAGTCAATCATATCTTCAATCATAGGATTTGTAACCTTGAATCCAACCAGTCTTCTTTTTCTTTCGTTCGTTTGAAATATGTCTATATCCGCAATGTTGTCTTTTTAATGAATGTAACTGTCTTTTTAAGTTCACCCAGTGGTCCATGGAGTGTATCTTCCACTGTCGTTTCTCTAGACCAGATAGTTTGCGTAGGTATGTTGTATTTTGGGCAGTTTTGGAGTATGTGATCTGCGGCATGCAACGCCAATCCATATTTGCACAAGGCTGATTCACCAATCTTGAATTTTTTATACATGTGATTGCATAATCTATTGTGTCCTGTTCTGAGGTGCAAAATAATGTGGTAGTCATCTTGAGCAGGTTTTAGTGTCTTTTTTGACATTTATTTTTTTTAAATTAATCAGTCTTTTCTTATGGTAGTATGTAACAAGTACATTAGGTTGTTCTTCATTTGCTCCTTCCTTAGCTAATCGATCAGCTCTCTTGTTTCCGGGTACTCCACAGTGAGATGGTATCCATTGTATGGTGACATTTTGCTGGCTGCCAAGTTCAGAAAGTAGTGTCCGTAGTATTGGAAATTTCCCAGACGGGAGCGCCCCGAGTACTGATGTGGTATCTGTCAATAGCACCACATGTTGTATACCATGGCTGATATTTAGTAATTTCTCTGTTGCTATCTTCATTGCCTGGATTTCAGCATTATAGTTATGGCAGTACTTTCTTGTTGGTACTCTGGCCTTGTCACTAGTATTATTTGGGTATTCTATGTACACTCCCGCTCCTCCATTTCAAACAGAATTTTGTGCTGACCCATTTGTGTAGACTCAGATCCAGAGGTCCTGTGGGTATTCTTCATGAAGGAAGCTGAGAACGGCTGTTCTATGTTGTACATTGTCCTGTTCTCTTTTGTCAAATATTCCTCTCACTTTTGTCTGGATTTGTAGTGATAGTCTATGTTCCACTTTCCATGGAGTTTGTTCTGGTATAGTTTTCAGGGGGATACAAACTGTTGGTAGAATGGTGGTTTCTCTGCAAAGTCGCTTGGCCTGGTTGATAAAACTGCTTATTTTCAATCACCCCATAGCTAGGTTTTCAATTCTGTCCTTCATAGGGTGGCCTGACAACCTGAGGAACTTTTCTGCTTGCATTAGTGTTTTCGTATCTCTGTGCTCTCTCAGTGTTTGTGTCCTCCCCATCTCCACTATAGGGGTTGATCTGATCCCTCCTGTGGTGACTCTGAGTACTTGATTTTGCACCTTGTCCAGCTCTTGTAGTGTGGTTTTTTTTTAAATGTTGAACACTATGCAGTTAATCCATATTCCAGGTATAGTTGTATGCTCTGTTGATAAACTTTACTAAGTATTTTCCTATTATCTCCCCATGTGTTTCCACTTAGTTTTCTAAGGATTTCTATTTTCCTTCTGGGTTTTGCTACAACTTTGTTGATGTGCTTTCTCCATGTCAGCAAATGTTATTTCAAGGTATGTTGGTTCTTTATCTTCTCTTAGAGATATTCCATTTATCTGGTTGATCCCTGCCTTTTGTTTTGGAGAGAGGTAAATAGAGTGGTGCTGCACTTGTCAGTGTTTATGCTGATACACCATATATTTGCCCATGGAACTAATACATCTACAGCAGTTTTTATTTATCTAGTGGCCACTGATGTATGTTCATTTGTACTCAATAGGACCAGGTCATCAGTGTACATTTCTACTTTAATTCCATGTAGTAGTTCAGCAACAAGATCATTGATGAAGATTAGAAAAAGTGTGGGGGACAGTACTCCACCCTAGGGAACACTGTGACACATTAGTACTTACTTTCTTGCTCTTGAGTCCGTCTATCCGTACTCAGGCTCTTCTGTTGTGCAAGTATGCTTTCACCAACTTGTACATTCTTCCACTGACTGTAGTTTCTCAGTTTCTTCATCAGACCTTCTTTCCAGACTTTGTCAAGGGCTTTCTTTAGATCTATCTATGCTGCAATCACCAGTTTCTTCTCTGGGAATGCATCCTCAATTTCTTAAGAGAGGTAGGTTGTCTGATCTTCCGTTGAGTAATGCTGCCTAAAGCCAGCCTGCTGTGGCATAAGAATGTTTTCACTTTCAGTGTACCACTGCAGTCTGTGATTGATGATGCGTTCCATTGTTGTGCAGAGACAGCTGGTGAGGCTAATTGTTCAGTAGCCGGAGGCACTGGAACTGTCTTTCTTTGATTTTAGGAGAAGTATCAATCATGATTGCTTCTCTCCAGACTTGTGGAACACTGCCTAAAGTCCAGCAGTTATTGAAGATCTGCAGCAGCTTTGTTTTGGCCATTGTTGCTAGATTCTAGATCATTTCGTTGGAGATACCATCAGCTCCTTGTGTAACTCAGATGTTTTTTTTAGCCATTTCTGTTGCAGACCCCGTTATTTGTACATATTCATAATATTAACAGCTTGTCACTGGTCACTCAAGTACAAACCAGAAATGGTCAGTCTGCGGTCGACAGCCACTAGGTAAGCTTTCGCTTTGGACTTCGGACCATGCAACGGATTCGCTAGCCAGCGTTCCATTTCGTGTTATTGAGACGTTTTTTCCACCTTTGACAACACTTTCTAATTTTAAGTTTTGATATGGCTAGCTCCAGTTTGCTGATTGTGATAGGTGCCTCCAGTTCCTCATGTTCAATTTTATTATGTCCTGTATGTTGCCACCTTTCTCGAATCTCTTGTTGTTTCTCTGGTTTAATTTTGACGTTGTTATTTTGCGCAAATGAGTCCGCAAATTGGTCAGCTGCTTTCTTTCCTGTTAAGATGTTTCTGTCTTTATGCAGTGCAATCTTTGAGTTTCTTTCTTTGCTCCAATCATTAAATTGTTTTACTAGCTTCCACTACTTCCTTGTTTCTCTTTCAAAGTTCTGTGACTGTTTTCTCTTGCCAGCTTTTCCATCTAGCCTGCAGCTTTTTTGAAATTTGGCTTTTGTGTGCTGGTATTTAGTGTGGTGCTCTTGGTTGGGTTTGGCCTCTACTTGCTTTATACATACTTACACATCATTATGCAACTGTTCAGGTTCTCTACTTCAGTACAGTTTGTATTGTTTATGAGCTCCTCTTGGTACTGTTTCTCGGGCTGCCTAATTTAAGCATTTCCCGAACTCTTCAACTACTTTTTTTATGTCTTTATCCGTGTTCAGCCAGTATGCTGGTGTGGTGTTTGTACATTGTCCTGTCCACTTTCTTGTAATTCCACCTCGAGAGGGTGCTGCTTTCACTTAAAAGCTCATTTTCTATAGTTAGAAAGACTGCTCACTGCCACCAAGTTGTTTCCCAACAATTCATGTAATGTTCCACTCCAGGTCTGGTGAATGAAAAGCCAGGTCAGGTGTAGTTGAAGTGTGCCATGATTTCAAGTAGAAGATATGTGCATCAGACGGTTTGTTAATCAAGATGAATCTATTATCATCCTGCCAGTCTTCCAGTCTGTCTCCTCTCTGGTCCATGTGATCATAGCCCCATCTCTGTGAGTAGCTTTTGAAATCGCCACACACAATCATTTTTTTCTGTTAATGTTAGTGTGTCCAGTGCCTGTGGGCAATCACTTGGACAGTACTAATTGGTCAGATGTAATTATGTATTGTCTGTTTTAAGTTTGAGTAAGTAGCGATGTTATTTTTATTTTTACAAGGGTCAGTATCCAACCCTTTCACCTGTCCTTTCTGTCAGATCAGTAACACTTGTAACCTCTGATTTTAAAGGCTATGCTTTCACTTATATTTATGCTTCATAGATTATACTAAGGCATTTGATAAAGTGAAACATGATGAGCTGATTAAAATGTTGGAAGATATCAACATTGATGGGAAAGATTTAAGAATAATAAAGAATGTATACTGGAACCAAGTAGTAGGAATTAAAATGGGAAATAAAGAGGGTAGTTACGAATAGATAAAGCTAGGAGTATGACAGGGGTGTGTCTTGTCACCAGATCTCTTCTCCCTGTATAGCAAAGTAATAATGAGAAAGATCAAAGAGAAGCCATGAATACTAATTGGAGGATATAATATAAACAATATACGCTATGCAGATGACACAGTATTGGTGGCAGATAATGCAACATACCTACAACAATTGTTGGACACTGTAGTAACAGAGAATGCACAGAAAGGATTCTTCTTGAATATCAAGAAAACAGTAACAATGGTGATATCAAAGAAAATGGGGACACCAAAATATGACATAGAAATAGAAGGGGACATTCTCAACCAAGTGGATAATTTTAAATACCTAGGGGTACTTATAACATCAGATGGAAGATGTACAACATAGGTTAAGAGCAGAATAGGGCAGGCAAAAGCCGCATTTCAGAAAATGAAGAGTATCTTATGCAATAAGCTGCTATCAATGAATCCAAGAAAGAGAGTGTTAAAATGCTATATAGAACCAGTTTTACTGCATGGTAGCAAATCTTAGAATGTAAATGAACAAATTAGGAAGAACTTAGAAGCAACAGAGATGTGGTTTTTAAGACGAATGTTGCGAATTCCTTGGACTGCCAGAGTAACTAACAACGATTGTCTGAAAGAGGCTAATGAAACTAGAACACTATATACAACAATAAGAAAGAGACAAACAGCTTTCTATGGTCATGTGATGATAAGAGAGGCATTGGAGAACATCATGACAACTGGAAAGATCGAGGGGAAGAGAGGCAGAGGCAGACCAAGAGAAATGATGCTGGACGGATTGAGACGGTGGCGTGGAGGAATATTATCAGTAGAGTTGATCCAGAACACCAAAGACCGAGATCTGTGGAGAGCCATGAACGCCTACGCCAGCCGACAGGGCACTTGATGATGATGATGAGTTTCTTGCCGGCAACATACACTTATTTGTTCTTGATTCAAAATGTTTTCAAGGTCTATTTTCTTGTTTCTGACTGCCTCTGTATTCCAGTGCATTATTTTCAGTCTTTGTTCAGTGTGAACAGACGCTCTATTTTCTGTTCCCCTGACTGTACAGGACATCTGAGAAAGACTTACAGTTATTTTGGCTGGACCCTTTTGAGGCATAGGGCTCAGCACTGCACTAAATATCTCATTACATAGCATCCCGATTCCTGTGGTGTGCCTCCTGGCTGGTTGCCTCCATCTTCAGCACATTTCCTTTACTAGAGCAGACTGTGGTCTTACTCGAGTTTAAATATGTACGCACGCACACACGTGTCTGTGCATGTATGTATGTGCTTACACATTCAGAGCATTCTGGTTGTTTTTACGGTGTCAGAGATTCGCCACCGTCCCTTCTCCTGTTAGTTAAAATAGGTCCGCCACATGAAGGCCTGGAGTTGAATTTTTGCTCATAGAGGTGGTGAATGCATGAGCCTTGGGGTATTTTGCATGGTTGGGCACTCACCTCAGCTCTGCGCCCCAGCTACATAACAGCAATATTTGGAACCCATCCAATCAGTCAGTCATCACAGGATTTGGATCTTGAATCCAATCAGTCAATCATCACTTCAATCATAGTCCATTTAGTCATATAATATATGGCCCTTCCATTTACAGATTCATTTAAAGCAGTTCCTAGTCTATTTCTTATTCGTATGTGTCTTATCAATGAGTTTTTGCCATATTTGGGTCTGTCACTCTCTCTATCTCTCTCACATTACTAAACACACATGTTGGTTGTCAATCATACAGAGCCGTGAGTTTTAACTCTTAAGTCTGATGCCTTGATGTTGAGGGTGTATCAGCTCTGAAAAGCGCTTGCATCTATCAGAGTATGGTTGATGTCTTTAGAGACTTTTCTCCCATCCTGGTGCTAAAGATCCCTCTTCATGGGAACTGTGTGGCAGAGGACTCCTTCCCCTCTCCAACCTAAAACAGCATCGGTGTGTGCAAGACACAAACCGACACTTGACCATTTCAGAGAAACATGTTGGCATAATCAGGTCATGATTCAGCACAGCACTAGCAGGATTAGTCCTTGATTGGTCATGTTTTCCCTGTGGGAGTTTTCCTCTTCTTTCGTTATCCTCCATAGGCTTTTATTGAGACGGCCATTTCAAAATTAGCTAAAAACCATAAATTGATTAGAGAAATTAGATGTAAACTGTCAAAATTTTGAGGCATGCCATGAAGAGAAATAAACCTGAAAGTGTCGCTACAGAGCACTACCCAAAAGTTTAACACAGTCCCACTACAAATATCATAGTTTATATCACACCAAGCTTATAATGTTGTAAGGGAGGCTGTTAAACTTGAACATAATTATATAAGCACAGAGGATGCATTGTGGGGGTGTCTTATGGAATATTTATGACATCTTTCAATTGCTTTGAATGCATTAATAAACAATTTCTTATGTCATTTCTTATATGAATAAACAGGATATAAAAGAGACACATGAAGGGGAAAGTTTGGACAGCCAGAACATAGACATGTAAAATATTACTGGGAAATCTGAACCAAACCACAAGAAAATAGGGAAAGTGCCTGCCAGTTAATTAAACAATATCAATCATTCAATAAATCAATCAATCAGTCCCATCTCCACAATAAAGTTTGGCTGCAATGGATCTCCAGCACTGTCTGTCTCTCACCTTGACTGTACATTCTGCCAGGCTGATGTTCATCTATCTCTTGGTGTTATCTTCCCACTTGTATCGTTGTCTACTTCCAGCTCGCTTGCCCTCAGCCTTGCCCTCCAGTATGGTTTTTATAAGAGTATCATGTCTTTTAACATGGCCGAAATATTTCACTTGCCTCCTCATTATTTCTTTCATCAGCTCTCTCTTCATTCCCAGTTTTTCTAGAACCTCTGCATTTGATTGTTTTTGTTTCCAAGAAATGCAATACATTCGTCTGTATATCCACATTTCCAGGGCTTCTATGCGACTTTCTAGTTGCTTGTTCAATGTCCAGGCTTCCGCGCCTTTTGTTTTTATTAAACAATATAAAATAACACAAAGCAATGCAGCTTTATGGAACACAATTACGGAAACACGGGATGTTGCAACAACCAGCCTTCATTAACAAATACACACACACAAAACACACCATATAATTATGGTAAAGACCATAGTGACTACATTAAGTCACAAGAACGGTTTATTTAAACACCTATAGAAACTAACAGAAAATGCGGCAAAGCAAGTCAGCATAATGGAAGAGCACTAGAGATATCCTTCACAGGATTACAACCATGAAGTACAACATACAGATGAGACAATGGAAGTCACTCACTAATGAAATTAAAGATGGAATTAAAAAGAGATGTATAATTGTGTCAGTCACACCTCCAGTTGGCTACAAAAGTAGTAATGCTGCTGCAATGCAGTGAAAAATTGGCAAAGAAGAAAAGAATTATCAAGAAAACTTCAAAAACAAGTGGTCTTAAATATAAACATGGCAGCAACAGCCGATTGAATGAGATCCACATTTTTATATTTGATTGATGTCCAACTTGGACACTAACAATAAATTGGAAACGAACAAAATCAGAGACGTGTATTTAAAATCACCAGTCTTTGACTATTTATCATCATCACTTTGTCGTCCCTGTGATGAAGCTTAGAGGTACTAGTCTTCTACAATTTCTCTTGTATATTCTGCTATGTTATTTTTTTCTTGATCAGATGTCTGCCCATTGATGATGTTGATATCATCAGCTTTTCCCTTCATCGTGGCTTTAAGTAGATTATTCTGGCATCTAATGTGGCCTGAGTAACCTGCCAGCTGGCATAGTCTTCCAAGTCTCTCCACAGATCTCAGTTCTGGGTGTATCAACTCTGCTGATATCTGCCCATTCCTGTGTCTCTGTCCAGGTTTGGCGCCTGTAGAATAATCTAATTGTGCTGCTGCTTGTTATTATGCATGATTTCCAAATGCACACCTGTGCTGTGTTACATTAGCTTCATTGTAATGAAACATATCAAACACCCAAAATTTATTTTAATAATAACAAAATATAAAAACAATGATCAAACATATGAGCACAATATCATCAATATTTATTTATTATTGTCATAAATTTCATGTCTTTATTTATATGCACATACAATTATGCATCAACAGTAATGTGTATGAAAGACGCATTTAAAAAAAGAAATCATGTTTTATTGTTATCTCGTAACCATCGACAGAAATAACATCAGTCATGTTAAATAAATATATCACTTCGTCATATTCATCTATGAATCATTGACGTGCGTTTAAAAGAAATAATAATTTATCAATGTTTTATTATTAACAGTAAATTCATGAAACAACATAATCTTCCTACCAACTCTATGATACCAATGCCAAATCTGGACAGTGACAGAAAAAGAGAAAGGACAATTTACAACACCAGAAATTAGATTCCTGAAAAGAATACTTAATGTATCAAAAAGAGAGAAATGAAGAAATCAGGACTAAAGTGCAGATTATAGCAGCTCTAGATTCATCATTAGAAAACAGCAAGTTAAGTGGTTCGGCGATGTAATTAGGCTACCAACTAACAGTATACCACAACAAGCAATGATGTACAAACCAAATGGAATCAGAAGAAGAGGCCAGCCATGTAAATGATGGACAGAGGGAATAACAGAGCCCATGGGAATCTTGATATACAAATCCCATAAACAGGTACTCTCCCACTGTTTATTCTTAACCTCAACACTGCAAGGTACAAGAGTACTGAGATGAGATGAAATGAATGAAACCATCAACAGATGTAATAGTGCCGTTCAAGTTTAATAATTATAAATAATTAAAAAATTACATTTCATGGTGCACATACATTAATTGTTGACAGTGGGGTCTCTGTGGTAGTAAGTGGTCAAGCAGACTGCCTTGTGTGCCAAGTTTTGGTTGTTCCCCGACTTTATCATTTGTATTGTGCAATCCAAATATGAACATATTATCTTCTGTGTGTGTGATAGACAGTTTGACTTAAACATTCACTGCAATCGTGTTCATGACATGTAAAACAGGGATATTTGTTTTTAAACTGACGCTTCAATTTAAAATTTTTCCTCACCCGACAGCATTTACAGCAATCAAGCACACTGGTGTATATATCAGGAGATGGATCAGATGGTATTTGCCGAATAGGAACCCTATCTATTGTTGGTGTATTAAAGTCTACAGTGGATTTAAACAACAGTTTGTCTTTCAGCAACCATGGTAGGGGTAACTTGTTGACACGGTTCTCACGGCCAGTGGTTGTCCCAACAGCAGATGATACTTCCACAAAAGCCAGCCTGAACAGGGACACTGGCTGTGAAGACATCTCACCAAGCAGATTCAAACTCTGTGTATGGTTTTTCTTTTCCAGATATGAACGAACAGGTTTGTTATGCGTTAGTGGAGTCAGATCAGACTTTGTAAGCCACATGATGTCAACAAAATGACGAGCCAGGGATGCATTACCACTTACCAGTGCTGTACATAAAGGTGATATATCAAATGTGGGATCAGCAGGTGAGAAGTAGTTAAAGTATTCATCTGACCTTACAGTCATGGGCCCTGTTCCATTTGATATAAGTTTACAAATAGTGTCACTGTCATTACAAAGTAAAAGTCTGTGAAACATTTTAGGTTGTAAATAAGACAAACAAGCACCTTGAGCAAGGAAAATGGCTAGGCAGGCTGTTATATCACTGTTAAAAATATCTATGGGCTGGAAGTATGACACTGCTGTCTTTGTCCTGTCTGTTTTACTGACAGCATTAATGTCAGCTCCTGCATCCAGTAGAATCTGTATAACCTCTTTGCTGTATTTGCTTGCAGCCAACATTGATGGTGACAGACCATCATCATTTTGCAGGTTAACATCACAACCTGCATTAATTAGAGTGGTTACAATGTCATAAGTTCCATCTCCATTACCATCATTTTCGGTTCTGTTTATTGCATGCAGCAAGGCTGTATTACCTTTGTAATCTGTCATATTCACATCAGGGTTGTGATTTATCACCCCCTTGACCACAGCTACATTGCTGTATCTTGCTGCTTGCATCAAAACTGTCAATCCTTCATTATTTTGTGAGTTGATAAAATCTTTGTCTTTAGCACATCTGATTAGAAATTCAGTATTGCTATGACAACCTTGATAGACAGAATAGGAAAAGGCAGTATCACCTTTGTTGTCTCTCCAGTTAATGTCAGCACCATAGTCTAATAGTAACTGAAGCAGATCTGTACTGTTGTTACTTAAAGCTGCAAACATTAATGGCGATGTGTCACCGCATTTATTAGGAGAAGCTCCATTTTCAAGCAGTACTTTAACCAGCTGTAGCTTAGGTGCATGGCACATATCTTCCCTAGCCTAGAAACTAGATACAGAGGGAAGTATATCCACCACATGCTTTCTCCAGCTTTATTACATCAGCTCCCTTCTGGAATTAGATATGAGGCAATTTCTCCACTTCCTGACTCTGCTAACAATTTTTCCAAACAGGGATACTCGCCTGTAATGTCAAATACAATATCAATAATATGGCTAATGAATTCAATATTTGTTCCTCTTACTGCTGACAATAATAAATCCTGCTGATGTTTACAAATATATTGTTGAGTTTCTTGCCTACAATATAAAAGCAGGAAGTTAATGTAGGCCACACTCGGATTATGTATAAGCCTGTATAAAAAACCCTCACTGTAAAATTTTGCACCGTGCCGCAGCAGAAGTTTAGCACAGTCTGTGTGGCCATGAACAAGGGCCAGGTCAAATGGTGAGTACCACAATACTTTATCATGAACGTTGGCTCCAAATTTTAACATCATTTCAATAATGTCATAATGACCACCTTCTGCTGCAATACTTAATGGGGGATACCCAGATGTATAATCTGTCTTATTCAGATCAGCACCATGCTGACAGAGCAACTCAACCAGGGGATAACTCCCAGCTTTAGTTGCCACAGACAGAGGGAAAACCAGAGGCCCACCATCCACATTCGCTCCTAATTCCAAAAGTCGTTTGACCATTGCAATGTGATCTTTGGTAATCTGGCTAAATTCATGATGAAAAAAGTTTGTGTAGACATCACTGACCATCCTGGTCTTAACTTGTTCATCTAAATGAACACAGTCGAAAAATATATCCAGAAATTTCACATCACAAGCTTGAACTGCAGCATCTAGGGGTGTTTTTTCACTTCCACAAAATCTATATTTATTTGCTCTCCTCCATACAGCATCAGAGATGAGTTCCCTATGTGAGAGTTGCGTGCCCTCTGCTGCATTCAAGTCTTGTGTCAGATACTCTTCTGTTGATTGGATCCTGTCTGCAACAGCAAGTCTTGACATCTTCTGGTATTTTCAAACCTGAAAAGTAAGATCAAATATTTCAACATCATGTCTTATTCTCTATATATATTCATCAAGTGCAAATTGCAAAAACTTGCGTTACTATGATTAATTGTAATAAATAGTCTGACATGTCCTGGAATTCTAGAATATAACACATCATTCTAAATTCTCACCAAATATTATTGAAAGGGTAGTACAAAAATAATATTTTACGTGTTTTCTTATACCAAAAATGTTGCGACATCGATGTGTTTCCATACGCATATGCACAATTGTAGTCACCAGCAGAGATAATGCCGCTATAATAGTTAACAAAAATGGCAATTACTAACAATGACTTCTTGGTTTTGGAGAAATAAGAATAATTCATAAATTGTGTATGGGTGTTGTGCATTCGATAGCAAAATTGTGCTTTGCCTTTAGATGTGAAATAGCCATTGATAGAAGCTAGGTGTTTTCAGGGAGTGAAGAGACCAAGTTACATGAATGATCATGTTTGGGGCATCCTGTCATAAAATTCCTAAACATGGAGTGTACGGATGTCATGATTCATCTGAATGATCATATAGCAAGGCAGCAATTGTCCTTACAGCTTTCTGGCAGGGGGTAAAGTGTGATGACAATAATCAGTGCCCTTGAATATTAGAAGGTATACACACAATGGGTTCTTCACCATATTACAGCTGACCAAAGATAAACTACTTGTCCTGACCATTTGAAGTGTTTTGATGCCAATGTGAAGCATATAGTCCTGGATCTTCACTGTAAACGTGGAGGAGGATTGTCAGATGAAAGCATGTGTAAATTAAGAATCCAGTTATGATTTTCTTGATCACATTGACTAGGAATCCATGTTATGTTGAGAGAGAGAGAGTTATGCTATCAAGTAATGGGTTTGTCTTACTAGTGAGATGTCTTTGCTTTCATGTTCAATGCTTTTCAGTGTCTCCATGACAGACAAGATGTCACAGCATTTATAACCATGGATATGTGCTTAATGACCTGTTAAAATCCATACTTATAGATTTAACAAAGTGCCAGGGGCTTTAGATATGAAGATTATTACGCAGTCAATCTAACGAGTCATATGCCAACATTGTTACTGAGAATCATGAGCAGAGTAAGAAACAAGATGAAATTGGAGATGAGCAGTTGGATCTGAAAAGGAAAAGGGCACAAACAATGTTGTTTGCATTCTCAGGACAATATTTGGGTTCCAAATGTTGCTGTATGTAGCCGAGGCGCGGTGTTGGGGTGAGCGCCCAACATTGCTCAAATACCTCAATGGCTCGTGAATACATAACCTATGCAGCAAAAGTCCAACTCCTGGCCTTCACGTGGCGGACCTGTTTAAACTAACAGGAGAAGGGGCGACAGCGAGTCTCTGGCGCCGGAAAATAACCAGTATGCTCTAGATGTGTATGCACGTACATGCATGCGCAGACAGGTGTGTGCGCGCGTACACATCTACACTCGAGTGAGACCACAGTCTGCTCTAGCAAAGAAAGGTGCTGAAGACGGAGGCAACCAGCCAAGAGGCGCACCACAGAAATCAGGATGCCACGCAATCACGCAAAATGGAATATGTCGACTACTGCTAATCGTTATGGTGCTCGCCCTGCTTTGGACCCCCAGGCAGGTGCAGTGCCGGGCCCTATGTCTCGAAAGGGTCCAACCCCAACTACTGGAGGTCCTTCTCAGATGTCCTGTGGAGCCAGGGGACATGAGAATAGGACGACTGGCCATACTAAACGAAGACTTAAAATAATGCACTGGAATGCGGAGGGAGTCAGCAACAAAAAAATAGAATTAGAAAAAATCTTGGACCAAGAAAAAGTAAGCATATGTTGCTTGCAAGAAACTCACCTCAATGAAAATATAGCCTTCAAAATCAGAGGCTACCAGTGTTACCGATCTGACCGAAAGAACAGGCGAAAAGGCGGGATACTGACCCTTGTAAGAAATAACATCATGGCTTCCCAAATCAAAGTCTACATGGAAGGGGCTGAGTATCAGACACTTAAACTTAAGACAGGTAATACAGATCTACATCTGATCAATTACTACTGTCCAAGTGACCGCCCACAGGCACTGGACACTCTACCACTAAAAGAAAAAATGATTGTGTGTGGCGATTTCAACAGCCACTCGCAGAGCTGGGGCTATGATCACATGGACCAGAGAGGAGAGAGGCTGGAAGACTGGCAGGATGAGAATAGATTCATGTTGATTAACAAGCCGTCCGACCCACATACTTTCTACTCGAGATCATGGCACTCTACAACTACACCTGACCTGGCTTTTCATTCACCAGACCTGGAGTGGAACATTACACGAACTGTTGGGAAACAACTTGGTGGCAGTGACCATCGGCCAGTCTTTCTAACCGTAGAAAATGAGCTTGTAAGTGAAAGCAGCACCCTCTCGAGGTGGAACTACAAGAAAGCAGACTGGGCAATGTACAAGCATCGCACCAGCATACTGGTTAGAAACCTGAACACTGAGAAAGACATAAATAAAGCAGTTGAAGAGTTTGGGAAATGCATACTACAGGCAGCGCGAGAAACAGTACCAAGAGGAGCCCGTAAACAATATAAACCCTACTGGAGTAGTGAACTGGAACAGTTGCATAATGATGTTGAAGTGTGTAGAAAGCAAGCAGAGGCCACACCCAGCCAAGAGCACCACAATAAATTCCAGCATGCAAAAGCCAAATTTCAAAGGGCCAAGCTGCAGGCTAGACGGAAAAGCTGGCAGGAGAAAACAGAGTCTCTGAACTTTGAAAGAGACACAAGGAAATTGTGGAAGCTAATAAAACAGCTTAATGACGAGGGCACAGGGAGAAACTCAAAAATTGCACTACATAAAGATGGAAAAATCTTAACAAGAAAGCAAGCAGCTGACCATTTTGCGGACTCGTTCGCACAAGATAGCAATATCAAAATTAGTCCAGAGAAACAACAAGAGATTCGAGAGAAACGACAACATACAGGACAGAAGGAAATAGTACATGAGGTTCTGGAGGCACCCATCACAATCAACGAACTGGAGCTAGCCATATCAAAACTGAAAATGAGAAAGTCACCAGGATGGTATCTCCAATGAAATGATCAGGAACCTAGGAACAGAGGCCAAAACAAAGCTGTTGCAGATCTTCAATAACAGCTGGACCTTAGGCAGTGTTCCACAAGCCTGGAGAGAAGCAATCATGATATCCCTCCTAAAATCAGGGAAAGATGGTTCCATTGCCTCTAGCTACAGACCAATTAGCCTCACCAGCTGTCTCTGCAAAACACTGGAGCGCATCATCAATCACAGACTGCAGTGGTACATTGAAAGTAAAAACATCCTTGTGCCACAGCAGGCTGGCTTTAGGCAGTACTACTCTACGGAAGATCAGACAACCTACCTCTCTCAAGAAATTGAGGATGCATTCCAAGAGAAGAAGCTGGTGCTTGCGGCATGGATAGATCTGAAGAAAGCCTTTGACAAAGTCTGGAAAGAAGGTCTGATGAAGAAACTGAGAAACTGCAAAGTCAATGGAAGAATGTACACATGGGTGAAAGCATACTTGCACAACAGAAGAGCCCGAGTACAGATAGACGGACTCAAGAGCAAGAAAGTACTACTGCGTCACGGTGTCCCCCAGGGCGGAGTCTTGTCCCCCACACTTTTTCTAATCTTCATCAATGATCTTGTTGCTCACCTACCGCATGGAATTAAAGCGGCAATGTACGCCGATGACCTGGTTCTATGGAGCACAAATGAATATGCATCAGTGGCCACCAGATTGCTACAAAGAGCTGTAGATAAATTTGCTGCATGGGCAAATAGATGGTGTGTCAGCATAAACACTGACAAGTGCAGCACAACCCTATTTACCCTCTCTCCAAAACAAAAGGCAGGGATCATCCAGATAAATGGAACACCCCTAAGAGAAGATAAAGAACCAACATACCTTGGAGTAACATTTGATGGCAAGCTGACATGGAGAAAGCACATCAACAAAGCAGTAGCAAAAGCCAGAAGGAAAATAGCCATCCTGAGAAAGCTAAGTGGAACCACATGGGGAGCCAGTAAGAAAATACTTAGCAAAGTTTACCAACAGAGCATACGACCACACCTGGAATATGGGTCAACTGCGTGGTGTTCAGCATCAAATACCACACTACAAGAGCTGGACAAGGTGCAAAATCAAGCACTTAGAGTCACCACAGGAGGGATGAGATCAACCCCTATAGTGGAAATGGAGAAGATGGGGAGGACACAGGCACTGAGTGAGCGCAGAGATACGAAAACGCTAATACAAGCAGAAAAGTTCCTCAGCTTGCCAGGCCACCCTGTGAAGAACAGATTTGAAAACCTAGCTATGGGGCGGTTGAAAAGAAGTAGTTTTATCCACCAGGCCAAACGACTCTGCAGAGAAACCACTGATCTGCCCACAGTTGGTATCCCCCTAACAACTATTCCAGAGCGAACTCCATGGAAAGATGAGCATAGGCTATCGTTACAAATCCAGACAAAAGTGAGAGGGATATTTGACAAGGAAGAACAGAACAGTGTGCAGCGCAGAACAGCCACTCTCAGCTTCCTTGATGAAGAATACCCACAGGACCTCTGGATCCGAGTCTACACAGATGGGTCAGCACAAAATGCTGTTCGAAATGGAGGAGCGGGAGTGTACATAGAATACCCAAATAATACTAGGGACACAGCCAGGGTACCGACAGGAAAGTACTGCCATAACTATGATGCCGAAATTGAGGCAATCAAGATAGCAACAGAGAAATTACTAAATAACAACAATGGTACTCAACCTGTGGTGCTACTAACAGATGCAAAATCAGTACTCGAGGCGCTCCTCTCTGGGAAATTGCCAGTACTAAGGACACTACTTTCTGAACTTAGCAGTCAGCATAAAGTCACCATACAGTGGATACCATCCCACTGTGGAGTACCCGGAAACGACAGAGCTGATCAATTGGCTAAGGAAGGAGCCAAAGAGGAACAGCCTGATGTGCCCGTTACATACCACCAAAAGAAAAGAATGATCAAATCAGTCAGAAAGCCACCAAAACCTGCTCAAGATGACTACCACATTATGGACAGACCAGAACAAGTCATTATTCTGCGCCTCAGAACAGGACACAATAGATTACGCAACCACATGTATACAAAATTCAAGATTGGTGAAACAGCCATGTGCACATGTGGATTGGCGTCGCAGACAGCAGAGCACATACTCCAAGACTGCCCAAAATATAACATATCTAGGCAAACCTTCTGGCCTAGAGAGACGACAGTGGAAGATAAACTCTATGGACCACTGTGTGAACTGAAAAAAACAGTTCAATTCATGCAAGAGACGACATTGCAGATATAGACATATTTCAAGCGAACGAAAGAAGAAGAAGAAGAAGGACAATATTTTAAACTATACAAGTAAAAATAGTTCCATATTTAAAAAAAAAAAAGTTAGCTGCATATTCCTTGTATGATGCTGCAGTCGACCCCAGCATGTTTTGGGTGTTAGTGATTTCTTGGCAAATTTATGTTTAGCAGTTTGCCATTGTGTGACACGTTTTAGGAAAATTTGGATTAGGAAATAGAAATGATGCAGGTGACAAATTAATTGCATTTTGCACAGAAAATGAGTTAACGATAGCCAACACGCTTTTTAAACAACATCCAAGAAGACTCTTTACATGGAAGTCTCCAGACAGTTTTACCAAAAATCAGATAGATTATATTTTAATACAAAGAAGATGGAGATCAAGCATAACATCTGCAAATACCCTACGAAGTGCAGACTGTGATACAGATCATCAGTTATTAGAAGCAGATCTGAAATTAAAACTCAAAAAGCTTACCCGAGGACCAAGGCCACTTCGTTTTGATCTCACAAAAATACCGGATGCATACAACATAGAAGTTAGGAATCGCTTTGGGGTCTTGATGTCTGTACAAGAAGAAATGACACCTGATGAACTGGCAGTACAAGCTATAGATATCTTGATAACTGCAGCCAAAGATTTAATTCCGACCAAGAAAAAGCAACTTAAGCCATGGATTACATCAGACACGTTAGAATTAATAAAACAACGAAGGGAGCTGAAACAGAAAGGAGGTGAATCTGATAACAGCAGGATGAAGTATAAATCTTTAACTCGAGAAATAAGAAAGAACACAAGAAAGGACAAAAATCAATATATACAAGATTGCTGTACCAGAATAGAGCAATATCATAAGACTGGAAGAGATTATTAAATGTTCAAAGAAATGAAGTTATTGACAAGAAATGTTCAACCTCAATTGAATGTTATCTGTGACAAGATGGGAAATACCTTAACAGAATCTAGACAAATTCTAGAAAGATGGCAGGAGTACGGCAGTGGAATGTATGATATGAGTGACAGTGAGGATATGAATGAGATACATGAGCCAATGACAGCAGAGACAGAATCTGAACCCTCATTAGATTAAATTGCTTGGGCTATAAAGAACCTGAAGAATGGTAAATCACCTGGATGTGATGAGATACCAGCTGAACTAATTAAAGCGGGAGAAGAAATCATACACATATATCATGCATTATGTACAAAGATTTGGAAATATGGTAAATGGCCAAAAGATTGGAAGAGATCTATCTTCATTCCAATACCAAAAAAGGGCAACCTGAAATTATGCATCAACTATAGAACTGTTGCCATGATCAGTCATGCAAGTAAAATTCGACTAAAAGTCATAATGCGAAGACTTCGTAAGAAAATGGAAGAAGAGATTAACATGGTTCAAGCTGGATTTAGACAAGGAAGAGGAACAAGAGATCACATATTCAACATGCGTTTAATAATAGAGAAGTGCAGAGAATTTAATGTAAACCTATTCTCATGTTTTGTGGATTATTCAAAGGCATTTGACTGTACAACATCAGAAACTTTGGGAAATCATGAGGAATATGGGCTTTCCATCACATATAGTACAACTCATAAAAATGCTCTTCTAGACCAACAAGCAGCAGTTAGAATAGATGGCGAGACATCGGATTGGTTTGACATCAAGCAAGGAGTCCATCAGGGCTGTGTGCTGTCACCCTATTTGTTTAACCTGTACGCCAAAAATATGAGAAATGTAAGAGATGATATAAACAGGGAGCTATATCATGCCCTAAATATTGACTGTCATGACATACCAGAGATTCGATATGCTGATGATACAATATTACTATCCACAACACAGAATGGCATAGAAAACCTAATAGCCTCAACCCAATTGAATAGTGAAAATCACAACTTATATCTTAACATAGCAAAAACAAAGATAATGCATACAGATAAAACTATGGAGAAAGAAATATACATTAATGGGGGGAAATTGGAGGTGGTGGAAAATTTTGAATATCTTGAGTCATTGATTACCAATAACGGTGACACAATGAAAGAAATTAAATGGCGACTATCCATTGCTCTTCAAATACTAAAACAGCTGAATAAATTGTGGAGTGGGACAGACAGAACTACAAAAATTAGATTTTTAAGAGCATGCATCTTTCCCATTGCAACATACACCTGTGAGACATGGACACTTACTAAACAAGCTGAACAGCTCATAAACCCCTTTGAAAATAAATGTTATAGACGAGTTCTAAGAATATCTTGGGTAAAGAAAAGAACAAATGCATCCATACTACTTCAAGAGTTGAATATTGAGGGGGGGGGGGGGGGGGGAGGTTGGTTATTAAAGACGATAAAACAAAGAAAATTGAAGTATTTTGGTCACTTGAAACATCACGAAAGTTTGGAGAGAACAATAATGGAAGGGTATATGCCTGGGAAGAGAGGAAGAGGAAGACCAAAGAGAAGATGGGTGCAGGATGTGGTGGATGATCTCCAGATGGGTGTATCAGACGCAGGACATCTTGCTTATGATTGAGAGATTTTCCGGAAGGTTGTTATGGGAGCGAGGTTCTGCAAAGGACATGCTACTGAATGAATGAATGAATGAGTTTTCCATTGGTTTCTGAATGACTGACACTGATACCATAGTATGAAAACTAACGCAAGGTGGTCTGCTGTCAAATTTTCTACAGCTGTGTTTCGAGCACGGTATACGAGATTACGAATTGAGTCTGTAACTACCTGCACCATAGAGCCTACAAAGTTCAATGTGAGGAATGAATCTACTAAAATAGTTAAATACTGGTGGTAAAGATTTGAGAAAACAATATGGCATTATCTGCAGTAAACAGCAGCTGTAAGAACGAACTGGCAACCAATTTAATTAGGAACATTCGAGGAATAAATAAAGGTAATGTGTACACTCCCCCGATTTGTTTTCAGTGTAAGTGAGCATATAATGAGATCAGAGCTGCAGTAGTATAGTGGCTAGCACTCTTGCCTGCCAGCCCAGTGATCATGGGTTCGAATTCCCATCAAGGTGGGTTTGTAAATTGATCTGGGCTCCAGGGTCAGTCTAGCCTAAAATGAGTACCAGAAAGTCTTAGGAAGTAAAAGCAGCATTCATGATATAGACAACCATCACCTCTCCAGTGCTGATTGGTCTATACAAATATGTGCCTAGCACCATATGCCCCACTCCTCAAGGCGTGTGAAAAAGAATCCTTACATAATTTACTGATAAAATGAAATCTATAGAAAAATATGCCACAGATTGGCCTTACTAAGGCTTTCATCTGCAGTGTTTTTAGGACAAGTAAGATGTCACAATGACAGACATACAAGATGTTAAAATGTGACAGACAAGATGTCACAGTGAAATTGCATTTGTAAAGGTGGGTGCATTTCTGATGACCTATTGAAATCCATATTTATAGCTTTTGGGCAGCCAAAATATGCAAGCTGGATATTTTGAGGGAGGCTAAAGACAATTTATTACAAACATTAGAAAGAAGCAGGAATCATTTTTGGCCACATCATGAGAATACAAAAAACTGGAAATATAACAACCGGAACAATTTGCGGAAAGAGATACAGGAAGACAGCGTGAGAAAATTCTTGAAGTCTTGTGTCATTTCACAGAATGGCATCAACACATGAATTGACCCATGCCATCAGAGATGGCAATTTGTGGAGAGGCATGATCACCCATGCCAGTCAGCAAAGCCGTGGATGATTTATAGCCTGCCAAAGTAACCATCTACTTGATGTGAGGATTAATGCAAAGTGAGTCTTCTGAATCTTGTGACAAAGTTGTTACTGATTGAGAATCACCACATGAAGAAATATAAACAAGATAGACCAGAAATTAATGATGAACACTAGATTTCTAGAGGGGAAGAACACAAAAAAAATACCATAGAAATTTTTCAGAAATATTGGCAACTAGTCTCGATCAAAGCTCCGGCAGACAGACAGCATTGCTTTACTGATCTGGAAGCTTCTGCGGGTTGTCTTGTCCCAGCTACATTGGTATTACCTTTCCTCCAGAATAAACTAGGCAGATAGTGGGAGGAATCATGCTGCATGGACAACACATGGTCTCTACAATTCAGCCCTGGCTTTGTACTTAAAAATATGGGTTATACCTTCCCATAACACAAAGCCAGATCTGAATTGTAGAGACCATGTGTTGTCCCTGCAGCATGATCCATCTCATTACCTGCTTAGTGATGATGGTCAATATCATGAATGCTGCCTTTTTTTTCTAAGACTGTTGGTACTCATATTAGGTTATGCATGTAGAAAGAAATATATGTTAACGAGGAAGAATTGGAGGTGGCGGAAAATTTTGAATAACTTGGGTCATTAATTATCAACAATGGTGACACAATGAAGGAAATTAAAAGATAACTATCTATTGCTCTTCAAAAACTAAAATAACTGAATAAATTTTGTAGGGGAATAGATAGAACTACAAAAATTAGATTTTTAAGATCATGCATCTTTCCCATTGCAACACTTGCCCATGATACCTGGACACTTACTAAATAAGCTGAACATCCCATAAGTGCATTTTAATATAAATGGTAAAGACGGGATCTAAGGAACAAATTGGAACAAGCAAGGAAAATGCTACTGAATAAATGGAAATTCTGATATTTGAGTGCATTCATATAATTATCAGAGATGTGTCACAGAAATAAATAATAGCATTAGACAAGCAAACCACTCCTGGTTACAAACTGACATCTTATACAATATACCCTGTCATTTCACAGAAATATCAGTTGTAGAACCCTTGAGGTAACCAAGACAGCCCAGGGGTGTCCATTTGGCCATGCATCTAATTACTTTGTCCTTGCAGCAAGGCCCTGTCATTATTTGGAGTTGACAGGTTCGAATTTACCATTTGGTAACTATTTGCATGTTGTCTAGCATGACCTGTAATCTTGTGAATATATATATATATATGTGAATCCTGTCTTTAGTCGTTAGTTAAAGAACTTTTGCATTTGAACAATTAGTAGATGAACAAAATATTAGCTATTGAAGCCACAAAAATGTGGTTTTATAGAAGAATGCTGAAAATCCTCAGAGAACCAAAATGAGTATATACGCTCTGAAAAAGCCATTCAAACAAAAGCTTCCAACTGCAGTGTGAAAGGGTGTTGAAATGCTATATTGAAACTATACTGTTGTATGAATGTAAAACATGGACATTAGCACATTTTCGGGAGAAATAAACTTGAAAACTTAGTGACAACTAACAGCTTAGTGACAACTGGGGAAAAAGAGCAAGGGAAGTGAAAAGTGTCAAATGGCTTTTCCACATGGCATAATTGAAATAGCAGATCTAAGACTGGCGATTATGCGAGATGGCGGAAAATTATCTCATACGGTTCTCGGCATTGCACACAATGATGAAGACAAAATCACAAACAGATATGAAGCCACATTAGAAAAATGGAAAAAAAAACTGGAAATTAAAAGAGATTGAGGAAGACATTAAGTAAAGAAATTAGGAAGACAGCTAGGAAGAGAGTAGGAAAAGAGATTGAGGAAGACAGTCTCTAAAGAATCTTGACAGCAATTCACCATGGCATGGACAAATAGCAAATTTTTTGGTTCACTCGTGATCTCAAGCGTAATCCATACGCATGCTACACTACCTCAAGTTCAATGGACTGATTTTTCGCATGTGGATTGGCTTTCTCTATTGCCAGTATCCCTCGCCATCAGGTGAACCCACTTGACTTCAGAGGTACTTGTAATTTACATACCCAAGTCAGGGACAAGAAGTTGACATTTTAGACCAACTAAATGGTGTAGGGGATGGTTGGTCTGTTTTAGACCAACTAAATGGTGATGGGGATGGTTGGTCTGTTGTAGACCAACTAAATGGTGATGGGGATGGTTGGTCTGTTTTAGACCAACTAAATGGTGATGGGGATGGTTGGTCTGTTTTAGACCAACTGAATGGTGATGGGGATGGTTGGTCTGTTTTAGACCAACTAAATGGGGATGGTTGGTCTGTTTTAGACCAACTAAATGGGGATGGTTGGTCTGTTTTAGACCAACTAAATGGTGATGGGGATGGTTGGTCTGTTTTAGACCAACTAAATGGTGATGGGGATGGTTGGTCTGTTTTAGACCAACTGAATGATGTAGGGGTTGAACCAGCTACCTTGGCATCAGCACACCTAATGTTTAAGAATGAGTGCTCTTATCCATTCAGCCATGCTGACCTCTACCTCTTTTGTTGATATGCCCCATAAATTTCATGTTATCTTTTCCTTATGGCAGAATTCACACAGTAATTTGGATTTTCTACAATAGTAATTTTATAAACTGAATATCATGTCTCTTTTATTGCTTTAGTATATGTTGTGCGATTTCTGCAGTATGCACTTGGCAAGATGCAGTGAAATATGCCATGTAATCTATTGTTTGTGTCCTTGTTATTCAAGTTTACTACAGGGAAACGTCCAAAGTCCATGCCGTTCTCAACATGAAACATATTTTCTCTGGCAAGAATGTGTGTTGTTCTTTTGTTCGGCTCACACAAATATATGGAGTATCATGAACATTGACTTTGATGTTACTTCACTGATGCTAGCCTAAGAAAATTTGGTTTATGGATTTTACATTTGTACTGAAAAATGTATCTATTGGGTACATTGTCTTTTATTAGTAACTTTATGAACTTTAGTAAAATATTTATATATTTGAACTCAGCACCCATGTGTACATATAGGTATTGATTTTGATCAATTATGTATGAAGAACTAGAAGAATGCCATGTAAATTGCAGGAAATTAAATAATCTTGATGCTCGGAGGCTCAACATGGAAGCATCACAGGATGGTAGTCACATGCATAATATAATTAATAAGTGCTATGATAATTTGTGCAAAGGACATGCTACTGAATGAATGAATGAATGAATTTGTATTATATATTTATAAACATAATACATGCTCGAATTCTGCACTCATATCTGCCTTAATCATTTTACACAGCTAAAAATATATGTCAGGGATCCCCAAAAATAGAGAACAAGGATGAATGGCAATCCATTATCGTCACATAGCAGACATATTGTAATTATAGTATATTTGCTTTTGCTTTACATTTCTTTTTAAAATAGAATATTAGTATTACAAGTCAAGAGAATCATGTATCCTGCCAACAGGCAAAGGCATGTGTGCATTCCCACGGACCTTACCTTTACCTATAAATAATTTCTTTGTTCATCTTATATTCTTCCTTATTGTTACTTTGTTCTCTTTTGTCCATCAACTTTTTATTGCACTCTTCTTCTGTAATATTTATATGTATTTTCCCTTTTATCTTAACCATGGTAACCATAAAACTATCTGATTGCTTGCTTGCGTTCACTGGCTGTGAACTCCGGCGTGAAGTCCTGTATGTCAGACGAAGACATCATGTTGTCCAGCATCAGTGTGATGTTATACCGGACTGAGGTTTGCGTGAGTATCCATTGTCCCATGTTTGGCTTATTGGTGTGCAGACTGGTGGTTCCTTGCCATGCCAACAGATACTCTCCGACTTCGGAAGAATCCGAAGTAATCTGATAATAAATATCTGATAATATTGATGTTTATCAATAACTATAATTGGATTTGGCTGTTGCTCCATCAAAATGTAGACCATACTAGAACTACTACTTTTGTGTGTGTGTTTGTGTTTATCACCTCCTTATTATACTAAGGCATTTGATAAAGTAAAACGATGAAATGATTAAACTTTCAGAAGATATTAACATTGATAGGAAAGATCTCAGAATTTAAAAAAAGTTAGTTGGTTAGTTAGTCGCGGTTCCAACTTCATGGCAACGGGTCATCCCCATTATGCTCCTTTTCTGTACCAGTGAATATCACACAAAATGCTCCTTACTGCCCAATGTGAAAAGTGAAACAGACAGGAGTCTTGGCAAGCCAACAGCCCTCAAAGGTACACTGTGCATAATTCTGCTGCCAGAATGCCAACACCCGGGAAGGTTAACCCAGTCAACAAATGCCCGCAGAAGTCGGATGTGTCGGCCTAACAGCGCAAGAACACAGCTCTGCTGTAAACAGGCGCAATGCAATCACGTCTGAAAAAAAATTCCAGATGAACACAGAAAAAGAAAAAGAAGAATGCCAACACAAAAGTCGTCCACAAATAATACTGTTCATCGTCAATGGAATTGGCAGTCACCAGAAAGACTTCATTGACCCGGGTTTTATCCCACATGGCTCAGTCTCTTTTTGCAGGATGTCCCACCGAAAGTGCAGCACAAAGCATGAACTCCATAGCTCCAATGACATCTCCCAAGAGTCTCCTGAAAAATACACTCATGAACCGAAAAGGCAAACCAGTCAATTATGTGACAGCCGGCCATTGTTCCAAAAGAAAACAGTAACAATGGTGATATCAGAGAAAAGATGATAAACAAATGTGAAATAGAGATTGAAGTGCAGAATAGAAACAGATTAATGCAAAGGCTGCATTTCCGAAAATGAAGACTATCTTGCCATAAATCACTATAATTGAATGTAAGAAAGAAAATGCTGAAGTGCTATATAGAACCTGTTTTGCTGTATGGCTATGAATCTTGCAATGTGAATGAACAAATTAGGAAGATATTTGAAGCAACAGAGATGTGGTTCCTGAGATGAATGTTGCGAATTCCTTGGACTGCCAAAGTAACTAACAACGACTGCCTGTAACAGGCTAATGAAACTAGAACATTATATACATCAATAAGAAACAGGCAAACAGCTTTTTTAGTCATGTGATGAGAGGAGAGGCATTGGAGAACATCATGACAACTGGAAAGATCGAGCGAAAGAGAAGCAGAGGCAGACCAAGATAAATTATGTTGGATGAACAGAGACGGTGGCATGGAGAAATATCAACAGCGGAGTTGATCCAGAAAACCAAAGATCGGGATATGTGGAGAGTCATAAATGCCTATGCCAACCGGCATGGCACTTGATGATGATGATCTCCTCCTTAATATGTTTAATATTAATATTATTTTTCCAGACCTTTTCCCCATCTTGTCCATTCCTAAGATATTGTCCATCACATCTTATTCATGAAAAAGTTAGTTGCATAACCTTTACAGGACATCACACTAAACGCCAGCAGTTTTTAGCTATAATTTCTTGGCAAGTTTACGTTCAGCACTTACAGACGCAATTCGTAAGCCTGCTTACCCATGTTCGAAACACAGCTGTGACCGATTTGGCAGCAAGACCGCGTCGCGCTGGTTTTAACGAGATGGTATGGGTGCCGGTTGCTCAGAAACAATGGCAAACTACTGACCGTAAACTTGCCAAGACATCAACAACAGCAGTAAAATGCTGGTGTTGACGGCGATTTCCTGTTTAAAACGGGATATTATTTTAAAAAATACAAAAAAACCTTTGCCTGCCACAATACCAGCATCTCATTCATAGATATTAATTTTCACCATTTTCATTTCTTTTTTACGTTGTCTTTTTACTATTTTCATTAATGTTCTCACGTTACAAATGTCTATAAAATCCGATTAATTCTTGTTTTGTCAGCAGTATCCCGATGACAGTCTGGTGTCACTTGTGGGTTGTATGACAGTCCATATGGGACGAGGCTGTATTTGGACATTCATTCACTGACTTTGAAATGAGAATCTACACAATTTTGATACAATAATGTGGTGTCTCCTGATACCCACATTGGGGACTCTCAGACATAATAATACATGATTAAATTATACACTCTGTTCTGCTTTTACAATTATTTCTTTCATAGTTTTACAATATATGACTGAAACTGTCGAAGAGTTTTACCAAGTGATCTCTATGGGTACTGAAACAATGAAAAACGAACAATAAAATAATGTATTTGTTGTTAAATTCTGCTCTCATTTCTACTTCTTACTTAACTTGGTAACATTTTGTTCTTTTGTCATTTGACATGATTAAAATTTCTGTTTAAGAAAACATTACCCATTGATCCCAGACACATGTTTGCCATGATGGTGTACTTCTTTGGACTCAGAAATGTTTTTTATTATAAAAATATTAACAAAATACCATGGATCTGCGGAAAAATGAGGTAACCGATGCAATGGAATATTAAATTAGACATAGCCAGATTTTTAGGACATTAACATGTGTGAAATAGATTGAAATAACAACTGACAAACTAGATGGAGAAATGGAAAGGTAAAGAGATAAATAAAATATTAATATGCCTATGGCTATACCTTGGCCAGATGGACAAGATCACAGATATCTGATGGTGATCGTGTCATATGGTGAATTATGACAGCCCACGATTATTGACTTGGCACATGCTGATCTGTTTATTATGACTATGGTTACTGACGCTAAAATGTCTCCATTGAAATTGTCACACAGGCTTTATTTAGGTATATACTGTAGTTGGATTTGATTTTTTAAAGGCTACTTTGCTACGGTGATTTCATAAATACTATAGTTTATAGAAAAACATGATCGATGTATCTATGCTATTTTATATTAATATATATATTGAATAGAATTATATTTACTATCACCGCATTCGAAGCTTTACTTGGTTAACACTATTCCATTCTTATATGTGAGAAGCTGTTTCATATTGTTAAATGTTATTTTAACCATGTAAGGTAACTAGTGAAATACATACATACCTAGAACAATCCAAGACACTCGTGAAAATGAGAATAGCGAAATCAGAACAACACAGCGTTTCACGTGGTTTTGTTTACAGTTGGGCAGGTTGCGGCGTCTTCGGTGGGCGACTTCAATTATGATATTTCGATACTGCAGCGGTGTTACCAGGTTACAGTTTGATTTTAAAGCCAAACGTAAATAGAAACAAGCCAAATAAATTTATGTGTGCTTTATACTCATATTTGCCTAAACAAATTATATTTTCAAACTCATTATAATAGCAACGACATTTAGGACTTAAAATTTACAACAAAGCAGACATTTAAGACTTGAAGAGATGATAAAATATAACCCACAAATGTCAAAAAGTGACCCTAAGATATTTCTTATTTGTGTTTAAGATTTTCATATTGCAAAGGACTTTTTTTTTTTTTTTGCTACGCCTGTTATTGTTCTAAACTCCACAAGCCATCTTTTATCTTTTTACGTCCGCTAGTTTTGGATCGGGTGTTTCGCTTTTGGACTTGAGTAGTTCTATTTGTTCTTTTTATTCTTGTGTCTGTTTGAGAGTTTCTTCTGTCTTTTCTCTCTCGTCTTGGATTTTTGATAAGAGTTTTCTGCTGTACTTGCTTTAGTTCGTCCAGGATGCGCTGAACGGACATTATCTGTGTTTCTTGCGTTTTGTCTTTTTCTTCCTCCGTATTTTTTAACTTTGCTCTCAGGTCCTTCAATTTTCCTTACAGTTGCGCTTTGTCGCTTTTTGTGAGCCGATTGGTCGCCTCGTACTGCCTCCTAGCCTCTTTATATGGCAGGTTACTTTTGATGGCGATCTTCATGGCTTCCTTGCTGTCTTGGTGGCAGGGGCAGCCTAGGTACCTAGCGCCGTGGTTGCCGAGGCAGTTGGCTCATTTTCTGTTCGGGTTAGGACTCCTGAAGTCCTTGTCGGTCTTTGCTTGCTGGCACTGGTTGGATGGGTGCTGTCCAGAGCAGTATCTACATACCTCCACCTCACTCTTGCAGGTGGCACGGGTGTGCCAAAATTTCTGGCACTTAGTGCACTGCAGCACTCTCGGTATGTAGTGTTCTTGAACTTGGTCTCTCTTGTCCCATCTGATGATTTCCGGGATCACTCGATCCTCCGATGTTACTATGACGACTGTGAAGGGGATGTTTTTCTCGCCGATGATTCTCTCAGCACTGGTGATCTTGAGTTTGCGCTTCTCTCTTGTCAGCACCTCCCTGATCTGGTCGTTCGTGAGATGGGTCTTGACTCGTTTAATGACCAATCGATTGATCATGCGGTGTTGGATGGCTTCTAATGTGATGCCGTTCTGAAGCTTGATGTCGGCCTTTTCTTCTTGAGCAATCTTCTGCATAAGTGCTGTGGTCTTGGGGTTTTTGTTGATGGAGGCCACTACCCCATCAGGTGTCTTGCGCAGCTGGTTGATGCGGTTTCTTCCCAGCTCGATTTCCAATAGACTGATTATCTTGTCTGTTGGTAGCGCCGACAGTTTGGCTTCTCCCACGCTTGTCTGTTTTAGCAGTAATTTGCCAGTGAAGACATCAGTTGATGTAGTTTCCTCCTATGTGGAGGTCTGTGGTAAACTGGGCTGCTTCGTCTTGATGCTGTTTGAAACTTCACGGCTTCTGCTGGCTTTAGCTGAAGTTGTAGTCTCCGGCGTCAAAACAGCGACAGGGGCGGCTTCATCTGGTGTAGAAGTGGTAGCTTCTTTTAATGTTTATTAGGTCGACTTTTAAGCGACTTTTTAATGTTTTTTGAGGTTCTGGAGTTGTGCTGCGGCTCGCAGATAAGTTTGCTTCTGGCATCATCTTGATACAATTAGCGGCTTCCAAGCTGCTCATTTTTAACGTCGAGTGTCTTGTGGATCTTTTCTTGCAATGTGCCATTGTCTAGCAGGTGTCCGGCTTTCGATTAGGCGACTTATTTTCGATAGCGCGACGAGTCGACTGTGACGTGATGGATTATATATATATATATATATATATATATATATATATATATATATATATATATATATATATATATATGTGTGTGTGTGTGTGTGTGTGTCTCCGTCTATCCGTCCTTTGCAGAACGTCGCTTCCATAACAACCTTTCGGAAAAAAGGTCATAAGCAAGATGTCTCGCGTCCGAGACACCCATCTGGAGATCATCTGCCACAACCTGCACCCATCTTCTCTTTGGCCTTCCTCTTCCTCTCTTCCCGACATATACCCTTCCATTATTGTTCTCTCCAAAATTTCATGACGTTTCAAGGGGCCAAAATATTTTAATTTTCTTTGTTTTATCATCCTTAGTAGCCAACCTTCTTCAATATTCAGATCTTGTCGTATGGATGCGTTTGTTCTTTTCTGTATCCGATGTTCGTCCATCATGAATGACGTTGACCATTCATTGACGATGACCATTCATTACACTACATCTTTGATTTGATGAGGAACGAATGACTTGCGCTTTGGTTTTGTATAGCGAGGAGGTGGTCGCGCAACACCCTCGTCCCCGCTCCCTCGTCTGTGTCCGTCTGGCTCCAGTGGCGAGCATGGCAAGACGACTGGAAGACGGACACAGATGCAGTGGACGTTAGGCTGCCACGGCCAGTTATCCCTGTTTATATTGGCTCTCGGGAGCCTCGGGCCCTTCCGTCAATTCCTTTAATTTTCAGTTTTAAGACAAGCGTAGCGACAAGCAATGAGCGTATGATTACTTTTAGGATCAACACGATTTCCTTCACCGAAGACGGACTGACCGCCAGAGCAGACCACACACAAACATGAGGCGAGAAACTGCCCACAAAAGATGCTGCTCGTCTAAGTTGCGAGCAGATCTCCCGATTTACGGTTGAGCCTCTCCAGCGCAAATGTGCACATGGCGACTGACCGGACAGACGTTCATGCACACGCAAGCCGAGAGTAGCATCGCTAAAGCTGAGACAAGCATGTGACAACATTCTTGAAACGCCTGCCTCGCTAACTCACGTTGGCTGGGAAGATCCCATTTTGGTGTACCTCACACAGCCATCCGAGACAAGCATATGACTACTGATGACTACTGGCAGGATCAACCAGATATCTATCGGACAGACGGACTATTCACGCACACGCAAGCCAAGAGTAGCATCGCTAAAGCGCGCCCTCCCGGTACAAGGTGATACATGCAAAACCACTGGACGCCTACCGACGAGCTTTCAAGCTACGCCGGCAGGACTAACCGAAAAAAAAGCTATACCAGCTTACTGACTGCAGGCCCACTACTCATCGAGAGAGAGTGGGGAGATACTCTTAAAACCCATCTTTAACATTTATATTTTAAAATATTTATGCGTTGTTCAGCTTGTTTAGTAAGTGTCCAGATCTCATAGGCGTATTATGCAATGGGAAAGATGCACGCTCTTAAAAATCTAATTTTGGTAGGTCTATATGTTCCATGCCACAATTTATTCAGTTTTATTTTGAAGAACAATAGATATCCGTCTTTTAATTTCTTTTCTTGTGTCACCATTGTTGGTAATTAATCACCAAAGATATTCAAAATTTTCACTACCTCCAATGTTTCCTCATTAACATATATTTATTTCTCCATATTAACTGCATCTGCCTGTGTTATTTCTGTCTTTGCTATGTTAATATATAAGTTGTGATTTTCACTATTATTTTGTGGTGAGTAATTATGTTTTCTATACCTTTCTATGATGCGGATAGTAATACTGTATCATCAGCATACTGAATCTCTGGTATTTCTTGACCACCGATATGTAGGGTATCATAATGCTCTTTGTTTATATCATCTCTGACATTTCTCATTATATTTTTGGCGTACTGATTACAAATAAGGGGACAGCACACAGCCATGACGGACTTCTTACTTGATATCTAACCAATCTGATGTCACGCCATCTATTCTAACTGCAGCTTGTTGGTCTAGATATAGCAATTTAAAGACTTGTACTACATGTGATAAAAAACCCATTTTCCTTATGATTTCCCAAAGTTTCTGATGTTGTATAGTTAAAATGCCTTTGAACAATCCACAACACACGAGAATAGGTTTACATTAAATTCTCTATACGTGTCTATTATTAAACACCTGTTGAGTATGTGATCTGTTGGCGAGGGACACTTTAATAGGGAAAGCTAATCGGTACGCAAAATTTAGCCCATCACTACTAGAAGTAGTGTGTATAAACTACGCTTGAGTTGAAAGCGAGCGAGTGCATAAAAAGTTCTTTGAACATTTCTTAATCTCTTCTGTTCTTATGGTATTGCTCTATTCTAGTACAACAATGTTGTATATACTAGTTTTTGTCCTTTTTGTGTTCTTTCTTATTTCTCGTGTTAAAGATTTATACTTCACCCTGCTGTTATCGGGTTCACCTCCTGTCGGTTCCTAAATCAATCAATCCCCGGGAAGGTTAACCCGGTCAACAAATGCCTGCAGAAGTCGGATGTGTCGGCCTAACGGCGCAAGAACACAGCTCTGCTGTAAACAGGCACAACGCAGTCGCATCCGAAAAAGAAAAAAAAATCCGGATGAACGAAGAAGAAGAAATCAATCAATCAATCAAATTTTTTCTTCTTCTTCTTTCGTTCGCTTGAAATATGTCTATATCTGCAATGTCGCCTCTTGCATGAATTGAACTGTTTTTTTTTTCCAGTTCACACAGTGGTCCATAGAGTTTATCTTCCACTGTCGTCTCTCTAGGCCAGAAGGTTTGCCTAGATATGTTATATTTTGGGCAGTCTTGGAGTATGTGCTCTGCTGTCTGCGACGCCAATCCACATGTGCACATGGCTGTTTCACCAATCTTGAATTTTGTATACATGTGGTTGCGTAATCTATTGTGTCCTGTTCTGAGGCGCAGAATAATGACTTGTTCTGGTCTGTCCATAACGTGGTAGTCATCTTGAGCAGGTTTTGGTGGCTTTCTGACTGATTTGATCATTCTTTTCTTTTGGTGGTATGTAACGGGCACATCAGGCTGTTCTTCTTTGGCTCCTTCCTTAGCCAATTGATCAGCTCTGTCGTTTCCGGGTACTCCACAGTGGGATGGTATCCACTGTATGGTGACTTTATGCTGACTGCTAAGTTCAGAAAGTAGTGTCCTTAGTACTGGCAATTTCCCAGAGAGGAGCGCCTCGAGTACTGATTTTGCATCTGTTAGTAGCACCACAGGTTGTGTACCATTGCTGTTATTTAGTAATTTCTCTGTTGCTATCTTGATTGCCTCAATTTCGGCATCATAGTTATGGCAGTACTTTCCTGTCGGTACTCTGGCTGTGTCCCTAGTATTATTTGGGTATTCTATGTACACTCCCGCTCCTCCATTTCGAACAGCATTTTGTGCTGACCCATCTGTGTAGACTCGGATCCAGAGATCCTGTGGGTATTCTTCATCAAGGAAGCTGAGAGTGGCTGTTCTGCGCTGCACACTGTTCTGTTCTTCCTTGTCAAATATTCCTCTCACTTTTGTCTGGATTTGTAACGATAGTCTATGCTCATCTTTCCATGGAGTTCGCTCTGGAATAGTTGTTAGGGGGATACCAACTGTGGGCAGATCAGTGGTTTCTCTGCAGAGTCGTTTGGCCTGGTGGATAAAACTACTTCTTTTCAACCGCCCCATAGCTAGGTTTTCAAATCTGTTCTTCATAGGGTGGCCTGGCAAGCTGAGGAACTTTTCTGCTTGTATTAGCGTTTTCGTATCTCTGCGCTCACTCAGTGCCTGTGTCCTCCCCATCTTCTCCATTTCCACTATAGGGGTTGATCTCATCCCTCCTGTGGTGACTCTAAGTGCTTGATTTTTCACCTTGTCCAGCTCTTGTAGTGTGGTTTTTGATGCTGAACACCACGCAGTCGACCCATATTCCAGGTGTGGTCGTATGCTCTGTTGGTAAACTTTGCTAAGTATTTTCGTACTGGCTCCCCATGTGGTTCCACTTAGCTTTCTCAGGATGGCTATTTTCCTTCTGGCTTTTGCTACTGCTTTGTTGATGTGCTTTCTCCATGTCAGCTTGCCACAAATGTTACTCCAAGGTATGTTGGTTCTTTATCTTCTCTTAGGGGTGTTCCATTTATCTGGATGATCCCTGCCTTTTGTTTTGGAGAGAGGGTAAATAGGGTGGTGCTGCACTTGTCAGTGTTTATGCTGACACACCATCTATTTGCCCATGCAGCAAATGTATCTACAGCTCTTTGTTGCAATCTGGTGGCCACTGATGCATATTCATTTGTGCTCCATAGAACCAGGTCATCGGCGTACATTGCCGCTTTAATTCCATGCGGTAGGTGAGCAACAAGATCATTGATGAAGATTAGAAAAAGTGTGGGGGACAAGACTCCGCCCTGGGGGACACCGTGACGCAGTAGTACTTTCTTGCTCTTGAGTCCGTCTATCTGTACCCGGGCTCTTCTGTTGTGCAAGTATGCTTTCACCCATTTATACATTCTTCCATTGACTTTGCAGTTTCTCAGTTTCTTCATCAGACCTTCTATCCAGACTTTGTCAAAGGCTTTCTTCAGATTTATCCATGCCGCAAGCACCAGCTTCTCTTGGAATGCATCCTCAATTTCTTGAGAGAGGTAGGTTGTCTGATCTTCCGTAGAGTAGCACTGCCTAAAGCCAGCCTGCTGTGGCACAAGGATGTTTTTACTTTCAATGTACCACTGCAGTCTGTGATTGATGATGCGCTCCAGTGTTTTGCAGAGACAGCTGGTGAGGCTAATTGGTCTGTAGCTAGAGGCAATGGAACCATCTTTCCCTGATTTTAGGAGAGGTATCATGATTGCTTCTCTCTAGGCTTGTGGAACACTGTCTAAGGTCCAGCTGTTATTGAAGATCTGCAACAGCTTTGTTTTGGCCTCTGTTCCTAGGTTCCTGATCATTTCATTGGAGATACCATCAGCTCCTGGTGACTTTCTCATTTTCAGTTTTGATATGGCTAGCTCCAGTTCGCTGATTGTGATGGGTGCCTCCAGAACCTCGTGTACTATTTCCTTCTGTCCTGTATGTTGTCGTTTCTCTCGAATCTCTTGTTGTTTCTCTGGACTAATTTTGATATTGTTATCTTGTGCGAACGAGTCCGCAAAATGGTCAGCTGCTTGCTTTCTTGTTAAGATTTTTCCATCTTTATGTAGCGCAATTTTTGAGTTTCTCCCTGTGCCCTCGTCATTAAGCTGTTTTATTAGCTTCCACAATTTCCTTGTGTCTCTTTCAAAGTTCAGAGACTCCGTTTTCTCCTGCCAGCTTTTCCGTCTAGCCTGCAGCTTGGCCCTTTGAAATTTGGCTTTTGCATGCTGGAATTTATTGTGGTGCTCTTGGCTGGGTGTGGCCTCTGCTTGCTTTCTACACACTTCAACATCATTATGCAACTGTTCCAGATCACTACTCCAGTAGGGTTTATATTGTTTACGGGCTCCTCTTGGTACTGTTTCTCGCGCTGCCTGTAGTATGCATTTCCCAAACTCTTCAACTACTTTATTTATGTCCCTCTCAGTGTTCAGATTTCTATCCAATATGCTGGTGCGATGCTTGTACATTGCCCAGTCTGTTTTCTTGTAGTTCCACCTCGAGAGGGTGCTGCTTTCACTTACAAGCTCATTATCTACGGTTAGAAAGACTGGCCGATGGTCACTGCCACCAAGTTGTTTCCCAACAATTCGTGTAATGTTCCACTCCAGGTCTGGTGAATGAAAAGCCAGGTCAGGTGTAGTTGTAGAGTGCCATGATCTCGAGTTGAAAGTATGTGGGTCGGACGGCTTGTTAATCAACATGAATCTATTCTCATCCTGCCAGTCTTCCAGTCTCTCTCCTCTCTGGTCCATGTGATCATAGCCCCAGCTCTGCGAGTGGCTGTTGAAATCGCCACACACAATCATTTTTTCTTTTAGTTGTAGTGTGTCCAGTGCCTGTGGGCGGTCACTTGGACAGTAGTAATTGATCAGATGTAGATCTGTATTACCTGTCTTAAGTTTAAGTGTCTGATACTCAGCCCCTTCCATGTAGACTTTGATTTGGGAAGCCATGATGTTATTTCTTACAAGGGTCAGTATCCCACCTTTTCGCCTGTCCTTTCGGTCAGATCGGTAACACTGGTAGCCTCTGATTTTGAAGGCTATATTTTCATTGAGGTGAGTTTCTTGCAAGCAACATATGCTTACTTTTTCTTGGTCCAAGTTTTTTTCTAATTCTATTTTTTTGTTGCTGACTCCCTCCGCATTCCAGTGCATTATTTTAAGTCTTCGTTTGGTAAGGTCAGTCATCCTATTCTCATGTCCCCTGGCTCCACAGGACATCTGAGAAGGACCTCCAGTAGTTGGGGTTGGACCCTTTCGAGACATAGGGCCCGGCACTGCACCTGCCTGGGGGTCCAAAGCAGGGCGAGCACCATAACGATTAGCAGTAGTCGACATATTCCATTTTGCGTGATTGCGTGGCATCCTGATTTCTGTGGTGCGCCTCTTGGCTAGTTGCCTCCGACTTCAGCACCTTTCTTTGCTAGAGCAGACTGTGGTCTCACTCGAGTGTAGATGTGTACACGCGCACACACCTGTCTGCGCATGCATGTACGTGCATACACATCTAGAGCATACTGGTTATTTTCCGGCGCCAGAGATTCGCCGTCGCCCCTTCTCCTGTTAGTTTAAACAGGTCCGCCGCGTGAAGGCCAGGAGTTGGACTTTTGCTGCATAGGTTATGTATTCACGAGCCATTGAGGTATTTAAGCAATGTTGGGCGCTCAGCCCAACACCGCGCCTCGGCTACATACAGCAACATTTGGTACCCAATCAATCAATCACCTCCTGTCTGTTTAAGTTTCCTTCGTTGCTCTATTAATTCTAACGTGTCTGCTGTTTCTATTAAATTGGAATGATTTTTTTTGCGTTTGAATTAGTTTTCCCTATTACCAGTGTCCCTCGCCATCGGGCGAACCCACCCGACTTCAGATGTACTTGTAATTAACGAAACTCTAGTCAAGGTCGAGAAGTAAGCATTTTAGTCCAGCTGATTTGTGCAGAGGTTGAACCCCCTACCTCGGTATCAGCACACCGGAAATTTACGACCCAGCGCTCTTATCTATTCTGCCGTGCTGACCTGCTACATCTACCACGTAGCCCTATATGTTGGCCGTCAGTGTGACACAAAGGATCTCATCATTGTCAAGTTTTGTTGTTGTTATTTTTAATTGCGCACCATTTTCAGCATCTGGTGTAACTGAGACAAGTGATTATTGGATCAAGTTATGTGAGTCCATTCAAATCGCAAGTGATAAGGGAAACATCAGAAAAATGTGTGAAGGAATAAAGAAAGCCCGTGGTCCAATGATCAAAAGAAGTGCACCATTGAAAACCTTGACTGGAGAAATCATCACTGATAAGAAACAGCAGATGGGTAGAGCACTATTTGGAGCTTTACACGAGTGAGACCAAACTAGCGGATGATGCCATCAACGCCATAGAGGCTCTGCCAACTCTTGACCACTTGGACACACTTCCCACCATAACAGAAGTTAAGTGTGTTATAAATGAACTTGCATCTGGCAAGGCTCCAGATAAGGATGGGGTTCCAATAGAGGTTATCAGGAGTGGGCAAGACACACTCACTCTTCAAATCCACCAGCTAATAAAGCTATGCTGGCGAGAAGGATAAGTCCCACCGGATTTAAAAGATTCAAGCATCATAACAATGTACAAGAACAAGGGCGATCGGAGCGACTGCAACAACTATAGAGGTATCTCACTTTTGTGAATTGTTGGAAAAGTATTTGCCAGAATTGTCCTCCACAGACTTCATGTCCTAGGAGATCAGGTCTACTCCAAATCACAGTGTGGCTTTCGACAGAACCGGTCTACCACTGATATGATATTCTCATTGCGACAAATGCAAGAAAAATGCCGTGAACAGAATCAACCACTGTTCATTGCCTTCATCGACCTCACAAAGGCATTTGATTTGGTCAGTCGTGAGGGTCTATTCAAGGCACTAAAGAAGATTGCCTGCCCACCAACTCTCCTGTCCATTGTGGAATCATTCCACACAGGCATGAAGGGTATAATCAAGTTTGATGGTGCAACTTCTGAAGAGTTTGAAATCAAGAGGAGTTAAGCAAGTTTGTGTACTAGCTCCCACCCTCTTTGGAATATACTTTTCACTTCTACTGAAATATGCCTTTCTTGATCAGGATGATGGTATATACATTCACTCACGCTCAGATGGTGGCCTCTATAATGCTCAGAGATTGAAGGCCAAGACCAAAATTAGCAGGGTACTAATCAGAGAGTTGCTTTTTGCGGATGATGCTGCGATTACGACCCACTCTAAGGAAGAATTACAATGTCTACTATCTGCATTCTCCGATGCTTGTTCTGAATTTGGTTTAACAATTAGCAAAAAGAAGACACAAACTATGTCACAAGGTGCACATGGGGTACCATCAATCTTTATCGACGACGCCGAACTAGAGATGGTAGACCATTTTACATATCTAGGATCAGTGGTAAATAACAAATTATCCCTAGATCAGGAAATCAACATCCGGATTGGTAAGGCAGCAACAACAATGAACAGGTTAAGAAAAAGAGTCTGGGAGAACAGGAAGCTTACTACCAAAACAAAAGCCCTTGTCTATCAAGACCGTGTCCTCAGTACTCTTCTTTATGGTAGTGAAGCCTGGACAACTTACTCACACCAAGAGAAACGTTTAAACAGCTTTCATATGCGGTGTCTGCGAAGAATTCTTGGTATTAAGTGGCAAGACAAAATCACAAATACTGAAGTATTGGAAAAACAGGTTGTGTGACGGTTTATTCCATGCTCAGTCTTCGTCGACTTAGATGGATAGGACATCTTAGGAGGATGGATGATGGTAGAATACCAAAGGTAATCTTTTTCGGTGAATTACAGATGGGTAAGAGATCTCAGGGTCGGTCTCTACTGCGATACAAAGATGTGTGTAAGCGCGACATGAATGATACAAGCATTGATAATGCACATTGAGAGCAAGTCGCCGGTGACCGTGTTGCATGGAGGGCGAACATCATAAATGGAATAATGACAAAGGAGAAAATTATTGCAGATAAGTCACACACCGGGCGTGTGAGACGTAAGATGGTGCATGATGGTGGAAATGACCACGTGTTCACATGCACCCACTGTGAATGGACATTTACAGCGTGAATTGGCCTGATCAGTCACATTTACTACCGCCATGGGTAAAAGTTATTATGCCTTTTTGAAGTACAAACTATCGTCTGTCGCGAATGCAAGATGCCAATGAAATCTTTGCGAAACAATCATTGTGTCCTCGCTAACGTAGTCGTAAGCACTCCGCCTGTCGCGCGGGAGACCGGGGTTCTCTTCCCTGCTGTTTTTTTTTTTTTTTTTTTTTTTTTATTAGGTGATATAATAGAAAATATTAAACATTACGAACTAAAATATTATACAGAACTGAGACACTGGAAGTTTGTGAATAAAGTGTGCTCTATGGATCTATGCAAGCTACCGACTGCCAGGGAGCGCATCCCACAGAGGCAGCGGAATGATCGCGTATCGGAATCGATGGTTACAATAGATGTCTTTGTTTAATCTTCTTCTTCTTCTTCTTCTTCTTCTTCTTCTTCTTCTTCTTCTTCTTCTTCTTCTTCTTCTTCTTCTTCTTCTTCTTCTTCTTCTTCTTCTTCTTCTTCTTCAGCGTTCCGAGCCATTGAGGTTCTTTGCTGCAGATACAATCCGTCTCCATTCGTATCTCTGGTTGACCTTCTCTTGCCAGTCGTAGATTCCAAGTGCTTTTAGGTCTGTATATATATTATCTCTCCACCGTCTTCTTGGTCTTTGTTTAATGTGAATTTTAATTGCCATATAAAATATCGCCCCTGAATCAGCATAGTTTCATCGCTAAACTTGCTCGAATTGTGGTTGAAAAACAGATTTTTTGCGAAGATGTGAATTGGAAACCAGCGACTCCTTACGGCCGCGCATATCGATCTGTCTACTCAAAATGTGCAACTTGAACTACTAAAGTTAAAGTAAATACAATTTTAAAGATTAATAATAATATATTTGTATACTTATACTATATTTTAATCATTTAACATGACGGAACATATTTTTTAAGTCAGTTGTCATATCTGTTCGAGATCATCTCGCACGCACAGACCGATGGTGGAAGACATGGACATACTGAAGAGATCTAATATCGGATGAGGAACATGAGAAATCGCAACACGTGTCAATCAATCATGTACCATGCCGGAAAGCGTGGGCGGTCATGACTCGCCATTTCACTCGATCACCAGCGTCGTGGATCAGCTCAGTGTTCCTGTCTCGTCCATGCCATGTGGCCAAGCCATCCAGGTATTTACTTCTCGGTCTTCCCCTTGGTCTGTTCTCTTCGATCTTGCCAGTTGTCACCAAGTTCTCCAATCCATTTCTTCTCATAACATGTCCTAATTTCTCTAATCAATTTACGATTTTCATTTGTCTCCTGTAGTACTTGGTCATTGGTTTTTCTGTCTGTTCATGGTATTCTTTGCATTTTCCTCAGAAACCACATTTCTGCAGCCAGCAGATGTTTTTCAGCTTGACTGCATATTGTCCAAGTTTCACATTCATACAACAGAACAGGCTCTATGTATCCACTCAACACTCTTTGTCTTGTTTCAATTGACATCTTTTTATTGGTCAGAATGTTTTTCATCTTGCTAAAGGCTACTTTCTCCATGGCGATTCTTGTTCTAATCTCTTCAAGGAATTTCCCATCAGATGTTATGACTGTTCCGAGATAATTGTACCGATTCACTTGTTGAAGAATATTCCCATTTACTTGTATATTGCATTGTGGTACTTCGTTCTTCCTAGGGACGACCATAACCTGTCTTCTTACAATTTAATTCCAACCCCAGCTGCTCACTGTGTACAACAACTGCGTCTACTAATTGTTGTAGATCTTGTGCATTGTCTGCAATCAATACTGTATCATCTGCATATCTAATGTTATTGATGTTTCGTCCTCCAATGCTGATTCCATTTATATCTTCTACATTCCTGAAAATGTTTTCACTGTATAGGGAAAAAAGATTTGGAGACATTACACATCCCTGCCTAACACCTCTCTTAATAGGTTGATATTGTCCCACTTCATTATCAATCCTTATGGCAGCTTTTAAAAATGGAGGTTCAGAATGTTCTTAACCATGTGAAATCTGGCAAGACCCCCGGTTCAGACAGCGTCACAACAGAAATGATTAATGCTTTAGAAGAATATGGAATAGATAAATTTACCAGTCTGCTTAATACAATATATGATACTGGAAATATACATCAGGAGTTATGTAATTCTATATTTATTGCAATCCCAAAGAAATCCGGAGCCTTGGAATGTGATCGACATCGAACAATTAGTATAATGAGTCACATCACAAAGATTTTGCTAAGAATTATCATGCAAAGAGTTAGGAGTAAAATACAACCTGAAATATGAGAAAAACAATGAGGGTTTGTAGAAGGCAAGGGTACAGTAAATGCTGTGTATATACTGAGAACCGTAATCGAACGTTCTATAGAAGTAAACAAAGATCTACACCTTTGCTTTATTGACTACACAAAGGCTTTCGATAAAGTGAGACATGTCAACATGATAAGGATGCTTGAGGATCTACAGATTGATGGAAAAGACCTTAGACTTGTAAAAAACATATATTGGAAACAACAAGCTGCCATAAGGGTTGATAATGAAGTAAGCTAATATCAGCCTATTAAGAGAGGTGTGAGACAGGGATGTGTAATGTCTCCAGATCTGTTTTCCCTGTACAGTGAAAGTATTTTCAGAAATATTGAAGATAAGGAAGGAATCAACATTGGAGGACGATGCATCAATAACATTAGATATGCAGATGATACAGTCTTGATTGCAGACAATGAACAGGACCTTCAAAATTTAGTAGATGCGGTTGTTACACACAGGGAACAACTAGAGTTAGAATTAAATTGTAAAAAGACACAGATTATGGTCGTCACTAGGAAGAACGAAATACCACAACGTAATATACAAGTAAATGGGCATATTCTTAAGCAAGTGAATCGATATAGTTATCTCGACACAGTCATAACATCTGATTGGAGATGCCTTGAAGAGATTAGAACAAGAATCGCCATGGCAAAAGTAGCCTTTAGCAAGATGAAAAACATACTGACCAATAAAAAGATGTCAATTGAAACGAGAAAAAGCGTGTTGAGATGCTACATAGAACCTGTACTCTTATATGGATGTGAAGCTTGGACAATAAGCTGTCAGGCTGAAAAACATCTGATGGCTGTAGAAATGTGGTTTCTGAGGAAAATGCAAAGAATACCATGGACAGCCAGAAAGACCAATGAACAAGTTCTTCAAGAAACAAATGAAGATCGTAAACTGATTAGAGACATTAGACGTAGACAGTCACAATTTTTTGGGCATGTTATGAGAAGAAATGATCTGGAGAACTTGGTGACAACTGGTAAGATCGAGGGGAACAGACCAAGGTGGAAGACCTAGAAGCAAGTACCTGGATGGCTTGGCCTTGTGGCATGGTCGAGACAGAAACACGGAGCTGATCCACGACTCTGGTGATCGAGTGAGATCATGACCGCCCACGCTTACCGGCATGGCACATGATGGATGGATGGCAGCTTGTTGTTTCCAATATATGATTTTTTTATAAGTCTAATATCTTTCCCATCAGTTTGTAGATCTGCAAGCATATCTACCATGTTGACATGTCTAACTCTATCAAAAGTCTTTGTGTAGTAAATAAAGCAAAGGTGTATATCCTTGTTTACTTCTATAGCACGTTCAATAACTGTTCGCAGCATATACACAGCATTTACTGTACCCTTTCCTTCTACAAACCCACATTGTTCTTCCCATATTTCAGGTTGTAATTTCTTCCTCACTCTTTGCATGATAATTCGTAGCAAAATCTTTGTGATGTGGCTCATTATACTAATTGTTCTATGTCGATCACATTCCAAGGTTCCTGATTTCTTTGTACTCTCTTTGTACTCTTCGTGTCACCGTCACAAAAATGTGAATATCTTCATTTAGAATTGACATACAGGCATCATTGAGGTACCATTAGATTTTGATTTTCTAGGCCTATCTTCTCTGGTGGTCTCATGAGTCTCATCTCATCTCATTATGTTCTTCTTGTACCTTGCGGTGTCGAGGTGAAGTATAAACATCGTGAGGGTGCCTGATTATGACCTTCATATATCGATATTCCCTTAAACTCTGTTATTCCCTCCGTCCATCGTTTTCGTGGTCGGCCTCTTCTTCTGTTTCCATCTTGTCTGTACATACTCAAATACTGTAAATACTCAAATTTAAAGTCGTGTTGGGGCTGTCTACTTAAGGCATTAATTACGTCATCAACAACATCATCATCAACTGGTTTACTAATTTTCTTACTCATAGTAAAGTCTTGTAATCGAATTAAAAATTATCCCAAATTCATAATCGGAATTGCCCACTGATGTCACCCGCCATTGTCAATCACACGAAGTGAGGTTTCTGAGAGCAGTTTGTATCTGAATCCGTGCTATGAATTTTTCCAAATTCATATTTCAGCTATTCTATGTACAATGGTCGTATGCGTTTCTGTAGTTTCCTGTTTATCTCATATCGTATTTCTGTTAGTGTTAGCCCCTATATTTGACTAAGCCTTATAAAGAGAGGTAATTGACTGCTAACAATTGAAGAGTAGCAGTAGTAGTAGTAGAGTAGACTCAGAGTACCTAGTCCTACTCGAACAATAGTCAATACGTTTTATCAATTTGACTTTTACTACAGTCGGAGTGTGTGTGTGTGTGTGTGTGTGTGTGTGTGTGTGTGTGTGTGTGTGTGTGTGTGTGTGTGTGTGTGTGTGTGTGTGTGTGTGTGTGTCAGTCAATGTATGTGTGTGTATTCTTTATACGTTCCCGAACGGTCCATCCGATTGAGATGAAATTTTGTACAGATGTTCTTTTCACTCCCGTGGAGCCAACTGGCATAGTTATTTAGTTTCTTCTTCTTCTTCTTCTTCTTCTTCTTCTTCTTCTTCTTCTTCTTCTTCTTCTTCTTCTTGCGTTCGCTTGAAATATGTCTATAACTGCAATGTTGTCTCTTGTATGAATCAAAAAGTTTTTTTAGTTCACTCAACGGTCCATAGAGTTTATCTTCCACTGTTTTCTCTCTAGGCCAGAAGGTTTGCCTGGATATGTTGTTGTTTGGGCAGTCCTGGAGTATGTGTTCTGCTGTCTGCGACGCCAAACCACATGTGCACATGGCTGAGTCACCAATCTTGAATTTTGTATACATGTGGTTGCATAATCTGTAACAGCTTTGCTTTGGCCTCTGTTCCTAGGTTTCTGATCATTTCATTGGTGACACCATCAGCTCCTGGTGACTTTCTCATTTTCAGTTTTGATATTGCTAGCTCCAGTTCACTGATTGTGATAAGTGTTGTTTCTCTGGACTAATTTCTATATTGTTATCTTGTGCGAGTGAGTCCGCAAAATGGCCAGCTGCTTGTTTTCCTGTTAAGATGTTTCCGTCTATATGTAGTGCAATTTTTGAGTTTCTCCCTGAACCCTCATCGTTAAGCTGTTTTATTCGCTTCCACAACTTCCTTGTGTCTCTTTCAAAGTTCAGTGACTCTGTTTTCTCCTGTCAGCTTTTCCTTCAAGCCTGCAGCTGGGCCCTTTGATTTGGCGTTTGCGTGCTGGTATTTATTATGGTGCTCTTCGCAGGGGTTGGCTTCTGCTTTTCTTTCTACACACTTCCACATCATTATGCAACTGTTCCAGTTCCCTACTCCAGTAGGGTTTATAATGTTTACGGGCTCCCCTTGGTACTGTTTCTCGTGCTGCCTGTAGTATGCATTTCCCAAACTCTTCAACTACTTTATTTATGTCCCTCTCAGTGTTCAGATTTCTATCCAGCATGCCGGTGCGAAGCTTGTACATTGCCCAGTCTGCTTTCTTGTAGTTCCACATCGAGAGAGTGCTGCTTTCACTTACAAGCCCATTTTCTACAATTAGAAAGACTGGCCGATAGTCACTGCCACCTAGCTGTTTCCCAACAATTCTTTTAATGTTCCACTCCAGGTCTGGTTAATGAAAAGCCAGGTCAGGTGTAGTTGTAGTGTGCCATGATCTCGAGTAGAAGGTATGTGGGTCGGATGGCTTGTTAATCAGGATGAATCTATTCTCATCTTGCCAGTCTTCCAGTCTCTCTCCTCTCTGGTCCATATGATCATAGCCCCAGCTCTGCGAGTGGCTGTTAAAATCGCCACACACAATCATTTTTCCTTTTAATGGTAATGTGTCCAGTGCCTGTGGGCAGTCATTTGGACAGTAGTAATTGATCAGGTGAAGGTCTGTATTGTCTGTCTTATGTTTAAGTGCCTGATACTCAACCCCTTCCATGTAAACTTCAATTTGGGAAGCAGGGATGTTATTTTTGACAAGGGTCAGTATCCCAACCTTTCGCCTGTCCTTTCAGTCAGATCGGTAACACTGGTAGCCTCTGATTTTGAAGGCTATATTTTCGTTGAGGAGTGTTTCTTGCAAATAGCATACGCTTATATTTTCTTGGGCCAAGATGTTTCCTAGTTCTATTCTTTTCTTGTTGACCCCCACTGCATTCCAGTGGATTATTTTAAGTCTTTGTTTGGTACTGCCAGACGCTATATTGTCAGACCCCTTGGCTCCACAGGACATCTGAGAAGGACCTTCAGTAGCTGTAGTTAGACCCTTACGATGCATATGGCCCGGCACTGCACCTTCCTTGGGGTCTAAAGCAAGGTGAGCACCATAACATATAGCAGTAGTCGACATATTTCATTACGGGTAGTTGCGTGGCAGCCTGATTTCTGTGGTGCGCCTCCTGGCTGGCTGCCTCCGTCTTCAGCACCTGTCTATTTCAAGAGCAGACTATGGTCTTACTCGACACTAACTTCTGAATAAAGACAACCAAAATGATGACGTCACCGCCAGTGCACAAAAGCTTTAGTCACTGGGTCAGAGAGTACTCTTACAAGTAAAGTTAATTATACGTAATGACGTATTTACAAGGCCGTTTCCATAAAAACCCAAAATATACAACGAAGAAGAACATGATTAAAGGGTAGGTAGGTAGGTAGGTAGGTAGGTAGATCCCCGCCAGGAGCTGGGCGAAGCCGGGCCGGGTAGTACGTACATACATACATACATACATACATACATACATACATACATACATACATACATACATACATACATACACGCACGCACTCACGCGCACACACACACACATACACACGCACACGCGCACACACATAGTCAAAAAATATTATTAGCCATGTTAAATAATAAACGTCAATAAATTAACTATTTTTAGACAATAAACATGCATTCTATTTGACTGTAGTAGTTAAATCGCAGTGCCAGTTTGACTGACTGTTTATTTGAAATATAATAATATTTCTGACTGTCTTGCCAATCAAGGATCCTATTTAAAAGTTAAGAGAAAACCAGTGGAAATTGTAAAAGTGTTAATAAATATCTCATCTCATCATGTTCCTCGTGTATCTTGCGGTGTCGAGGTTAAGTATAAACAGCAGGAGAATGCCCGCTTATGGGCTTCATGTATCGATATTTCCATGGACTCTGTTATTCCCCGAATCCATCGTTTATGTGGTCGGCCTCTTCCTCTGCTTCGATCGGGTCTGTACATCATTGCTTGATGTGGTATACTGTTAGTTGGTAACCTACTTGATAGCCAAACCATTTGACTTGCTGCCTTCTAATAAAATCTAGCGCAGCTGTAAATCCTACTTTACTCCTGATTTCTTCATGTCTGATCTTATCTCTTCTTGATACATTGAGTATTCTTCTCAGAAATTTCATTTCTGTTGTTGTGATTTTCTTTTCACTGTCATTGTCCAGGTTTGGCATTGGTAACATAGAGTTGGTAGGAAGATTGTGTTGTAAAATGTTTTGTTAGGAGCTATTGATACATGTTTGTTCTTTAGTATTGGTGTTATTTGACCAATGAGTTGGTTTGCCTTATTGCATCTATTTTATTTATCTCATCTTCTGATTTGCCATTTGATTTCCTAGGTACTTGAAACTCTTTTCTTGTTTCAAGGGATGTTCGTTTAGGTGAATTATTGTTGTTTTTTCTTCTTTAGTTACAGTCATTATATCTGTTTTACTTGTGCTAATTTTCATGTTATGTTCCCTACACATTTCGTTTAGACTATTCATGTGGTCTTGAAATTCGTCTTCTGATTTTGCTATTAGTGCTTGGTCATCCGCAAACAGGAGTTCTCTAATGGTGTAATTTGCAGATGGTTCTTCTTCTGTGTTCTCATCATGCGGTGTTCTTGCGGTCTCTGTTTGGCTGGTTTCTTTACATATGTTGTCTGTATGCGTTATGAACAAGAGAGGGGACAGGACACAACCTTGTTGTACTCCAGATCTTATGGTGAAGAGTTCTGAGTGTCCTCCAGTTGTTCTCACTATGCATTCACTGTTGTACAAACCTTCTGCATAGGTTTTTTAGATGTGTACTCACTCCATATTATTTAAGGATTTCCCAAAACTTGTTTCTACCTACTTTATCAAATGCCTTTTCTTGGTCGGCAACGGCAAAATATAGTGTTTCATTGAATTCAATTGATTTTTCTATAAGTTGTCTAAGAGCAAAAATGGCATCTGTGCATCCTTTGTTTTTCTTAAATCGAAGTTGTGTTTCGCTTAGCTGGGGTTCTATACTAGTCTGTAATACTTTCTCAAGAATTTTGCATAATATTTTCCCAGTATGACTTAAAAGGGTAATGCCTCTATATTGTGTACAGCCTTTTTTGATGCCTTTGTTTTTCCAAATTGGGATAATTATGGCACTTCTCCGGTCTCGTGGTGTCTGTTGTTCTACCCAAACATGGTTGAATAGTCTATGTAGCAATGCTGTTCCTACTTCTCTTGCTGGTTTAATTAGTTCATTTAGTATTTCATCTTGTTACGGTGATTTTTTTTCAATGGGGCTAATCTTACGGCCTCTATAATTTCTGCTTTCAGTATGTCTGGTTCTAGTTCTTCGTGGCATCTGTGTCAGTGTGTTGAATTCCTGTGACATCTGATGGGACGTCGAGAAGTTGTTCGAAGTACTGTTTCCATCTTATTAGGATTTGTTTTTGCTCACTTATTGTTTCTGCATTTGGCTGTTAATTATTTCAGTTGGGTCAAAGAGTTCTACTCTGGTTCTCATTGCACTTATCTTTTTGTAGAAGTTTCTAGTTACCTTCTTGTAGTTTTTTCAGGGTTTCTCATTGCTCCTCCCAGTCTTTTTGTTTTTTGTTAATAAATATGTTTTCTATTACCATCCTCTGTGGGCATAGAGGAGCCTCTTTTTCTTCATAATTTATTTGACTGCTGTAGTTTACTAAACGTGTGCTTAAGCAAAGTTTCCAGCACTCCAGTCTTTCCCATGCTACCTTTTGACTGGTGAGTGGGAACTTGAATATTCTCAGCTCTGTGGGGTAGCGGATGCTGTGGAGAAGTGGTTATGCAACCATCTTGAATTGGTTTTCATGCAATGGTATGAGCCTAGTAATTCAGAAAGCAATGGCAAACTACTGAACATAAACTTGCTAAGAAATCACAAACAGCCTAAGAATGATGGGTTTGACCTTGTGCTGTTGAAACATTCTGTGATACATTGGTACATCACATTCTAGATCAGGATTCTCATTTTGCCTTGTGTGGAAAAGTGATACAAACTCTGCCGCAGAGCAAGACCGGAGACTTCTGATCATCAGAAGCAGTCCCCGTTCCCAGAATGTTGCGGCCCTTAACCTTCTTTATACTCTCTGGCTCACGTGGGTCATGACTCCTGGTGTCTTTTTCCTGCTGTGTGTTCGATCTTTGCGTTGTTTTGCATTGTTCCGTGTTTGTCCCATACTGTCGAAAAATGCCTGCTCCCAAGCATCCCCTCCTTCAGGGATGAGAATCTCATGCCCTCACATAAATTCTTGCACCTGTGGCCGTGAGAAATGGTTTTACTGTAAGTACCAGGCAGCCCAGTTGTTGAGCTGAAGTTAAAGTCCTTATATTATTTCGTTCCATGTCTGTGGCGGGACGCCCATGGACCCATCATTCTCCCGTGACTTTTTAATTATCAGACTGACCATGCACTAGTAGTATAAACTCCACCTTAAAGCAACCACAATAGGAGGCTAATGATTATCAGAAGTGGGCTCCCATTTATACTCATCGGGGCGGACCCACTTGGGTCACGACTGCCAGGATCCCTGAGCACCAGTGTTCTTCATCAATGATTCATACATTATCACATTGCGAGCAGGAGAAGGAACATCTTAAGTGACAAACCATATGTGTTTATATTTTTAGCAATGGGACTAAGCCTGTGGTGTGTGTATGTTTGTGTATGTGCATGGTCATGTGTAGGTTGAAAGAATCCAGTCAATGCATTCTTCAGTCATAGGATTTTTACCATGAATCCAATCAGTTAATTTAGTCATATCATTTATGGCCGTCACATTTACAGATTACAGCAGTTTCTAGTCTCGTTTGTAATGTATCTTATTGATGAGTTTTTTGTCATATTTGGGTCTGTCACTCATTCTCTCTATCTCACTCACATTACTCAACCACACATGTTGGCTGTCAATCTTACAGAGTAGTGAGTTTTAACTCTTGAGTTGAGCTGAGCTAAGAACCGACATCACTGCACTCAGGACTTTCCCATATGCACTCCATCTCCTCATTCAACAGCCAATGAAGAGTCACACTACTAATCGTTCCCACCACTATCTGATTAAAAGTTCTCCTGGTCTTCCCTCTGTTTTTAGATTCTAGCAGGAACCCCTTCCAATCCCCCACAATCTCATCCTTTCCACATACGGGTGCTCAATCTGTTCCCCAACTGGCCCCACAGGCACACGACCACCTCTCACTTGTCCATATGTAATCGACCACCAAGAGGTGCATTCCCTGCCAGCCTATCAGCCTGTTAATTCCTCAGCACTCTCGTATGACCAGGGCAAAGAATCCGTATAATTCTTACAATCTGTGACCTCTGAAGCGAGGTGAGCCATTCCACACAAAACATTCCTGTATCCACTTTACTAAGCATACCCATTGAGTCTGTGATGAAGAAAATGTGTTGCAGTGGTCTCCTCTAACCAACAGAATTCTGCTGTGACTGCTTCCAACTCCATTCTCATGCTGGAGGTCGTAGCCTCATATTCCATACTCTACTTTTTCAATAATTGCCCATTATCCTTCGCAATGAAACCCAGTCACTCCGTTTGTTTCTCACCTCTGACCCATCAGTATAGATCACTATGTCACCTTGAATTGTATTACCCTGGTTCAGTTGTTGCACCTCAAACTCTGTGTGGCCCCCTGCCCATTCTCTGCACTCACGACCCAGTGTTCCTATCACATTGTGCCAGTTCGCCCTGTCTGCCGATACTTCAACCCACTCTTTTTCACTATTGATGGTCTCTAGATCACAAACCTGACATATAAATATTTCTGCCGGTGCCATCCAGACAGAATGACTAAGAACGCTTGCGTCTCAGTTCACAGTAAACTTTAATGGTGACTCACGGTGACCAAAATGCCATGCTCCACCATGTCTCATCCCACTCGACGTGTTATTCTGCATGTTATGTGTCTATATACATGGCATTTCGTTCCGGAGTCCCTAGTTATCGTCTGATGCCCCGGTGTTGAGGGCGTTTGAGCTCTGAAAAGAGCTTGCATCTATCAGAATGAGGTGGGTGCCTTCAGAGACTTTTCTCCCATCCCGGTGCTAAAGTTCCCTCTTTATGGGAACTGTGTGGCAGAGTGCGCCTTCCCCTCTCCAACCTAAGACAGTAGCAGTGTGTGCAAGACACAAACTGGAACTTCACCATTTCAGAGAAGCATATTGGCATAATCAGATCATCATTCAGCAAAGCACTTGCAGTCTCGCAGGATTAGGTCTAGATTGGTCGCGTTTTCTCCGTGGGATTTTCCTTCTTCTTTCATTCTCCTCTATGGGATTTTATTGAGGCAATCATTTCAAAATCAGCTGAAAGTCATAAATTTATTAGAGAAATTAGACGCAAACTGTCACAATTTTGAGGCATGCCATGAGGATAAATAAACTTAGTGACAACTTACAAACTTGATGGGAAAGAGCATGAGACAAAGTGATAAGTAACTGGATAGCTTGGCTGCATGACACAATACATTACTGGTCTGACACTTTGCTGATCATGTTAGGTGATAAACATTTATTGGCATGACATATGAAGATCATCATAGAAAAATTAACCAGAATAAAAATGTATCACAGAATAGGACAAGCAAAAACTGCATTTTATCAAATGTAAATCTTGTGCATCCCGTGTGTTGCCGGGGCCCATAAGGGAAGCAAAGAATAGCAACACTGCAGCCTACCACGCATGTCGTAAGAGGCGACTAAGGAGGCTTGATGGTTCCATCGCCCTTCTACTGAGTGAGTGCGTGGCGCGACACTGTGAGCTGTGAGTTTCGTGTGAAATGCTTTTGAATCTGCCCGAGGTTTTTTGGAATGTGACTGCATGTTCGGAGCGATGGCAGATGGCTATGTCCCAGAGTTGACCGGTTTTTGCCTTATGCAGAAATGCGTGGCTGCTGGGCTTCTGGTTGACTGCCATTACCATCGACGATGAACTGTATTTCGTGGACTGTGTGGGTGAACATCTAGGAAACATCCAGATGGGAAAATGACTGCCGATTCCATCAGAGATAAACTGGGTGTTTCGTGGGGGACTATTGTGTTGACATTCTGGCGGCAGCATTATGCACAGTGTATCTGTGCGGGCTGTTGTTTGTCGAGACTCCTGTCTTTTCCACTTTTCACATTGGGCAGTGGGGAGCATTTTGTATGATATTCTTTGGCACAGGAACGGAGCATAATGGGGACGACCCGTTGCTGTGAAGTTGGAACTGCGACTAACTAACTAACTAACTAACACATCTTTTGCAATAAATTCCTCTCATTGGAGGTTAGAAAATGAATTTTTGCATGCTGCATAAATCCAATTTAAATATGAATCCTGAACAAACAGTAGGCAAACAACAATATTCTCCAAGGTCTCTTTGATATCGTTTTACAGAAAAATACTGGCAATTCCTAGGATAGTCAATTATGTAATATAAATGTTTAGACAGAATCAAAGACATCTTATCACAAACACGATAAAGAGACAGTTGTAACTTTTTGGTCACATTATGAGAAGAGAAAAACTACAACATGATGTGACAATTGGAATAATTAGTGGAAAGAGAGAATATAAGAAGACAGGAGGGTCTTGACACATCATGAACTGATATATGCTGTTGGAGATAGCAAGATATGGATAAACAGGATTGTGTAAACCAGTCGGCAAAGCATGAGATAATGATGATGATGATGATAAGAATGATCACCGAAGTGTGTCAGAGTCCTAGATAAGTGAGAGGGCAAGGACCGAATATAGATAGAGCATGAGTAGAGTAGGACATGAACTGCATACCCAGTGGGAGACAGGACATAGGGTTAGAGACGGGATACGTCCTTGAATGACAGTCCAACCTTGGACCAAACGACCCGAGACGTCAGCCATCAACAGACGGGTGAAGGACAGACCGAAACCAGAATACCAAGACACCCGACGTGGCACGGACAACACGTGGGTCAAGCACCACGTGACCACAGACTACTTCTTCTTCTTCTTCTTCTTCTTCTTCTTCTTCTTCTTCTTCTTCTTCTTCTTCTTCTTCTTCTTCTTCTTCTTCTTCTTCTTCTTCTTCTTCTTCTTCTTCTTCTTCTTTCGTTCGCTTGAAATATGTCTATAACTGCAATTCTGTCTCTTGTATGAAATGAACTGTCTTTTTCAGTTCACACCGCGGTCCTTAGAGTTTATCTTCCACTGTCGTCTCTCTGGGCCAGAAGGTTTGCCTAGATATGTTATATTTTGAGCAGTCTTGGAGTATGTGCTCTGCTGTCTGCGACGCCAATCCACATGTGCACATGGCTGTTTCACCAATCTTGAATTTTGTATACATGTGGTTGCGTAAACTATTGTGCCCTGTTCTGAGGCGCAGAATAATGACTTCTGGTATGTCCATAACGTGGTAGTCATCTTGAGCAGGTTTTGGTGGCTTTCTGACTGATTTGATCATTCTTTTCTTTTGGTGGTATGTAACGGGCACATCAGACTGTTCTTCTTTGGCTCCTTCCTTAGCCAATTGATCAGCTCTTATCCACTGTGGGATGGTATCCACTGTATGGTGACCTTATGCTGACTGCTAAGTTCAGAAAGTAGTGTCCTTAGTACTGGCAATTTCCCAGACAGGAGCGCCTCGAGTACTGATTTTGCATCTGTCAATAGCACCACAGGTTGTGTACCATTGCTGGTATTTAGTAATTTCTCTGTTGCTATCTTGATTGCCTCAATTTCAGCATCGTAGTTATGGCAGTACTTTCCTGTCAGTACTCTAGCTGTGTCCTTAGTATTAATTATGTATTCTATGTACACTCCCGCTCCTCCATTTCGAACAGCATTTTGTGCTGACCCATCTGTGTAGACTCGGATCCAGAGGTCCTGTGGGTATTCTTCATGAAGGAAGCTGAGAGTGGCTGTTCTGCGCTGCACACTGTTCTGTTCTTCCTTGTCAAATATTCCTCTAACTTTTGTCTGGATTTGTAATGATAGTCTACGCTCATCTTTCCATGGATTTCGCTCTGGAATAGTTGTTAGGGGGATACCAACTGTGGGCAGATCGGTGGTTTCTCTGCAGAGTCGTTTGGCCTGGTGGATAAAACTACTTCTTTTCAACCGCCCAATAGCTAGGTTTTCAAATCTGTTCTTCATAGGGTGGCCTGGCAAGCTGAGAAACTTTTCTGCTTGTATTAGTGTTTTCGTATCTCTGCACTCACTTAGTGCTTGTGTCCTCCCCATCTTCTCCATTTCCACTATAGGGGTTGATCTCATCCCTCCTGTGGTGACTCTAAGTGCTTGATTTTGCACTTTGTCCAGCTCTTGTAGTGTGGTTTTTGATGCCAAACACCACGCAGTTGACCCGTATTCCAGGTGTGGTCGTATGCTCTGTTGATAAGGTTGTCTGATCTTCCGTAGAGTAGCACTGCCTAAAGCCAGCCTGCTGTGGCACAAGAGTGTTTTTACTTTCAATGTACCACTGCAGTCTGTGATTGATGATGCGCTCCAGTGTTTTGCAGAGACAGCTGGTGAGGCTAATTGGTCTGTAGCTAGAGGCAATGGAACTATCTTTCCCTGATTTTGGAGGTGTATCATGATTGCTTCTCTCCAGCTTTGTGGAACACTGCCTAAGGTCCAACTGTTATTGAAGATCTGCAACAGCTTTGCTTTGGCCTCTGTTCCTAGGTTCCTGATCATTTCATTGGAGATACCATCAGCTCCTGGTGACTTTCTCATTTTCAGTTTTGATATGGCTAGCTCCAGTTCGCTGATTGTGATGGGTGCCTCCAGAACATCATGTACTATTTCCTTCTGTCCTGTATGCTGTTGTTTCTCTCGAATCTCTTGTTGTTTCTCTGGACTAATTTTGATATTGTTATCTTGTGCGAATGAGTCCGCAAAATGGTCAGCTGCTTGCTTTCTTGTTAAGATGTTTCCATCTTTATGTAGTGCAATTTTTGAGTTTCTCCCTGTGCTCTCATCGTTAAGTTGTTTTATTAGCTTCCACAATTTCCTTGTGTCTCTTTCAAAGTTCAGAGACTGTTTTTTCCTGCCAGCTTTTCCGTCTAGCCTGCAGCTTGGCCCTTTGAAATGTATCTTTTGCATGCTGGAATTTATTGTGGTGCTCTTGGCTGGGTGTGGCCTCTGCTTGCTTTCTACACACTTCCACATCATTATGCAACTGTTCCAGTTCACTACTTCAGTAGGGTTTATATTGTTTACGGGATCCTCTTGGTACTGTTTCTCGCGCTGCCTGTAGTATGCACTTCCCAAACTCTTCAACTACTTTATTTATGTCTTTCTCAGTGTTAAAGTTTCTAACCAGTATGCTGGTTCGATTCTTGTACATTGCCCAGTCTGCTTTCTTGTAGTTCCACATCGAGAGGGTGCTGCTTTCACTTACAAGCTCATTTTCTACAGTTAGAAAGACTGGTCGATGGTCACTGCCACCAAGTTGTTTCCCAACAATTCGTGTAATGTTCTTCTCCATGTCTGGTGAATTAAAAGCCACGTCAGGTGTAGTTGTAGTGTGCCATGATCTCGAGTAGAAATTATGTGGGTCGGACGGCTTGTTAACCAAGATGAATCTATTCTCATCCTGCCAGTCTTCCAGTCTCTCTCCTCTCTGGTCCATGTGATCATAGCCCTAACTCTGAGAGTGGCTGTTGAAATCGCCACACACAATCATTTTTTCTGTTAATGGTAGTGTTTCCAGTGCCTGTGGGCGGTCACTTGGACAGTAGTAATTGATCATATGTAGGTCTGTATAGCCTGTCTTAACTTTAAGTGTCTGATACTCAGCCCCTTCCATGTAGACTTCGATTTGGTAAGCAGTGATGTTATTTTTTACCTTTTCGCGTGTCTTTTTGGTCAGATCGGTAACACCAGTAGCCTCTGATTTTGAAGGCTATATTTTCGTTGAGGTGAGTTTCTTGCAAGCAACATATGCTTACTTTTTCTTTGTCCAGGATGTTTTCTAATTCTATTTTTTTTTTTTTTTGACTCCCTCCGCATTCCAGGGCATTATTTTAAGTCTTTGTTTAGTATGGCCAGCCGTTCTATTCTCATGTCCTCTGGCTCCACAGGACATCTGAGAAGGACCTCCAGTAATTGGGGTTGGGCCCCTTCGAGACATAGGGCCCGGCACTGCACTTGCCTAGGGGTCCAAAGCAGGGCGAACACCATAACATTTAGCAGTAGTCGACTTATTCCATGTTGCTTAATTGCGTGGAATCCTGATTTCTGTGGTGCGCCTCCTGGCTGGTTGCCTCCGTCTTCAGCACCTTTCCTTTGCTAGAGCAGACTGTGGTCTCAATCGAGTTTAGATGTGTACACACGCACACACGTGTCTGCACATGCATGTATGTGTATACACATCTAGAGCACACTGGTTATTTTTCGGCGCCAGAAACTCACCGTCGCCCTTTCTCCTGTTAGTAGAAACAGTTACGCCACGTGAAGGCCAGGAGTTGGACTTTTGCTGCATAGGTTATGTATTCACGAGCTATTGGGGTATTTAAGCAATGTTGGGCGCTTACCCCAACACTGCGCCCCGGCTACATACAGCAACATTTGGAACCTTACAGACCAAGGCAAGAGAGATCAGACGGACTTTGTGGTTGAGAGAGGAGTGTTGTGGGGGTTACCTGTTTGAGAGAGTGTGCTGAATGCCTCATGCTAGAGATTTACTATTATTGTGAGAGTGTCTGTAGGAGACAGCCTGTGCGCTGATATTCAAAGGAATTGTGATACAGGAGCGAAAGAGTGTCTGGCTGATTAATGTTCATTTGATTTACTAGTCGTCAGAGCGTGATTATGACTTATGTCAATGAGTATTATGCTTAATAAATTGTCAAAGATAATCCAGTTTTGACGACTCATTTGCATATTATGTATTATATAAACTTGACACGTCTTTTGTGACGAGCTATAACTTTTTGAGACGGTGACAAAGTGAAACTATGAAAATAGGGGACAGATGTCACAAATATTCCAAAACATGTATCACACAAAGAGCACTGCCTAACAGTTTTCAGAGTCCCACTACAAACATTATCATAATTTATATTAAACCGAGCTTATAATGTTGTAGGTGAGGCTGTTAACCTTGAACGTCATAATATACCAAAGAGGATGCTTTGTGGGGGTGTGTTATGGAATATTCATGAAATCTGTCAATTGCTTTGATTCGCGATGTTGCATCAGTAATCAATTTCTGATGTCATTTCTTATATGAATGAGAAGACAATATATATTTAAAAAAAAAAAAAACACGAAGGAGAAAAGTTGGACAGCAATAACAAAGACATGTAACATATTACTGGGAAACCTGATCCAAACTAAACACCACAAGAAAACAGTGAAAGTGCCCACCAGTTAATTAAACAATATAAAATAACACAAGGCAATGCAACTTTAGGGATCACAAGACGACGTTGCAACAACTAGCCTTCATCACCAAACAAATACATACACACAACACAGCATATAATATGGAGAAGACTACAGTGACTGCATTAAGGCATGAGAATAGGTGTAGGGGGGGGGGGGGGGCTCAGGGCGTCTTAGTGGTCTCGAGGTATGGTGTCCGCCTCGAGTGCTGGGGGTCTCGGGTTCAAGTCCCGGTGAGGACGGGGATTTTTTTCACGTGGACTTCTAGTAACAAAATTTCCCCTGGTTTTGTGTAGTGAAATCAGACGCCCATGTGTATTTTTATGCACGTAAAAAAAAATCCCTTGGCTGTTGGAAATAGAAAAGAGTAGCCTAACGGCGTTGCCCGGGCAAAATTTTGAGTTAAAAATCTACCCAAAGTATTTCAGGATCCTCGCCAGTGCTATGGAGTTCGTGCACTGAGCTGAGATTCTCCGGACACAGGCTTGTGTTAGGAGTATAACGGAGCACTTATTGGTTGCACTCGTGTGATGTGATGTTGATCCCTCCACTAACCTACACTAAACTAAACTATGAGAATAGGTTATTTAAACACCACTAGGAACTAATAGAAAATGCAGCAAAGCAAGTCAGCATAATGAAAATCAAATCAAATCAACTTTATTAGGGTCACAAATTGGGCGCGCAGGCCCGTCTTACATTCGGCCCTTCCAATCACTCGTCTTTCGTTCATCAAGAGCATTATACATTTACATAGGAAGAAAAACAAACATTGTGAAATGAATGTTGTAAACATAAACAAGGCTATTTACCATGTTATGAGGCCCATCTCCCACCTATCCATACATCACCCCACACACAGACACCCACCTACCCACACACACGCACACCAAGGGACACATACAAACCCCACCAACCGACCCATCCCCTCCCGCACATCCCCCACCCACACACACTGCCCTCACCTGATCCCCCAACCAAAACACACTCGCCACCCACAAACATTCCCCCACCAACCCACACATCCCACGCCCATCCACATACACATCCTGACCCACACATCCTCTCCCCACCCACACTTCAAACCATCCATCCCCCAGCCACATCTCCATCGACCACATATTCCCCACCCACGCACACAATCTCCCACCAAACCACACATCGCACATCGTACTCACACATCCTCAAACCATACACACACATCCCCACCAACTGACATGTCCCTACACCCCCCCCCCCACCCACACACATCTCCCTAACCACCCATACATCCCCAATCCACTCGCACACACCCCACCACCCGCACATACAACTTCCACCCACCCACACATGCCTTAACCCAATCCCCCACCACACAATCACCCACCCTCACATCACATACACCCCCTACCACGCAATATTCCCAACCCACGCACCACACACACACACATACCAACACATCCCCACTTACACACCACACACATATCCCCCACCCAGATACCACACAATATTCCCACCCACACCCACACAGATACCCTTACCCATCCACCCCACACACCACAAAAATCCCCCACCCACACACCTCACCCACACAATATCCCCAACCAACACACCACACACCTCTCCCTACCCACACACGCATTCCCTACCCGTCCACCAACACACACTCACTCACGCATACATCCTCCACTACGCACCCACACACCCCCACCCCCAACCAAACATCTCTCGATCACAATACCCCTACCCACACACTTCCTCCACCCACTCACACATCCCACCCTGACACATACAACTCCCTCCCCCACCTACACATCCCTAAGCCACTCACACACCCCCACCCACACATTCCCCATCCACGCACACATCTCCCACACCACACCCCCCCCCCCCACATACTTCCCCCAACCACCACACATCCCATTACTCACCCACACATATACCCCACCCATACACACATTCCCCGCACCCATCACACACATCCCCCACACCACACACTATCCTCCACCCACACACATATCCTCACTCATACCACCACAAACATACCCTCCACCCACACATCATGCACACATCCCCCACCAACACACCGCACACATATCGCAAACCCACACACCATACACTTCTCCCCACCCGCCCTTGCATCCCCAATCCACCAAACACAATCCCCTACCCACACAACCCCGCCACCAACACATACTTCCTCAAACCATCCACACATCTCCACCCACATAAACACACATCCCCCGCATCAGTCCCATACACATAGCGTCCACCCATACACACATCTCCCACACCCATTCCCACACCCCTACTTTCACCCCCACACATCCATCCACACATCCCACCAACACCCACAAATATCACTACCCACCAACGCCCACACACCCCAACCCATCCAAACGCATACCCCCACCCACACATCCTCCACCCACACATATCCCCACACTCACACACATTTAGATACATACAAAATGTATAATGTTAGCATTGAAACTAGTATGAACAAACTCCCACACTTTACTCACGCACATACACTGACACTTGTCATGAGCAGTCTCATAAAAATGTTAAACATGGAGAAAAATGTGTACATAAAAAGTATGTGACGTAAAAATAGTGACACACACACACACACACACACACACACACACACACACACACACACACACACACACACACACACACATTCACTCTCACTCATTCACGCTCACTCATTCACGCTCACACATTCACTCTCACGCTCACTCATTCACTCTCACGCTCACTCATTCACTCTCACGCTCACTCATTCACTCTCACGCTCACTCATTCACTCTCACGCTCACTCATTCTGACTCTCATTCACACTCACTGACTCTCTCAATCATACTACAGTAATGAACATGAGTTTATATTATGCATGATAAAATCAAATGGTATTTAACTGATAATATGACAGATGAGAATACACAAACATATGGATTCGCGTGTTACATAACATGCGAGTTACATGACATGCATCTGCTCAGCGCTCGCTCTCTCTCTCTCTCTCTCTCTCTCTCTCTCTCTCTCTCTCTCTCTCTCTCTCTCTCTCTCTCTCTCTCTCTGTGTGTATTCTTTCATATACATACACTCACACGCATTCGAGCTCACACACACACACACACACACTAACACATCAACTCTCCCACTGTCTCACTCTCACACACACAATCCTTCACACACACACACTCACTCTCTCAATCACACTCTCTCACACATACACATACGCATGAACGCACGCACACACTCCCTCACTCACTCTCACACATACACGTACGAATGCATGCACTGACACATTCCCCCACCATTTCTCTCTCAATCACTCTCTCCACACACACGCATGCACACACACACATTCACTCTCTCGCTTTCTCTGACACCCACTTTCTCTCTCTCTCTCTCTCTCTCTCTCTCTCTCTCTCTCTCTCTCTCTCTCTCTCTCTCTCTCTCTCTCTCTCTCTCTCTCGCTCCCACATGCACACACATATATAGTGAACAATTATAGTTAAACAATTATAATGAACAAGAAAGAGCATTAGAGGCTGAAACAAAAAAAAAACTAGGGATATCCTTCATAGGACTACACCCATGAAGTAAAACATACAGGCGTGGCATAATGGCAAGTCACTAACTAATGGAAGGAAAGATGGATTAAAAAAGGTGTATAACCGTGCCGACAAAAGCTTCAGCTGGCAACAAAAGCAGTCAATCTGCTGAAATACAGTGAAAATTCATTGGCAAAGTCTTACAGCACTCCCTGGGGTGAGGGGAACTGCTATCACACTTTAACAATCGGGTACCTTTAGCCCTGGGACATAGGTGGCCTCAGTCCACAAAACCCCTTCAGCCCTTGGATCACTATCTCCCTCACTCTCAACCAAGGGACGTTACCCCATTCAAACCTCGTCCTGAACTCATGACACAACTCTGGCAGCTAACTATGTAACAATATGGTGTATTATACAAGATGAATGAGAATGATAATGATTCCGAGCTAGGCCTCGCAGTATCTATGAGAGATAAGACGTGGCAAGGATCGAGTAGCCTCCCGGAGAAAGTGTCATCATCGTCAGGGCCTCAAGTCTCACACTATCGGGTAAGTCGGAAACGCTCACCAAGTATATCAGGCCTCCAGCCAGGTATTGGTTTCTCCATTTGGACAGGATGGCTTGCGATTCGACTCACTGGTACTTGGGACCTCCGGTGGATGACGTTACTGAAGTCTGGACCTCCTTAGGGTAGGGATAAATACTGTCTCTCAAAGTATCGATGGTACTGCGGGTATAGCGAGAGGGTGATCTCTCACTCAATGGTAGTAGCAGTCCCAACTTTCTATGCAACCCGCGCAGATCATCCGACTCATAGCCCAGATATCACAGCACAGATATCTCCGTCGCTGAAACGTGGCACTGTAGATAAGAGTTCAAAACAGAAAATAGTTCTTCCACAATATCAGGCACCACATGGTACCAGGCACTTGGTAGCGAAGACATCATAGCTAACTGGCATGAAGGCAGTCAGTCAGGCTCGCAACTGGGACACTAACAACATCAAGCTACTTGCCTGGTGAAGTAACGAACCAGGCAATATGGTGCTGTCATGGCGAATAACCTGTGATATCAGACGTGGCGTGGGCGATGAGTTAGTCAGAGTCCATACTGAGACGTAACTCTCGATGGTAAGTACCTCTCGCTGTGGTGGTGGACTTCCAAGCTGTTCACACCAGCTCTCGCCGTAATCCGAATCACTGGACTCGTCCCCAGATCATCGCTCTGCTCTCAACAAGGTAAAACCTGTGGAGGATAACACTTAGTGAGAGCACAATGAATCAGACTTACCGACAGCAGATACACTTAGGTCCCTCTTACTCAGACATGTGGACCCTTCCCATAAGGGCAGCACTCTTTCATTGGCTGCTCGAACGGTCGAGGACAGACTGGACCTAGAACCAAAGCGGCAGCTGTCCCCCTGTATCCTCTTTCCCAGATGAACGTAGGTCTGGGCCAAGGTTGGTGTCTGAGATATGGGTCTCTGCTGAAGCATAGCTAGACAACACATACGGTTAGTGAGTTAGTTGTACTTATAGATAGAAGGGCCCTGAAAAAGGGCCGATGGCAGTACTTCCTCAACCCCCTTCCTGTTATCCGCCAAAGCTGATGTCGGACCCTGCCGTAGGCACAATCCAGTAAATCCAAATAAATATACAGGGTGATCCCCCTATAGCAGAAATCCACACCTCGTTCCCCCTCCCTGGTGCCAGGTCGGGGCATTTAGAATGGTGTCATGTTCAAGAAGAATAATTCTGTCGCAACGGTCCCTTCCCCCATATCACCCTCACAGGAATCCACTATATATTAAGCTGGTATTCCATCGAGGGAAACTACTTAAAGGCAGATGTGAGGAAAGCCAAGAAGAAAGCCAGTGGTCGCCCCACCATGTGACCTCAAGTTCAACTCCCGGTACGACCTTGAAACGACCTCGGAGGTTTTGACCGACCGGTGCATTCGATTTGTCGCACTCACCCGAGTTCATCGATATATCACTCGATATATCCGAAGCGAATCCTTAATCTACTTCAGGTAGAGCTGTGAGTAACGGTTCGGCCACGCCGGCCTCGCCGACGCTCGAGGTTATAAAGTTGGCCATGTGTGAACTCAAATTACAGGTCTCGCTTCCCTGAACCAGATTTTCCCAATCTACAGGGGCTGTAAATAAGCCACGCGCTGTTAACCTACGAAATATCTTAGCAATACAATGCCGGTAACACGCGTTTGCCACAGGCTTAATTTACAGTCAGAAAACACAACTTTACCAATGTTCACACGTGACCTCCTTCCTCGTGACGGTCAGTACACGCGTCAGCGAAATCTCATAATTCGAATCACCAACACCGCACTAGTTAAGAAAACCAAAAGGCTGTACACATACCTTCACACAAACAGCACGACAGTGGATAAGAGAAGCGTTGTCACTGCAACTGGACATGATGTCAAAGGTCTTCAACCCTCATCAAGACACGGCGTTCAGCTCTCTATCACCTAGCACTGGGCTAACATGTCGATTGCCTGCCAGCAACCTTCGTCTGCAACTGATCCTTTGTTCCGGGACAATCGACTGAGCTTGCGTCCGACATGCGCAGTCCATAGTGTTCGAAAACCTGTTCCGCCACCCAAGTGCTGGAAGCTTCTTAAAGGGCGAGCAACGGCTCTGGTCGGGTTGTGTCAAATTACTGGTTATTTCCCTTTGACCAGCAATTTTCTTCACCCGACTGCCCGATGTCTCAACGGACATTTCCCCAAAACGGAAACATCCCGAGGCGGACCAACTGAGTTCTGTGACACAAAGAAGAAAAGAATTATCAAGAAAACTGCAGAAACAAGTGACCTTAATTATAAACATTGCAGCAACAGCCAGTTGAATGAGGTCCAAGTTTTTATATTTTAAAAGTTGAGCCAAGAACTGTCAAAAGTTGGCGACAGCTGAGTTAGAAGTAGGTAAATAACTAGAGATGGTCGAAAGGCAGTTTTTCAGAGGGCACAATCAGGGTGATAGTAGGAAATTTATTGAAGCCAAAGTTCAGTGTTGGGGCGGCATCTGATTGATTGATGTCCAACTTACACTAACAATAAATGGGAAAATAATAAAATCAGAAATCACCAGTCTTAGACTATTCATCATCGTCATCATCATTTTGTCGTTCCTGTGATGACTTGATGGTTCTGTCTCCAGCAATTTCTCTTGTATATTCTACTAGGTTGTTGTTTTTTTTCTTTATCATATGTCTGCCCATTTACAGTGTTGATATCGTCAGCTGTTTCCCTCATTATGGCTTTTAGTAGATTGTGCTGCCAGTTAATGTGGCTTGAGTAACCTGACTTTCTCATGTTAACTTCCCCCAACAGTAAAAGTGCCATATATTTATAAAATTCAATCTAATGGCTTGGTCATCATCATCACTAGCAGGTGCCTTGCCAGCTGGCATAGGCTTCCAAGTCTCTCCATAGATCTCAGCTCTGGGTGTCCTGGATCAACATTGCTGATGATATTTGCCCATGCCACTGCCTCTGTCCAGGTTTGGTCCTGTAGAACAATCAAAGTTCGAATAATGCTGCCATTCATTCATTCAGTAGCATGTCCTTTGCAGAACCTCGCTCCCATAACAACCCTTCGGAAAACCTCTCGATCATAAGCAAGATGTCCCGCGTCTGATACAACCATCTGGAGATCATCCGCCACATCCTGCACCCATCTTCTCTTTGGCCTTCCTCTTCCTCTCTTTCCAGGCATATACCATTCCATTATTGTTCTCTCCAAACATTCGTGACGTTTGAAGTGACCAAAATATTTCAATTTTCTTTGTTTTATCGTCTTTAATAGCCAACCTTCTTCAATATTCAACTCTTGAAGTATGGATGCATTTGTTCTTTTCTTTACCCAAGATATTTTTAGAACTCGTCTATAACATTTATATTCAAAGGCGTTTATGCGCTGTTCAGCTTGTTTAGTAAGTGTCCATGTCTCACAGGCGTATGTTGCAATGGGAAAGATGCATGCTCTTAAAAATCTAATTTTTGTAGTTCTGTCTGTCCCACTACATAATTTATTCAGCTATTTTAGTCTTTGAAGAGCAATTGACAGTCGCCGTTTAATTTCTTTCATTGTGTCCCCGTTGTTGGTAATCAATGACCCAAGATATTCAAAATTTTCCACCACCTCCAATTTTTCCCCATTAATGTATATTTCTTTCTCCATGGTAGTTTTATCTGTATGCATTATCTTTGAGTCAGTTACAATCACAATGTGTGTATGTATCGTGTTTTCTATCCAGCGGAAAGCTGCACTGACCGCCTCCACCTCCATTCTTAAGCTAGATGTAGTGTTATCATACGCCAGGCTCTCCTGCACCAAACGCCGACCATTAGATTTTGCCAAGAACCCCCGGGCACTTCTCCTACCTCTCAACACTTACCCATCAGTGTAGATAATCACATCACCCGGGCGAGAATTTTCCTGAATTAGTTGCTGAATTTCCACTTCCGTGGCCCCTGCTGGCCACTCCCTGCACTCCCGGCTCAATGTTATTACAACTCTGCACAAGTCTGACTGCACGGCTGGCACTCTGACCCACTCCTCTCCTCGCCTGATGTTCTCCAAGGGACACACCTGTCTGATCGTATCCTCCGCCTGAGCCATCCATGATTTCCCTCTTATCAGTCTCTGACCCTTAACTACGTCCAGCGCTTCATGCAACGGGTGATCTGTGTCTGCAGCTACTCTGAGGTATGCCTTCGCTTGCATCACCTTGTGCCTACTAGCAACAGTAGGCAGACCAAGAATGTAACGCATACACACTACTGGAGTGTCTCTGGTGCATCCCAGAATGACCCGCATCGCTTCATTCTGTATGCGCTCTAATTTCACCAGCTGACTCTTTGAGACAGTAAGAATTCCTAGTCCATAATCAATCACTGAGAGGATCAAGTGCTGGTATAGTGTGAAGAGCCTTCTCTGCTCTGTGTCCATTGCAGCCATAGTTTTAAGTGCATTGAGTCCCTTTTGAGATCTTGTCACAACCGTCTCCACGTGGTCTTTGAAGGACAGACTCCTGTCAAATGTGATTCCCAGATACTTCAGTTTGTTCTCTCTGTTGACGCTTCTACCATCTATCGTGAGGCTTGGGGTATCATCTCTCACAATCCTGTTGTCCAGAGAGCACCACAACACCGCCGCCTTTTCCGGATTGATGACACCACTCATTTCAGTGCACCAGTCAATCACTTTGTCCACTGTCACCTGTAGCTCCTGGGCTGTTTGATCTCTATTTCTCCCCTGCCTGTATGCAAGAATATCATCTGCAAATGTTAGAATCCTTCCAACCCCTGATGCTTCTAAGTATGCAATCTTGCTCGTATACACATTAAAGAGCACCGGTGAGATTGCAGATCCCTGTGGCAGTCCCGGGGTTAAAATATGTGGCTCTGAGGTCCATGCGCCCAGACGGAGAGCAATCTGACGAGAGTGCAGGACGGCTGCTATCCAGTTCACCAACCAGGGATTGATCCCTTAGAACATCACAACAATAAGTCTAATGTGCCTCGAAACCCGAGGAAGGCTAACCTCATTAAAAATGCCCGCCGAAGTCGGAAGTGCCGTCCTAGGGGTGGCAAAATAAAAATTGGCACTACGCAGGTTCTAGAAAAACTGGGAATGAAGAGAGAGTTGATGGAAGAAATAAAGAGGAGGCAAGTGAAATATTTCGGCCATCTATTGTTAAAAGACATGATACTCTTATAAAAACCATACTGGAGGGCAAGGTTGAGGGCAAGCGAGCAAGAGGTAGACAACGATAGAAGTGAGAAGATAACATATGGAAGTGAGGGATCAAAGCAGCCATGTGCAGGACGTGGCAACTCCTCGGGTAAGCCCAGTCTCAGAGCAGTATGTGCCGGCTCTGCAATAATGGAAGCCTCCTTGGACAGCAGGGTACGCCCATGGTCTGCTCCTGCCTTCCCTTGAGGGTTGACCGTGATGTCTTTGACCGTTCTATCTTGACCAGCTGAGATGTGGGCGACATCACAACAATAAGTCTAATGTGCCTCAAAACCCGAGGAAGGCTAACCTCATTAAAAATGCCCGCCGAAGTCGGAAGTGCCGTCCTAGGGGTGGCAAAATAAAAATTGGCACTACGCACTTACGTCCGAGTGAAATGTCTCGTCCGAATGTCTCTCGTGCGAGGAACAGCTCTGGCTACCTAGTTTCCGAACAGATCTGACTAGGTAGTTTTCCGAATGTCCGTCGTGCCTGGAACAGCTCTGACGGGCACAACGACAAGCACATGTCCGAATCGAAAACTCACTGAGTGGATACCGTCTGCAGACCTGTCTGGCTTGTGCGGGAACGGCCCGGAGCGAACGAAATGCCCAATATATTGAAGTGAGGAATTAAAGCAGCCATGAGCAGGACGTGACGATTCCCTCGGTAAGCCCAGCACCAGGGCGCGGTATGTCGGCTCTGCAATTATGGAAGACACACTGGATGGCAGAAAATGCCATGGACTGTCCTCTTGAGGGCTGATCGAGAAGCATTCGACTGTTACAACTTGACAAGCTGGGGTGTGGACGGCACCACAAAAGTGAGTCCCACAGGAATGCCAACCTGTCAAAAATGCACGCTAAAAGTCGGATGTGGTGGCCTAAGGGTTTCTAACCAAGGGTGCATAACGAGACACACCGCAATCACATCTGAAAAAACACTCCGGATGAACGCAAAGAAGAAGTATTGTTTAATCATGTCTCTCTGAGCTGACGCATACTACTGTCAGCTTGGACCAGAATTATTAGGACATAAATAGTAGGAACTAGTTAGTTAGTTAGTTAGTTAGTTAGTTAGTTAGTTAGTTAGTTAGTTAGTTAGTTAGTTAGTCGCGGTTCCAACTTCACGGCAACGGGTCGTCCCCATATTGCTCCGTTCCTGTGCTAGTGAATATCACACACAATGCTCCTTATTGCTCTATGTGAACAATGGAATAGACAGGAGTGTCGGCAAGCCAACAGCCCGCACAGGTACACTGTGCATAATGCTGCCGCCAGAATGCCAACACAAAAGTCCTCCACGAAAAATACAGGTCACCATCGATGGAAACGGCAGTCACCAGAAAGACTTCATTGACCCGGGTTTTATCCCATATGGCCCGGTCTCTTTCTGCAGGGCGACCTACCGAAAGCGCCGCACAAAGCACGAACTCCGTAGCTACAGCGCCGACTCCAAAGAGTCTCCTGAAAAAAAGTACTCATGAACCGCAAATGCAAACCAGTCAACCCAGCAACAGCCGGCCGCCATTATTCCGAACACGCAGTTCACGCTAAAAACAACCGCGGACCGATGCAAAAGCATTCCACGTGAAATTCACAGCTCATAGTGTCGCGCCACACACTCACTCAGTAGCAGGGTGACGGAACCATAGCCTCCTTAGTCGCCTCTTACGATGTGCATGGTAGGCAACAGTGTTACTATTCTTTGCTCCTCCGGCAACACACGGAAATAGTAGGTCGGTAACGTAAACAAAGATGGATGCCTGTAAACAGTAAGTGTACAGAAATGCAAGTTAACAATTCTTGAACTCGCCTGGGGACACACAAAAAATTATTCTTGATATTTAAACAACCAGAAAGGACTAATGTAATGTCACTAAGTATGAATAAAGTATAACAGTATGACCTGTTATATGGGCTTTAGTTAGTTTGGTACGCAAGATGCTGCGCAAAGGGAAAGGGAATGAGCACGAAGGAGCACGGTAGTTAGAGATTTGAGTTACACTCATGTGCTGACGTAGAGGGTTAGTAACGATCGGCCGGCTAACTGTCAACAAGCTTTGATATTTGCAGTCTACAATTGTTGTACCAGAGAACCTTCATAATTAAACAGACACACTTATTTATCATCAAGGAGTTGTCTTGATTTCCTACAGTTACGTTCAGCTACAGTTGCATTCAGACTCGCTTTGTTATACAGTCTGAAATGGTGCCGTGACCAGGATCCTGAAGTTGGGCTGAGAAACGCGACGCAAAGTACTGATGGCTTTTACCACATCATCATAGCCGTCACCGTTTTCAAGAGTTGCTGATTCACATTGTCATATGCGAAGTACTGATGGCTTTTTCCACATCATCATAGCCGTGGCCGCTTTCAAGAGTTGCTGATTCACATTGTCATACGCAAAAACTGATGGCTTCTTCGACGTTATCATAGCCAAGAGTTGCTGATCCACATTCTTATTCACAAAGAACTTTGTTGTCAAGTCAGCTCCTAAGACTCCTAAATGCTGCTGTGGGAGTGTTTCAATACGGCCGTAGAATCGTTTTGCTGACTCAGAATTTGTATCAACCTTGCTCAAGTGTGAAAAAAAAACTCTTGCTCATGAAGATGTTCATTACAAAGTGCGATTCAGCTGTATTGGGTTTCTCTGAGGCGGGTGGGCATAATGGTTGCCGGCCTTGCTAAGGAGAGACCATTTTAATCGCTTTGCTTCTGACTGGAGTCGAGCTAGAGACAGACGTTTCCAGAACGAATTGATACCAAAGAGCCAAAGTTTAGACGTGCCCAACCACGGGTGAAGCCAAAGTTCAGACGTGCCCAACCAAGGGTGAAGCCAAAGTTCAGACGTGTCCAACCAGGGGTGAAGCCAAAGTTCAGACGTGCCCGACCAGGGGTGAAAGTGATCGTTACACTAGTGAGGCCAGAGACTACTCAGGATCCAAATTCTCGTCAATTGGATGGATTTTTTTTTTTGAAGAACACGATACTACGCGTTGGGAAACTTACGTCCTCAAGGGTAACCTTACATAAAGTATATTAACAATATTAATTATAATTAACCATATTGTAATCTTGAAATAATTTCTATTGAGTTATATAATAAGAATATTGCAACATGGTAGAAGAACAGGTTTTGTCTATAAGAGAGACGCCAGGTAGTACAAATATGATTTGTTGGAATTGTGGTCAGAGAAGACACACTTTTAGATTTTGTGGCAACAGACGTGCTCAGTTTAACGCTCAGAATAGAAGTGTTAATAGGAATTCTGGAGAAATGCAAAGGAATTTTAGAAGGACAGGGAATCAGAGAAATGCTGAACAAAGAGTAGAACAACCAACGAACATTAGATACGCTGGTAATAGTGGGAGACGGATTAGTATAAATAGTATAGAAACACGGACACGTAGTAGAGGGCAATGTAGTCGGAGCCAGTATGATACCATTACGCTAAGGCCATGTCAAAGTTCCACCTGTTTTAGAAGACAACCACTTTATAACAACAACAGAAACTACCGCGAAGGTATGAAGAGAGACAACATAACAGACCAGAATTTAATGGTTGGCAGAGACAGAATTTTTATAAGAAGAAATGGAACTGGGACTGGCCATCCAATAATCAAGATGCGAGAACGTTGCGAGATCAATAGTTTGACATCAGAAAGCTGAAATATGCACTCGCAAAGGCAAACAAAACTGAAAATCAGCATCAGACTAATAGAACCTTAGCTGATGATCGACAGGTATTTTCAGTTGTTAGAAGTAGACAAGAAAGAGAGACACAGACGCGAATGATGGAAATGGTGGATAATAATACGCAGACTCAAGTAGACACGGTACAACCCATTAAAAAGATAGGAAGGGAAACACAAACTATTGTAGAACTTACAAAACCAGCACAAGTTGAAAAGGTTGCGTCAGTCAAAATTAAAGAGAATGTAGGTAAGCAGTTAAAACCAAGAAACACCAGACAGAAGGTTAGAAAAAGTGTCAAAGCCAGATCTGAAAGTTTGCTGGTAAACGTGGGTTCGACTGGCGTAGTAACAGATGCCTCAGACGGAGACATGGAGTTTCTCCCTGACTGCGATAGGAAAGGTAGCGGTATAAATAAAAAGAATATTGGTGGTAGGAGTTCCGACTACAGAGATGTTGTTTCCTCTTCTGCAACATATGCTGGAACGACCATATACAGTGATTATTCTGAAGATGAGGGAGGAAGGTATAAAATATATCGGACACATACTGAAAACAATGAGCAGACAGACGCGGTAAAAACAAGAATAGCAAATAAAGGAAACATAATAAAAGCACTTAGGAAGAAGAATAGTAATAAACAGATAGCAGAAATCTACTCGAATACGGAAGATGACATAAGAAAAATCAGAGAATATATGACCGTAAGACCTGAGTACTTTAATGACAGTCTAACAGTTGTGGATACTGAAGATGAGGTAGTTGAAGAGATACACACAGCAATAGGAGACAATGAAATACTTGGGTTGGATACGCTCTATAACTTTTAGAATTCTGAGGGTGAGAAATAGCGTATGGCATTGTTTTGCGGTTTGAGCATATACATATGTTCTATCTTAAATAGGCAGATGAAATTTGTTGGTGTAGCATCACAATATATGGTGTATGCAATAGTGTTATTTTGGATAAAGAGTCACAGCAAGTAATAGTGGTGGAATATTCTACGTGGATACGCTATAAAGAATATTTTGTGTTTGGTTGTGGTGCAGGAATTGTGGAATTTGGAATTTCAATGTGGAAATTGAAACGTCCCTTGTCCGGTTGATCAAGTTGAGTGATGTATAACTGGTGTGATTGAGGTAGGCTAGACTCAGCACAGAATTTGCACGGAAACAGATAAACTAATTATGAATGCTTGTACTAGACTTGACGTATTGTTTGAGAGGGCCTGACTCAGAGCTTTTAGAAGAGTAACAGGAGTATAAATATGATATGACGTGATGTCTGAGATAGAATTTAAGTTTCGTTGGTTGGTTTGAGAAGCAGATATAGTAGTAAATAGTGTAGGATGAAGAGATTGAGGAGAAGTGAGTAAGCAGTTGAGTGTCAGAGTGATTTGGTTGGTTATGCGTTGTCTTTGCGTGTGTAAATGTATAGACAAACTTGTGTTCGTCGTGCTGATTAGTGAATGAAGTGAAGTCATCTAGTTGGGATGCATGGATAGAACGATGTCGGGTAATGATTAGTAGTAGTAGCGCATGCATGTACGAGACATTTGGTATATCTTGTGTCACTGTTTGAGCAAGCATAAATACGACTGCCGTGAGAATATGCGAAGAATGGCTGAGTAGTGACACTGATAAAGCATACTGGTGATTTCGTGGAGGACAGAGTAAGTGAGTATGCGAAAGTTGGGAGGTAGAGAGAAGATGATTGTAAATTTGTGATATCTTTTGTTTAGAATGTGTGGTGTTGGACAGAATTAATGAATATTCTATGACAGAGATAATGAAGATAGGGAAGTAATGTTCCGTTTGTGTTTTAGGAAGCAGATTCCATGTCGTTGGCAGATGTGAGTGTGCGGAGAAAGTGATTGTCAGCGAGTAAAAGGTATAGACAGCAGAATTAAGGTATTGAATGATGGGGGTTGATGAGGAATTGGTTGTCTGAGTTAAGTTGTGAAGAGAAGACGTTGAAAATTGATCGTTGAATAAGCGAGTGAAGATGGTAAAGGAAATTGAGGAGTAACGGCGAGAGAGACAGAAGTGAGTAATTCTGAGAAAATATTATGTAAGATGCATGTGAATCGTTAGAAGCATGTAGAATGTAAAGCTGACAAGGAGAGATATAGGCTACTTGTGAATGTTGATTGCTAGAGCTAATGATGTTGGTTGAGCAGAGGAAGAAGAGAACGTGACTAACCAGCTGAACGGCAGAGTATTATAATTGTGAGTGACGTGACTCCCGTCGTAGTGTGAGTGAATGAACTTAGGAGGGAGTGTAACCTTGACTTGTTGTGGTGAGATGATGGAGAGTAGTGATGATGCGGGAGAATGAGACGTTAGTTGCGCCGTGTAGACGAGAAACTTAAAAGTAGAATTAGTTCTTGGTACAAATCAAATTCAGGGGAAACAACTAGATTAGGAAATAGCTGTGCTGAGTTGCAATTTCCCTTAGTAGATAGATGAGTTGTTGTACGCTGAAATAACCACACTAGTTAGTAAATGGAGCAATTTCAGTTGTGGTTAACAGTAATTGTTTCCTTCATATTTCAAATACAGTGGTGTCGTTATGAGTTAATTTTGTAAGAGATGGAATATTATGAAGGGAGATAATCACTGGTTTCACTTGCAAATAGACTGATAGAAAATATTTTCCTTTAAAGAGGAAATTTGTAATTGATGAAATACGGTAGCTGTGAATTACAGATGAATTATAGAAACAGGTTAGCAAATAGCCTGATTAATGGTTGTTATAAGTTGTCTTGATGAGTAGACATGATGTTATATACTTTGGTAATAAGTTGAGTAATAGGGATGTCAATTCTCGTGTGAATCTTGAAGATGTATTCTTTATTGCCATTTAGTTTTGAAATTTGACTTGTTGAGTTCTCCTCAGGTTAGAGAAAACATTGATGTTGAAATGGCAATGATAGAGAGAAATCTAGCGTTATTGAAAAAGTGGAGATATGGTAAATAGGGTGATGGAGTAGACTGCAGATTGCAGGAGAATTATTTTTTGGAGGATTTAAAATGCCTGACCTGTGTTGGAAGACAAAGCAGTCTTCCTATATATAGTAGCTGTAGATTACAGATGTGTTAAGTTAGGTTTTCGTAGAGTATAATGCATTGCATCATTTATAATGTAGTGTATTATTTTTGATTGAATTGGTTCTGTGAAATGGTTATTATTTGATTTTAGAAGAAGACTTGTTGTGTTTTCTTTATTTTAGGGTAATTTAGCGGTCCGTAAAAGAGACCGTTATTGTTTATATTGATTTAAATTGGTGATAATGTGACTATGTACATTATGTTGGGGATAAAACCATATATATATTTGGGGGGGGGGGGGAAGAGTTTTGTTTGAGTTACACTTGGTTAATAACTTTTGTAACTTGTGCTTTCAGTTATTTTGACTAATTTGAATTCATCACATTAACTTGATGATTGTTAAGTCTTAGTTGAAATTGTTATTATTTTGTTCTGAGTATAGAATTGCTGAAAGCAATAGGATGGGGCTTCGTTCAGAAAATAGCAAACAAACGACTGTGGACTAGAAGAGAGACATATTTCCCTTGTGAGTAATAAGTTTTAGTAAACATGAGTATTATAAACTTCGGCCTTATGATAGTAAGAAGGCTGCTGCACCAGTCAGCATTAATGGTTGGAATATGGGGGGGTTAATTACATGTAGTTTAGAAACACATGAATTAAATGCCATGCTTAGATGATGGGGATATAAGGCTGGTAGAAATATATGGTTCTGGGAGGTTGAAATAGGAGTTGTATCAAGTCAGCATTAATTGGAAATATATGGATTAGATGCCATGTTATATTAAGGAAGAAGAAGTTAACGTGACTAACGTCTGTAGGTGGCATAAAAAGGAGCTGCGTTAGTCAGCATCAATGGGAATACAATGCCAAAATAGAAATATAAGTAAATGGGGGTGACAGTAAGGGGGCTGTAGATAGCAGCACATATAGTTTAGTACGAAGTTGGATACGCCCATGAACAAGGATGGTTATAATGGGATGTGAGGGGGTAAATATAGGAGCTGTGATAAGCAGCGTTAATTGGTTTAAAGTATGTTCATAAGAAATGAACATTATCAATATTATTTTTATGGTTGAACATGAGCCATGCGAAATATAGTCATTAATGGTTGTGGATGGCAGCACAAATATTAATATGGAGTATAAAAGGAAGAAATTTTGGATCGACTTAATTTATAACAAACAGAAGTATATATTCTTGGATAATAAGATGCGTTTTTAAAACTTTAATTATAAAGTTTTTGTGATTGCAAGGGAGGTAAATGTGATTGCTTTCTGACTACTTCTTTATATCTTTATATCTGGGTGCGCACCCCATCTTTTCTGTCTATCCTGTGTTGTTTTGTTGATGTTGAGAGGATATGAGAGGTTGCATAACGCACGACAAATTTCCAATTTTGTTTATATACCAACGGTTTTGATGAATATATGTATATATTAAATGAAATATCTAGATAGATTCCTTATAAATTGTTTTAGAAAAATGAAATTTTGTATTACATAAACGAAGAAGAAGTATGACTTCACAAAGGTCTGTGAAGAAACATAGCGGTTTGCTATAAGATATAAGTAGACAAGAAGTATAGAGCTGCTGGCTATAAGATAAATTGTTGAGATATAGAGAGAAGGGTAATGAATAAGGGTTCCAGAGTTGAGTTAGAGGTATATGAATGTTGTAGATGGGTTGATGCTAGTTATGTAAGAGGATTGCTTAAAAATTATTACAGAAATGAAGAAGAGGTAATTTAAATTGTGTGGGATTTTTGGATTAAGTGATTTGGGTCATAGACTTGGGGTTTGAGAGTTAAGACTTTTCAGGGAAAAGTCTTGTTGGGATGGGAAGGTAATATAACAGTATGACCTGTTATATGGGCTTTAGTTAGTTTGGTATGCAAGATGCTGCGCAAAGGGAAAGGGAATGAGCACGAAGGAGCACGGTAGTTAGAGATTTGAGTTACACTCATGTGCTGACGTAGAGGGTTAGTAACGATCGGCCGGCTAACTGTCAACAAGCTTTGATATTTGCAGTCTACAATTTTTGTACCAGAGAACCTTCATAATTAAACAGACACACTTATTTATCATCAAGGAGTTGTCTTGATTTCCTACAGTTACGTTCAGCTACAGTTGCATTCAGACTCGCTCTGTTATAAAAGCTCAGTTCTATTCATACTTCAACTATGTATAAAGTATCCCTTTATTCATACTTCAACTATGTATAAAGTATCCCTTTATTCATACTTCAACTATGTATAAAGTCTCCCTTGTGCAAAAAAGATTGGGTTTCTTTATTCTTTTTAATTGATGGTTTTTATTCCCAATGTCACAGACGAAGAAAGTTTAAGCGAGTGGTGCACAGAACAGGAAGAAAAGGAGAGTCTGATACAAAGAACAGTTCCGTCAAAGAGGGCCATTAGATACCTGGATAAATAGAAGTAAAGAACAAGTTGTTGAACATGAAGAAGTAAACGATGATCATCATGATCATGATGACGGTGCTGGCTCGGACTCGGAGGATTCACCTGCAGCTCAATCAGAACATAATACTGTCTCTCCTCCTGGGAGTCTTGAATCTTCTCAGTCTCATTGTCAGAATTATGATTCATGTGAGGAAGTGGAAGATAAAGGAGATATTAGCACATTTTTTAAAAGAAAAAAAAAACGATTTTGGCTATTAGAAGAAATCGATTTCAGATAAGTTGTAAATAACAATAGTACAACATGGTCTAGAAAAATATCAAAATAAGAGTGGGCCATTTACCCCATTTGCTGAGAAGAATAGAAGAGGTTTTTTTTTTTTAAAAAGTGGCTTTAAAAAGTTTCCACAAATGGAGAAATCGTGGAGAAAAAGAGGTTGTTATACTCTCCATACCGGGACGCATGCTACTGTTTTGTATGTTGTTTTTCTTCAAAGGAACAGCCGTCGTCTATGTCAAACGTTAGCCAGGAAAAAGGTTTCTTTATTTGGAGAAAGTGGAGTCATCGAATACCTGATCATGAGAAAAGACCATCTCATAGAGCTAACATTAAGGAATACCTGACCCTCGTAAGTCGACTCAAGAGTTCTACTACGATAGATGCTGAATTTCAACAGCAGTTGTCTGCTATGAAGAAGAAATGGAAAGCAATAACTGAACGGGTGTCAAAGTTGTGGCATTTTTGGCAAAACAGAATCTCGCCATTCGTGGACATCGAGGAGAAGGAATTTCACATTTATCAGAGCCAGAGGAGACATTAAGGGAAAAGAAAGGGAATATTTTAGCAGAGAGGGACAGATAAGCCAAAAGTGTATCGTATTTGTCCAACAGAAGTCACAACAAAATAATCGATAGGCCTATTCTTGGTGAAACAGTCAAGAACAAACTTATTTCAGAAATGAAGGATGCCAAGTATTTGAGAATAATGTTGGATTCTACTCCAGACATTGCCCATGAAGATCAGGTATCTGAAATTCTACGTTATGTTCATATTGATGATGGCAATAGAAAGGTAGAAATACAGGAGGTATTTCTAGGATATTTCCAAGTCAACAAGAAAGATGCATTGAGCTTGGTAACGGACATTCTTTAAAAAAAATTAGAAGATAACATTGCTATCAATGACGTTCGTGGCCAAGCATATGATAATGCTGCAGTTATGACTGGGGTGAGGGCAGGTGTCCAACAGAGAATTCTTGACATTAACCCAAAAGCTGTGTTTGTGAATTTCGAGAACCACAGCCTCAATTTCGCCTGTGTCCGTGCAACTGAGAAGAAGGCTGTTGACGTTACATTTTTATTTTGGTCGTTATATTTTTTTGAGTTGTGGAAAAGCTGTTTACTTTCTTTTCTTCGTCTACCTCCCATTGGGAGGTCTTAAAATCATTTACCTCTCGAACTGTCAAACAACAATGTGATACACAATGGAGTTCTCGCCATGACGCTGTGAAGTAATCCACACGGAGTTGGACAACATTATTGACAGCCTTGAACGCCTGCAGAAAGGAAACTTTTCTAGGGAAACCAAATGCGATGCAGGCTCGCTTCTGAACTCTATATTCAACAATTTCTGTTTATATCGTTATTAAATTTGTGGTACCAAATTTTAGCATCACTAGAGAAAGTGACAAAACGTTTGCAGGATCCGAAAATGGGGTTCCACAAAGCTTCTTGTGATCTAAAGGGGTTGTGCAAATCTTGAGTTTGAAAAATGACGAAATTATCCACAATGCAATACATTCAGCTGACGGATATTGTGAGAAATGGGGAATTGCAATTGCACGAACAAGGAGAAGAAGAATGATGGCTGGCGAATCAACACCAGATAGCCTAGTGGTTTGATGGCACAGCAAGAAATGAATAGAGTAATGGTAGAGATCAGGAACAGATTAAAAACGGAAATTGAATACCGCACTGTAGCCTTCAAGAACTCAGAGAAGGATTTGCATTTCAGAACAATGTTTTCCCGTGATGAATTTGAATAACGAAGACACATACAATAGATTGCACGATTTATTGCCTGGCATATTTCGCTGCATCTCGTCAGGTGCATACTGCAGAAATCACACAACTTACGTGAATTAACTAGATAAATCCTTCAAACTGAAATATACACATGTTCGCACAGTAATGTCGATTGTCTACCACGGTAATGTTAAGCTGACTAACATGTCTTTCTGCTTGCACAAGGACGGCTTACGAAGGTTAATTATTATAGCTTCAGCAAACTTTAACAATCAACTACTTTGTGTGTTGAACAAAACACGGAAAGCACTGTTTCTTTCAACCACGTGACCGCTCTCGAGCACATGTCTCCCGACCGATGAAGCTGGACTGTTCCGGTGTGTCGGCCTGTCTAGGCTACCATCTTCTGTGTGTAGTATCATGTCCAACTGTCAAAATCCCAATAAGTGTTTAGAGAGTTCAGATTATAAGTAATAGAGCTAAGACAGAGTCTAGCAGAGGACACCAGACAGGAGAGACACCAGCGCTATAAATAGCTTCACAACGGGACACACTTGTGTCAACCAAGGGAGCATTAAGTACAGCTGAGCGAGGGTTTCCCCAAGACATTGGGAAACTCGCTTCTACGAGTAACCGTGGAGTACCAGGTTACTAGAGTGAGCTGGTCAGCGTGCTGGGTGCACTATGCACGCAAGACTCACCAGCGCACGGAGAATCGAACGTCCGTGTTTGAACACGCAATGAGTTGCGTGAGGACAGACCAGGACTGAGACAAGTAGAGAATAGACGTGTTCCTTACGAATGCTGTAAGTTTCTAGACAATAGTGATTGTTAGGCTTTAGATTTCGTTTAGTGTTTAATAGTATCATTATCAGTTCTTCATTGCATCTATGTAACGTACCATGCTGTTTATTGTCAATGAAGTATTCCGCTCGCAGAGCTTGTTTATCGCTAGCTCTAAATAAATTGCATTCCTTTTGCAAATGACACGAGTTGTTATTTCGTGTGGTGCAAAAGTAGGGGAGTCCTGAAAGACCTGTCGCAAGCAAGTTGCTGACAGGCAGGACCCCAATTGGTGTCAGAAGTCCCTGAACCAACGTCAACAGGCAATTGGTATCAGAAGGCTCTGAACCAACGTAAACAGGCACCATTCGACATTATTTCTGTGTGAAAATATCTAAAAGTAACATAACTTATTTTGCATAAAATGGCAGAAATAATTGTGTTTTGTGAATAACGTGAGTGATTAACACCATTACTGCGTGATAATTTATATCATACCATTTGTGGAGCTTGAACCACAATGAAGGAAGTTTAAGTTAAAAATTGTGTTAGTCTACGAAAATTTAAGAAAGTGTGTTATTCTACTGAAAGTAATTATATGTATACAAATATGAATTTAAATTATCAAGCAAACCATCGTGTACATTTCATTTTGTGTGATACAGCCATCAATGTCACCATCCATCTATTCAGGTAGATATTTGTACAAAATAAGTTCTTTTTGTACAAAGTGAATACATTAGCTACTGAACGGAAGCCTAGGAACGTAGTTATACCAAACTAGTTAGAAAGTGAAGACAAGACGACAGAGACTGTCATATTGACGAATCATCTTACGAATCATGACAATCATTCAGACAATCATATCATTCATTCATTAACATCATTTATCATTATCTAAATCACATTTTTCATTCATCAGCCGCATGAAAGATAAACATGTATTTACAACATATGCATGTTTCTAAAATATTGATGCTCTACTAAACAGAAGCATCCGTTTTGTTCTCAAGGCAACCATTTTTGTGTGTCGGGAAGACTGCGGTGGAACATCCCAAGAACCATATTTTCCAAAGAATTAGATAAGTATATTTTTGAAATATTTTGATATCCACAATGTTAATCATGCATCTTTTTTTTCAGAATTAATGTGAATAACTAACGCATAATTATAAACCATTGTGCAAAACTACTGTGATATCATTGTGAACTAACATAAAGCCACAAAATGGCATCATTAAGTGAGTGTGAGTGAAAGAAATGGGCCACACTGGAGAGAAATTATAAAAGTGGGCGGATCAAAAATATAAAGAAGAAATAGCTCGAATGGAAAAGAAAGCTGCTCTAGAGAGAGACGAAAGAGCATTGGAAAGGCACCATCAAAAAGAGATGAAACAAGTAGAAGAAGCCACCAAACAAAAGCAGATACAGGTAGATTCAGAAACTAAATTAAAGATGAAGGAAATGGAGGTAGATTCAAACATACAGATAGCCTCTAGCAAACAAAAGAGCCAAGAAGAACAGAATAAGTTTAGTAAGTATAAAGGCCTTATCAAACCATATAGCGTAGGGGATTCAATTTCTGCATGGACTGAGAATATAGAATTTCAACTGAAGACTCAGAAAATACCTTTGGATGACTGGGCAATGATCTACATGAGAAACCTCAGTGGGGAGCCATTAAAAGTAATAGAATCAATACCTACAGAACTAAGGAACAATTATCAGTACATTCACGATAGGATCATGCAACACTTTCTTCTAGATGCCACTGGGTACCAAATTCAGTTTTCCCAAATAAAGCCAAAGGCAACTGAAACCTTCTTAGAATACCTCTCAAATGTGCAAAGCACATTTAATAAATGGACTAGAGCGGCGAAATTGGGCAAAACCTATGATAAATTACAAGATCTTATGGTAATGGACAAGGTGATATCCACCGTCCCTACCCCTTTTGCGAAGTTTCTCCAACAATCAGATATCGAATCCATTGAGCAATTAGAACAGCGGGGGTTGGCATATTTTTCGTCCAATCGTGACATTTTTAAGTCCACGACACATGATACAGAGATCACTGCCTTTGTAAAGAATGTACCGAGTAGATCTTACAATCAGACAGAATATCGTAAGAAAGACAAACCATACCAGAAGCCACCTCAATGTGGATATTGTAGTTTATTTCATCCTAGCTACTCTATGTGCGATAAGAACCCGGCATATCTCTCACACTTAGAAAAAGTGATAAATAAGCAAGAAAGTAGAAGAACTTCATTTAAACGTGCTGTTAAATGTTACTTTTGTTCCAGCTATGGCCACTATAGTAATAACTGTCTTGGTAGGCAACGAATGAAAGCAAATAACGCTGCACTCATCGATACTTCATCAGACGATGATAGTGAAATTGATTCGGAACTTGTAAATGTTTTACCAACGAGTGAATGTGAAAGTGTGGCCGCAGTTACTGACATATTAGACTTTAATAAATGTGGCACATGTCACCAGTTTCATGCGGATGGTAAATTGAAATGTGGGCACGTGATACCATCCTCCAATGAAGATGCTAATGCAGCAAGTACCTATATAGGTAAACTGAAGTTCTACGATTCATTGGTCAATGATCAACCATGCCATTGTTTACTCGATAGCGGCAGCACTTTACTTGGTTTAAGAAAAGAACTGGTCAGACCAGAAGATTACAAGGGTGAACTTGTCAAATGCCGTACTTTCTCTGGAACCATTGAGAAATACCCACTGGCAAAAGCGCATATTAATACCCCGTTCCTTACCGGCACATTTACTTGCGCAATCCTGCAAGATCCTTGTACGGATCTGATTTTAGGCTGTTTAGCTTCATTGAAGCAATGTACTGACGACGACATAATAGCCTGGAAACATACAAACATGGCTAATGCTGTAACAAGGTCAGATACGCAAACTCACTATACTGACTTGCAAAATGAGATGTTACAGCTGTTAACACCCAGCGGTGCCGATACCAACAGTACTCGACAAAAATGTATCGAGGCACAAAGCACCGATCAAACTATCACACCTTATTTAAAATTGTTAGGTGAGCGAGCGAAAGTGACTAAAAATGCATCTTGGTATTTTAGAAAACCTAACGGAATTCTCATGCGTTATTACACAAATAATGACCATGAAATTCAGCAAACGGTGTTACCTGTAACATACCGACAAACTGTGCTAAAGATCGCACATGAATCACCGTTTGCTGGACATTTGGCCTATGACAAAACCAGAGCCAGAATTTTGTCACACTTCTACTGGCCTAAATTCTGTACTGATATATAAAAATTGTGTCGTTCATGTACTATTTGTCAACATCTTGTAAGAAAGGGAAAGCATGTGACGGCCGAAGTTCAACGGTCATTATTAGCATCTAGACCATATGAGTGTGGTGCGGTCGATATTGTTGGACCCCTAAAGCAGGTGTCGAGCAAAGGAAACCATGACTACGCAAATAAAGGTGCTAAAACTATACATCTTGAACCAAATCAGAAGGTTCTGCTTTTACTACCGGATAAACGGAATTTGTTACTAACATCTTGGCAAGGGCCATTCAACGTTGAACGTAAAATATCAGATGTCGATTATGAAATATCGATAAAGGGAAAATTAAAGATATTTCATATCAACATGCTGAAACCATACTTTTCACAACAAGAACTACAGACAGACGAACAAGATGCACCCACACCAATTAATCGGACGACAGACGTACACAACACAACTACACTAGGTAGGCCGACACAGGACAACGACATCGCAAACACACTTAGCCAGGTAACAGCACACGCAGCTAGTACAACAACAGTACTGAACGAGACAGATGACGACGTAATAGAATTACCTGTCCCTACTGTAGACACGACTGGGACCATCGACAGCATAAAGATAGAAACCAAATTGACAGACGAGCAACGACGACAGATGATAGAATTAGTGACAGAGTACAGAGACATTTTCTCCGACATCCCAGGAAAGACAGACAGAATAGAACACTCCATTATTCTTACTGACAACACCCCAATCAAGTGTCGACCTTATTCCATCCCTCTAAATTATAGGGCTAATCTCGACAAAGAAATACTATCTCTTGAGTCGAGTGGAATAATTCAGAAATCTCAGTCAGAGTATTCTTTCCCTATCGTCCTTGTCGCCAAAAAGGACTCAACTATTCGACTCTGCATCGATTATAGACGTTTAAATAAAATAACCAAAATTGATGCTGAACCAATCCCAGCATGCGAGGATTTGATCCTTGATATGTCTACATCTCGCATCTTTAGCAAGCTTGATCTCACGAAAGGTTATTGGCAGGTCCCGATGCAACAAAATTCGATTCCTTTAACAGCTTTCTCCACACCTTTAGGACTCTATGAGTGGCGATTTCTTCCTTTTGGCCTTCGTAATGCTCCAGCGACTTTCGTCCGTCTAACTAGGGATCTTCTCCACGGGGTGACCAATACGTCTACATACATAGATGACATATGCATTCATACTGAAGACTGGACGTCACACCTACAGAAACTACGACATGTCTTCGACAGGTTGCGAGTATTTGGGCTTACAGTCAAGCCTACTAAAGTAGAGTTGGGCATGGAAGAGATTGACTTCCTAGGCCATACCATATGCAGGGGCCAACTCAGAACAGATGAAAGAATCGTGACCAAGATTCTAAATTTGACTATGCCAACGACCAAGAAACAGGTCCGAAGTCTACTTGGTCTTGTGAATTATTATAGTAAATTTATTCCCAATCTGGCGGAAATCACCAGTGTTTTTTCGAATATTTTGAAAGCTTCGGCTAAACTAAATGTGCAAGATGCAGGATTAATTAGTGCTCTATCAAAATTGAAATATTTATTCAGTGTCCCACCTATCCTGCGTTTGCCTAACAAAAATCTTACCTATTTCTTACGTACAGACGCAAGTGCTATCTCCATATCTGGGGTACTAGGAGAGTTCTACGAAGGGAAGTTCCACCCAGTAATGTACGTATGTCGTAAGATCAGCCCAGCTGAATCGAGATACTCAGCAACAGAATTGGAGGGCCTCAGCTTAATCTATTGTGTTAGAAAACTTCATAGGTTTTTTGGCAGGAGCACAGTTTGTGATCGAAACCGACAATTCTCCGTTGTCTGTTATGCAGTCTAGCATTCCCCACAACAACAGAGTCTACAGGTGGGCTTTGATACTGCAGAACTATGCATTTACCATTCAGCATTTAAAGGGGAGATTGAACTCGTTGGCAGACACTTTGAGTCGACCGTCAACCATTGAAATACCTGATATACAGGAAAAGATCGACCAGAGATCACCAGAAACAGTGACACTGTGATTGTTAATTAGATCAGTGCCGTATGTGGTGAATAAGTTACACTGTAAGTGCATTATCATCGCCAAGCTGATAGAACTGTGTAAGAGAAACAGTGCCATTATCAGTGAAACGAACAGACGCATAAGTAATATGTCTGCAGCGCTAACATATATATATGCTATATTAACATTGAAGTGTTAGCTATGAACCTACATAAATTGGTAGGGAACTATATATGTAGACACTATCCGGGAAGGAGAGCATATAAGACTTTGGTGAAATGAACTATAATATGAAAATAGTCTACAAAGAACATTGCTCCATCTTCACACCTGAAAGGACGACATTAGTTAGTGTAATTAGTTATAGAAACATAACTGTGATATATATATATATATATATATATATATATATATATATATATATATATATATATATATATATATATATATATATATATATATATATATTGTTTTATAAACAGTATGCATAACCTCATTTTTCTATGATTAATTGAATTGTAAAATGTTCTAATGCATATATAACTTTATTTATCTTATTTGATAGTTATAAGTCACCATCATTTAGTTAATAACCCAGTTAAGGCAGGACCCCAATAATAGAAATGCGATTGTTAGATATTACTTTACTTTATCACCGCATAATCATAATATAACTTCATTTATTTAAAATATCATTTCTAAACTAATCCCAACCATTTAGGAATTAACATCATTTCATTTACCAATAACACTTTGAGGTAATTAACCCAATTTGCTTAAATGTAATTAATTTACTTAGATTATTTCCCTTAGGATAATTTAGAACAGCACACCAAATTACCTTAGTTAGTATTACAGGATCGGTAACAAACCATCCTCACAAACATGTATATTTTGTATAGTCATGACACGTGCAAACAAATCGCACAGTCATTTGGCATGAAGACCTCTATAAGTCAGCCAATCATTTAATGTAAAGGTTCATTTACGTGATATTATGAATCATATTTTAATGACGATTGAATGTTTTAGCAAGAATGGTATGAAAGTGGATAAAATATGTGTAAATGAGAAGAGAGAATGTATACATTACTAAACAGTGAGAGAGAGAGAGAGAGAGAGAGAGAGAGAGAGAGAGAGAGAGAGAGAGAGAGAGAGAGAGAGAGAGAGAGAGAGAGAGAGAGAGAGAGAGAGGTAGCGGCAAAATTTTTGTTCACCGCTTAAAATGCCTTGTTGTGACTTGTCTGTGTCAATCTGTGTAACCAATGTGTTGTCAAGTTTTATGTGTGTTACTGCCATACTTTAGTAAATTAGATAGGGAAAATACTTTGAGCATCTTGAAACGGAGTTGTGGTCATAAATAGGAATAACAAACATTTGTAACCACAATAACCCGATTTACGGTGCTCGAAGGAATACACACATGTAGAATAGTAATGCATACACACGTTAGTAAATTAAGTACATTGTAGTTTATTAGAAAACACGCAAACAAACAGGAAAACAAACACATAAAAGTTGCACACACCATTTATTTCAAAGAACAGTAACTCAAATCAGGGGACACAATAACGTCTTAACAACCTTAATGTAACATTGAAAATATGTCTTCACAAGCGGAAGCGAGAAGGTGAAGAGTAGAACTTTATATATACGAGTTGGGGTGGATATTATTGGGAACATGAACATTTAATGCTCATGGGTTGTACTCATAACAGAGTCAACTTGTATTGGGTTGTCATTTTGGGCAATATGAGGACAGGTCAAAAGACATAAGTCAAGAGACGGAAGTCAAAAGACGGAAGTCAGGACATAAGTCATAAGACAACGGTTCCGGATCAAAACAATTCCCAAGAAGATTTATAGCCAACTATACTGATACTATGGGCTACTCAATTAGCCGAGTGAAGAAATAGAACAGTGTGAGTAAGGGAGAAGAGAGTTTGTTCTATCCCCATAAGAGAGATTTACAACTTATTGGATCTTTGACAAAATTGGGACAGCCAATTTTCTTTTGTGACCATACAACGTGTTACAAGCATGAGTTAAAGGGGTGTAACACTTCACAGAGGGAAGGGGAGCCTGTCAATATCCCAATAAGTGTTTAGAGAGTTCAGATTATAAGTAATAGAGCTAAGACAGAGTCTAGGAGAGGACACCAGACAGGAGAGACACCAGCGCTATAAATAGCTTCACAACGGGACACACTTGTGTCAACCAAGGGAGCATTAAGTACAGCTTAGCGAGGGTTTCCCCAAGACATTGGGAAACTCGCTTCTACGAGTAACCGTGGAGTACCAGGTTACTAGAGTGAGCTGGCCAGCGTGATGGGTGACTATGCACGCAAGACTCACCAGCGCACGGAGAATCGAACGTCCATGTTTGAACACGCAATGAGTTGCGTGAGGACAGACCAGGACTGAGACAAGTAGAGAATAGAGGTGTTCCTTACGAATGCTGTAAGTTTCTAGACAATAGTGATTGTTAGGCTTTAGATTTCGTTTAGTGTTTAATAGTATCATTATCAGTTCTTCATTGCATCTATGTAACGTACCATGCTGTTTATTGTCAATGAAGTATTCCGCTCGCAGAGCTTGTTTATCGCTAGCTCTAAATAAATTCCATTCCTTTTGCAAATGACACGAGTTGTTATTTTGTGTGGTGCAAAAGTAGGGGAGTCCTGAAAGACCTGTCGCAAGCAATTTGCTGACACCAACTAATTCGGAATGTGTTCCGAAACCCTGCAATGTAACTGCCGCTCAGTTCTACCTATGTAGATGGCCTCGCATCTGCATGTAAATTAGTAAATACAATTTGATTTGGCGTACAAAGCTACACGTTCTTTTACTGCTGGGATGGGGATCAGTGTGTTTCGGTACCTGATGACTAGAGTTGCAGCACAGAAAGTTCGCCCGACTGCTGTGGTGACACCGGACACACTGGCAGAGGAATTTGAAACTCTGAAGAATGCCTTAAACCTGAATGGGTACTTCACAGAATTTATAAAGCGCCACTGCCAACAGCCCAAACCGAAACCTGAAGTAACTACACTACCTAAACTCAAGGTATTCATCCAGCTAACCTTCCAAGGAGATGACGTAATGCAACGTCTGCGGGACAGGCTCACCACAGCAGTCGAGCGAACTTTCTGTGCTGCAACTCTAGTCATCAGGTACCGAAACACACCGAGAGGGAGAAAAATGTTTAAAAATTTGAGACTTAACAAAGAGGTTCTGAAAGAAACTCAAGAACAATACAGAGTGGCTGTGAAAAATAGGTACAATGCAATAGCTAAAATACAGAGTATAAATGAACAATGGGAAATGTTAAGGGACTCCATTCATCAAACCAGCAAAGAAATATTACCGGAGAGAAGCCAAAAAGCTAAGAAAAAATGGATGAATGAAGAAATCTTAATGCTGATGGCCAAATGGAAACAGAATAGAAATGACGAATATGCTAAGATAAATAAAGAATAAGAGATAAATGTGTGAAGGCAAAATAATGGTGGTTAAAAAAGCAATGAAAAAAAAATGAATTAAATTCCATTAAAGATCAAAAAAGTATGCACAGGAAGAATCAGTGTGCTTACAGGAATAACAATAATAATAAATACAGGGTGTTTGAAATCAAAAACAGGAAAGATATTATTGGAGGAAGGTGCTATAATGAAAATGTGGAATGAGTATATAAAAGAATTGTATAATGGAGAAAGGGGAGAATTAGTTAGTTAATTGAGGTTCCAACTTCACGGCCGCGGGTCATCCCTATTATGCTCAATTCCTGTGCCAGTGAATATCACACAAAATACTTCCCACTGTCCAATGTGAAAAGTGGAATAGACAGGAGTCTTGGCAATCCAACAGCCCGCACAGGTACACTGTGCTCAATGCTGCCACCAGAATACCAACACAAATGTCATTTACGAAAACCACAGTTCATCGTCGATGGACTCGGCAATCACCAGAAAGACCTCAATGACCAGGTTTTATCAAAAAGCTCGGTCTTTTTCTGCAGGGCGACCCGCCAAAAGTGTTGTACAAAGCACGAACTTCGCAGCTTCAGCACTGTCTCCCAGGAGTCTCCTGAAAAATGCACCCGTGAACTGAAAAGGCAAATCAGTTCAGCAATAGCCGGTAGCCATTGCTCCAAACATGCAGGTCACTGTACAGGACAGATGTAACAGCATTCCGTGCAAATTTCACAGCTCACAGTGTCCCCCACACCCTCACTCAGTAGCGGGGAAATGGAACCATGTACTACCAGTCCAACATGAGGAAAATGCGATTGCAAGCCATAGCTACAAGCATAAACATGCCACAGGCCTTAATGGTTCAATGCCTAACCGCCATGTTGGCGACCAGAAGTCCCGGGAAAAAGAAAGTAACTTAGAAGACCCAACTATTCTAAAAGAAGATGTCACTGACGCTATGAAACATGTGAAGAAAGGGAAAACTGCTGGACCAGATAAAATAACAGTAGAAGAATTAGAAGTATTGGTAGAATTTGAGGTAGATATATTAACCAAAATGCTGAATGATATTTACAGCAGTTGATATTTACCAAGTGATATGCTGAAATCTGTATTTATAGCTATACCAAAGAGACCTAAAGCAATTGAATGTAAAGATTTTTGTACAATTAACCTCATAAGCCATTTCACCAAGCTTCTACTCAGAATTATAACGAAAAGAACAAGAAAGAAAATAAAAATGGAAATTAGTGACGAACAATATGGTTTTATGGAAGGAAAGGGTACAAAAAATGCAAATATAAGTATTATGAACACTAATAGAAAGGTCAACAGACTCACAGAAAGAAGTATATTTGTGCTTCAAAGATTATACTAAGGCATTTGATACAGTAAAACATGATGAGCTGATTAAAATGTTGGAAGATATCAACATTGATGGGAAAGATTCAAGAATAATAAAGAATATATACTGGAACCAAGTAGCAGAAATTAAAATGGGAAATAAAGATGGTAGTTATGAACAGATAAAGCAAGGAGTACAACAGGGGTGTGCCTTGTCACCCAATCTATTTTCCCTATATAGCGAAGTAATAATGAGAGTGATCAAAGAGAAGCCAGGAATATTAATCGAAGGATATAATATAAACTGCATATGCTATGCAGATGACACAGTATTGGTGGCAGATAATGCAACAGACCTAAGAGAATGCACAGAAAGGACTCTCCTCAGATATCAAGAAAACTGTAACAATGTTGATATAAAAGAAAATGGGGACACCAAAATGTGACATTGAAATAGAAGGGAAAATTCTTAACCAAGTGGATAATTTTAAATACCTGTCCTGTTAAAATCCCGAGAGAAGACTGGAATCAACAAGCACATCTTTAAACTTATTATCTGTTGGGATTATTGACTGACTTTGGTCTACACTCCTCTCTTCTGTCTTCCCTTCCATATATCTATTTCTTTCTCTCTCTCTATTATTCCCTCAACACATACTCCGACAACAGTTCCTTTCAACGATAAGATAAAAGATGTATTAATAAAAACTATGTCTGGTGTATGTATGGATATTGTCTATGTAGTTGGTATGTTCTTCTAGTGTGGTTGCCAGTTATGAACTCTGAATGTCTATCAGCGTGGTTGCTTCTCGCCCTTTCATTCTTCAAGATCACAGGACAGCACATCAAACAGGACAGAGCTCACCCGGATGATCCGTATGCTTGCATCTAATGGTAAATCCGTGATTGTTTGACACAAAAACTGTTCACCACAGAGTCAAGGTACCGTAATAAAAGTCCCGTAAGTTTATGAATGCACCTGAATCTGTTTCATGACGGTAAGTATCCATCATCGAAAAACCACCACATTGTCACAGTTCTTCTTATAGTCTTTTAGTAATAGCACTGTTCTTACTTGTCTATTCTTTCTTCATTATACATATAAGATGTATGTAGTTTTAAGTATCCCTGCTTGCCACAGGTTAACCTCTCTTCCCTTTCAGGGCCTTAGTGGTATATTCGGTTGAGCATACAGTGTTCTGTATTTTATTTAACTTATTTCTTTCTTCATCGTAAATATGTTCATATTCTGTTTGGTTCCATGTAAGTACTTTATTTGTTCAAGGGTATTCCTCTTCATCTCTTCTCTGCTTTCACTAGGAGAGTGGAACCTGGAAAAGTATAACAAATCCAGTGATAAGCGTCCGCCCCTTTCTACTACTTATGCAAGTGTCCTTCTCCAGCCATAATGACAAGGCTTCCGAAGTGAACACCCGCATAAGACATATGAATTCACCAAAGTCTAAACTATCTACTAATAGAAAGCAATGGTAAAGGCTATTCATTCACATCTATATTCCTATGCTAAACTATATCTAATATCTTTATACCTTATTTAGGCATCTATGTTCCTGGAATCGAAAAAACACTTAGCGAATAACACACTATTATCCCCTCTTTCCATCATTAGGGACGTGTATTTCTATTCCCACTCAAGAACATATCTCCTTCAGGTCAGTTTGGAACACACACTAACTTTACACAAAGAATTGACCCTCTTTATATCGGTCATTTATGCCGCATAGTCCTTGACATTGCTGGACACCTCACATCCAGACTGCATTATCATTGATTAGTGGAAAATTACCGCTCGGGACCGTTTCCCATCCATACTGCAATATGCTTGTCCCATAATACTGTCGGCCTTTGTCCCAAACCAATCTTTCCACTCGACCGTTTTACCTGCGCGGTTAGCCGGCCCCTTCTGTGTCTTGACCTATAAACACATGCGCCTTGTCTCTCCTTTGTTAACCCTTCTCCTACCTGGGTAGTCGGTGTATGCAGTCGTCCATCTGGGAATCATTAACTCTTCAGTATTTCACTACAGAGGCCCCCTCTTAAGAGATTAGACCGCGTCGAATCTTTCTCACTGTAGGTTTGATTCCCATGATCCACAACCCTAGTCTTCTTCAAATCCGCTCCTACATTCTCCTTACCAAGGATGTATTCCATTGTGAAGTCCAGTTGCAGCAACAACGTCCATCACATCCACCGTGCGTTGAGCTTCTGCTAAGTCGCTATTAACATCACGTGTTGATGATATGATTGGATCCTCACATGGCTCATCTCATTATCCAGTAGGCGCTCTAATTGACACCCTACTATACTACTAACGACTGAAACTAGTGTTGGCTCCTCGCTCCTGTACGTTCAGTCGACCTACTTTCGACTTGCGTCAGCGACGGCTCACAATACAGACGGATTGTCCCATCCTGATTGTAACACTGCTTCCATGTCCTCTTGGTTTCCCCCGGCTTTGCCTCTGGGGATGTTCCAGCCTCGTCCTCGTCGGACCGAGTCGTCTTTCCCAAACCTCCTGGACTTTTGCTTCCAGGACCATCTTGGGCGATATTGTATCTGGTCAGCCAATCTTTGGTTGGAGTCCTGGGTAATTCTCGCTTTTCCCGACGTTACCCACCCCTTCTGAACTTGGTTACCGGTGAAACTTTCACTCTTGTCCTTTCCCTGACTTGTGATTTCCCTCCTCCTGTCGTTGGGTAAATCTGACCTATCACGTACTGTCCCATAGGCCCTCCTATGTTGTACTGGTGATCTCTGGTCTTCGTCTGGACTGGTAACCTTTGTCCCAATGGCTGCCATCACCATAAAGTGCGAAGCTTTGCTCCCGGATCTCTCCTCATATTTCCTAATGAGATGTCTAGGGAGATTTTTCTTCTCTTCCCCGATCCGTATTTTGTAGATGTTCTTGGACACCACCTTTTCCACAGGATAAGGTCCTTTCCATCCTACTTGGAGTATATTGGTCTCTGCTGGACTCCACACTTCCACTTTGTCTTCCACTTTAAGAGCTAGTTTCCTCTTAATTCGCTTGTTGGGTGGTGCTCTCTGGCACTCCGAACAAGACTTCACCCACCGGCGTACATCTCCGGTCATTCCTGGCCAGCAATATTGGCCGGATATTTGCTGCAAGGTCTCTCTGACACCCATATGTCGATTATCGCCTATGATGTGTCCACTCTGAAGAATGTGAGGACGGTGGGTCTCTGGAACCACCCACTGCTCATGCAGGTTATCTCCCCTCCCAGCTCTCCGATAGAGTAGTTGATTCTTCAGAAAGTACTGTCCCCGTTCTGGTGGCTCAGCACTTCTTTGCAGCTTCCTGTAGCAAGGATGCAACGTAGTATCCTGCCTCTGGGCAGTATGCAATTCTCCTATCCCTGAGTTGTCGCATAGTGTCTCTGCCTCTTTTTCCTTCCCTTGAGATCCACTGACTACTGTTCCCTTTTGGGCTGGCTGTTTGGGCATCCCCAAAAAGACATATTTCGTGCCAATGATCATTGGAAATAAGGAGTCAGATAATACAGCAGCTGGAATAATGCCCGTGACGTACCTGGATTTAATCTCCACCTTGGCGATTGGCAGCGTCATGGTAACAGCACTCCTCATTGCCGGCTGTATTTCTATGGTCTCCCCTGTAAATTGGTCTGGGCTTACCAAGCTGGCGTCCACCACCGCTTCCCCATCCAAACCAGTATCGTAGAGACAAGCAACCTGTTGGCCATTTACTTCAATCAGTTCAACCACAGGTGGTCTCTCTTGGTCCTGAGTGTCTTTCATCTCCTTGACCGTTTCCTTGCCATCCTCTTTTGATTCCTCGAGGTTGGTTATGCAAATAGCGTCGTTTGCCTTGCATCTGCAGTCCACAGTATTATGTGTTATCGACTGGCAGTGAGTGCACCTTGTTCCCTTCCTAGGTTTCCCTGTGTCCTTTTTGTTCCTTTCTCCTTCGCCGACCTCAGCCTTGTCTGTGATCACCGATGTAGGAATCACTTTGCATGCTGCGAAGTAAGAACTTTTAGGTTTCGATCTGCAGTCTTTGGTGTTGTGGGAGGCCGCCTTACAAAATGAACACCACTTTTCAGACCACTGTCGTTTCGCTTGAGAATTCGAGGTGCTCTGGTTTCCTACCTTCACCTTCTCTGAACTCTCCTCTGTGTGCTTTATATAAGGTTCCCCTTTTTCTCCTTCCCAGTTTTTAGGTTTCTTTTTCTCTGGTTTCTCCTGACCTTTGGTTTGTGTACTTAGTTCCTCAGTTTCACCATGTACTTCCACGAATCGTTCCGCCAGCTTATTCACAACATCAATCCGTTCCGCCCCTTGTTCTCCTAAGAAGGTTCTGAGAGGTTTCGACATTTGCTTTCGCATTGGTCTACCACCATCATCTCTTCGAGACTCTCATAATCCCTCGTGAATTCTGCCAAGTCCATCCATTTCTGGAGATAGGATTTCAGCCTCAGACTGTAGGCGGCGAATAGTTCTCCCGGCTCTCGTCTAGACGCTCTAAACTTCTTCCTATACGTTTGTGCTGTGACTTCATAATGTTTCATCAAAGCTGCTTTCAATTCCTCATACTGATTTTCCTGTCCTGGTGGTAGGCGTGTGTAGACCTCGTAGCCCGAACCACGTAAAGACTGGGATACTTTAAGAGCCCATCTGGTTCTATCTAGTCCCATAGCGACTGCCATAGCCTCGAACCGATCCAAAAACTGGTATATCTTCTCTTTACTTTCATCATAGACCGCCAAGGGAAACTTCATGGCATGGTAACCCTGTCCACTCATGTGGGTTGCCCCAGGTGAAGATGAACTTCCTTCTGCTGCATCTATTTCACCCTTAGTTTGTGTCTTGAGTTCTAACTCTTTCAAGCGGTATTCATGTTCCATTTCTTGTCTCCTGGCATTCTGTTCCATTTCCAGTTTCTTGGTCTCCTGTTCCATTTCCAGTCGCTTGGTCTCCTGGTCCATTTTCTTGGCTTCTTGTTCCATTTCCAGTCGCTTGGTCTCCACCTCTATTCTTCTCACTTCCAACTCGGTCTTTCGATCTTCTCGTTCCGCCTGACGAATCTCTCGCTCTCTTTCTTGGATGTAATCAGTTAAGTCTGAACCAGCCAACCCAATTTCCTCTCCGTTTGCCCTCAGTTCGGCTGTAGTTAGTTTGGGAGTGGCCATAGTTAAAGCAGGTAAGTCAGCACGTTGAGTAAAGACACCTCAAGGCAGTAAAGAATACTCACTATAAACCGATAATCTACCTAGAACCTATATCATTTATCTATATCTATTAATTATTATAAATCTCCAACACCACACAGTACATCACAACCACTCTCTCATCCACAAGAGAAGTTATAGGATAAAGACTTATGTAGACGTGTGACCGTGTGACTAGGTATGTAATGTGTCTTACCACCTATCCACATTCACTCTGTCTGGAACTTTCTCACTGCAAAGTCACCAGCATTAATGAAATGTTTCTACCATAAATGTAATGGCACCATATATCCAATGGACGTCCTTCCATTAAAAGTCATCAATATATACTTCTATTTATTCCAATCAGTATGTCCCAACATGTAGGTACTCCGCTATGCCTGTGCCAATATGCAAGTACCCCTTTATTCATATGCCATGTTATGCATTCAGGTCATATGGGTATAATGTATGTTACCCCGCTCGCTCCACCAATTATGTCCTGTTAAAATCCCGAGAGAAGACTGGAATCAACAAGCACATCTTTAAACTTATTATCTGTTGGGATTATTGACTGACTTTGGTCTACACTCCTCTCTTCTGTCTTCCCTTCCATATATCTATTTCTTTCTCTCTCTCTATTATTCCCTCAACACATACTCCGACAACAGTTCCTTTCAACGATAAGATAAAAGATTTATTAATAAAAACTATGTCTGGTGTATGTATGGATATTGTCTATGTAGTTGGTATGTTCTTCTAGTGTGGTTGCCAGTTATGAACTCTGAATGTCTATCAGCGTGGTTGCTTCTCGCCCTTTCATTCTTCAAGATCACAGGACAGCACATCAAACAGGACAGAGCTCACCCGGATGATCCGTATGCTTGCATCTAATGGTAAATCCGTGATTGTTTGACACAAAAACTGTTCACCACAGAGTCAAGGTACCGTAATAAAAGTCCCGTAAGTTTATGAATGCACCTGAATCTGTTTCATGACGGTAAGTATCCATCATCGAAAAACCACCACATTGTCACAGTTCTTCTTATAGTCTTTTAGTAATAGCACTGTTCTTACTTGTCTATTCTTTCTTCATTATACATATAAGATGTATGTAGTTTTTAAGTATCCCTGCTTGCCACAGGTTAACCTCTCTTCCCTTTCAGGGCCTTAGTGGTATATTCGGTTGAGCATACAGTGTTCTGTATTTTATTTAACTTATTTCTTTCTTCATCGTAAATATGTTCATATTCTGTTTGGTTCCATGTAAGTACTTTATTTGTTCAAGGGTATTCCTCTTCATCTCTTCTCTGCTTTCACTAGGAGAGTGGAACCTGGAAAAGTATAACAAATCCAGTGATAAGTGTCCGCCCCTTTCTACTACTTATGCAAGTGTCCTTCTCCAGCCATAATGACAAGGCTTCCGAAGTGAACACCCGCATAAGACATATGAATTCACCAAAGTCTAAACTATCTACTAATAGAAAGCAATGGTAAAGGCTATTCATTCACATCTATATTCCTATGCTAAACTATATCTAATATCTTTATACCTTATTTAGGCATCTATGTTCCTGGAATCGAAAAAACACTTAGCGAATAACACACTATTATCCCCTCTTTCCATCATTAGGGACGTGTATTTCTATTCCCACTCAAGAACATATCTCCTTCAGGTCAGTTTGGAACACACACTAACTTTACACAAAGAATTGACCCTCTTTATATCGGTCATTTATGCCGCATAGTCCTTGACATTGCTGGACACCTCACATCCAGACTGCATTATCATTGATTAGTGGAAAATTACCGCTCGGGACCGTTTCCCATCCATACTGCAATATGCTTGTCCCATAATACTGTCGACCTTTGTCCCAAACAAATCTTTCCACTCGACCGTTTTACCTGCGCGGTTAGCCGGCCCCTTCTGTGTCTTGACCTATAAACACATGCGCCTTGTCTCTCCTTTGTTAACCCTTCTCCTACCTGGGTAGTCGGTGTATGCAGTCGTCCATCTGGGAATCATTAACTCTTCAGTATTTCACTACAATACCTAGGGGCACTCATAACATCAGATGGAAGATGTACAACAGAGATTAAGAGCAGAATTGTGCAGGCAAAAGCTGCATTTCAAAAAATGCCGAGTATCTTATGCAATACGTCGCTATCAATGATTGTAAGAAAGAGAGTGCTAAAATGCTATATAGAACCAGTCTTGGAATGTAAATGAATAAATTAGGAAGAACTTAGAAGCATCAGAGATGTGGTTTTTAAGATGAATGTTGCGAATTCCTTGGACTGCCAGAGTAACTAACAACGATTGCCTGAAAGAGACTAATGAAACTAGAACACTATATACAACAATAAGAAAGAGACAAACAGCATTCTTTGGTCATGTGATGAGAGGCATTGGAGAACATTGTGACAACTGGAAAGATCAAGGGGAAGAGAGGCAGAGACAGACCAAGAGAAATTATGCTGGGCGGATTGAGAAGGTGGCATGGAGGAATATCATCAGCAGAGTTGATCCAGAACATCTGTGGAGAGCCATAAACACCTACGCCAGGTGGCAGGGCACTTGATGATAATGATGATTGTCATAAATTATTTCATTTGTCTTTATTTAAAATTCACATACAATTATACATCAACAGTAATTTGTAGGAAACATGCATTTAAAAAAAAAGAAACCATGTCTATTGTTAACAGTAAAGTCATGCAACCATCTACAGAAATGATAATATCAGTCATGTTAAATAAATATAGCAATTCGTTATGTACATACATTAATTATTGACATGCATTTAAAATAAATAACATTTTTCAAGTTTTATTTTTAACAGTAAATTCATGAAATAACACAATCTTCCTAGAAACTATATGCTACCAATGGCAAATCTGAACAGTGACAGAAAAAGAGAAAGGAAAAATTACAACACTGGAAATTAGATTTCTGAGAAGAATACTCAATGTATCAAAAAAGATAAATCCAGAAATGAAGAAATCAGGATTACAGTGCGGGTTACAGCAGCTCTAAGCTTCATTAGAAACCAGCACGTTAAATGGTTCAGCCACCAAAATAACATTATACCACAACAAGCAATGATGTACAAACCAAATGGAATCAGAAGAAGAGGCCAACCATGTAAATGATGGACAGAGGAAATAACAGACCCCATGGGAATCTAGATATACGAAGCCCATAAATGGGCACTCTCCTGCTGTTTAATGCTTCATCTTGACACTGTAAGGTACAAGAGAACGTAGATGAGTTGAATGAAACCATCAACAGATATAATAGTGCTGTACATGTTAAATAATTATATCATTTCATGGTGTATATACATTAATTGTTGACAGGGGGGTCTATGTGGTAGGATGTGGTCAAGCAGAAAGCCTTGTGTGCTAAAGGTGTTAACTGTTTCCCCACTTCATCACTTGTATTATGCAATCTAAATATGAACATATGATCTTCAGTGTGTGAGATAGATAGCTTGACCTATTCACCACAAAGTTCTTGAATTTCTAAAATACTGCAAAACATTCACTGCAACCATGTTCAACACATGTAAAACATGTATAAGTGTTTCTAAACTGACGCTTCAATTTCAAATTTTGCCATTCCCGACAGCATTTACAGAAATCAAGCACACTGATGTATATTTCAGGAGGCTGATCAAAGGGTAAAAGCCAAAAAGGAATCCTGTCTATTGTTGGTGTTTTAAAGTCTACAGTGGATTTAAACAACAGTTTGTCTTTCATCAACTGTGGTAGAGGTAACTTGTTGACACGGTTCTCATGGCCAGAGGTTGCCCCCACAGCAGATGATACTTCTGCAAACGCCAACCAGAACAGGGACACTGGCTGTGAAGACATCTCACAAAGCAGATTCAAACACTGTGTATAGTTTTTCTTTTCCAGATATGAACGAACAGGTTTGTTATACCTTAGTGAAGTCAGATCAGATTTTGTAAGCCACATGATGTCAACAAAATGACGAGCCAGGGATGCATTACCACTTACCAGTGCTGTACATAATGGTGATATATCAAATGTGGGACCAGCTGGTGAGAAGTAGTTAAAATATTCATCTGACCTTACAGTCATGGGCCCTGTTCCACTTGTTATAAGTTTACCAATAGTGTTTCTGTTGTTACAAAGTAAAATTCTATGAAACATTTTAGGTTGTAAATAAGACAAACAGGCACCTTGAGCAAGGAAAATGTCTAGGCAAGCTGTTATATCTTTATTGCGAATATGCAACATGGGCTGAAAGTATGACATGGCTGTCTTTGACCTATCTGTTTTACTGACGGCATTAACATCTGCTCCTGCATCCAGTAGAATCTGTACAACCTCTTTGCTGTATGTGTTTGCAGCCAACATTAATGGTGATAGGCCATCATCATTTTGCAAGTTAATGTCACAGCCCGCATTAATTAGAGTTGTTAGAATGTCATCAGTTCCGTTGCTATTGTCAATATTTTCGGTTCTCTTTACTGCATGCAGCAAGGCTGTATTGCCATTGTTATCTGTTATATTCACATCAGGGTTGTGATTTATCACCCCCTTGACCATGGCGACTTTGCTGTATCTTGCTGCTTGCATCAAAACTGTCAACCCTTCTTTATTTTGTGAGTTGATAAAATGTTTGTCTTTAGCACATCTGATTAGAAATTCAGCATTGCTATCACAACCTTGATAGACAGAATAGGAAATGGCGGTGTCACCTTTGTTGTCTCTCCAGTTAATGTCAGCCCCATAGTCTAATAGTAACTGAAGAAGTTCTGTACTGTTGTTGGTTAAAGCCGCAAGCATTAATGGTGATGTGTCACCACGAATATTAGGGGAAGCCCCATTTTCAAGCAGTACTTTAACTACCTGTAGCTTAGATGTGTGGCATATATCTTCCCTACATAGAACCAGATACAGAGGAGTGTAGCTACCACACGTTTCTACCACCTTATTTACATCAGCTCCTTTCTGAATTAGAAATGAGGCAATTTCTCCTTTTTCTGTCTTCGCTAACAATTCTTCCAAACAAGGATACTTGCCCGTAGTGTCAAGTACAATATCAAGAATATGGCTAAAGAATTCAATATTTCTTCCTCTTACTGCTGACAATAACAAATCCTGCTGATGTTTACAAATATATTGTTGAGTTTCATGCCTGCAATCTACAATTAGGAAGTTAGTGTAGGCTGCACACTCATTATGTATAAGTCTGCCTAAAGCACTCTTGACATCAAAGTTTGCACCATGCTGCAGTAGAAGTTTAGCACAGTCTATGTGGCCATGAACAAGGGCCAGGTCAATTGGTGAGCCAAGCAGTACTGCATCATGAACGTTGGCTCCAAATCTTAACATCACTTCAATCATATCATAATGACCACCTATTGCAGCGATACTTAATGGTGGATACCCAAGTGTCTCATCTGTCTTGTTCAGATCAGCACCATGCTGGCAGAGCAACTCAACCAGAGGATAACTGCCAGCTTTAGTTGCCACAGACAGAAGGAAAACTGATTGCCTACCATTCACATCAGCTCCTAATTCCAAGAGTTGTTTGACCATTGCAACCTGATCTTTGGTAATCTGGCTAAATTGACGATGAAAAAAGTTTATGTAGGCGTCACTGATCATCCTGGTCTTAACTTGTTCATCTAAATCTACACAGTCAAAAATTATATCCAGAAATTTCATATTGCAAGCTTGAACTGCAGTGTCTAGGGGTGTTTGTTCACTTTCATAAATGTATATTTGTTTGCTCTCCTTCACACAGCATCAGAGATGAGTTCCCTACTTGACTGTTGCATGCCCTCTGCTGCATTCATGTCTGTGTTGAGTCCCATTGTTTCAGAAGCAGGTCTTCCTTCTTGGGTTAGACACTCTTCTGTTGAATGAATCCTGTCTGCAGCAGCAAGTCTTGACATCTTCTGTTTCTAACCTGAAATGTAAGAACAATAACTTCAACATCAAGTCTTATTCTCTGTAAATATTCATCAAGTGCAAAGTACAAAAACTTGTGTTGCTATGATTAATTGTAATAAATATTAGTCTGACATGTTCTGGAATTCTAGAATATAACACCACTCTAAATTCTCACCAAAAAATATTGAAAGAGTAGTATGAAAGGTAATATTTTATGTTTTCTTGTAAAAAAAATGTTGTGACATTGATGTGTTTCCATATGCATATGCACAATTGTAGCCACCAGCAGAGATAATGCCGCTATAATAGTTAACAAAAATGGCAATTACTAACAATAACCTGCCTAACAATGAATTCTTAGTATTGGAGAAATAAGAATAATTCATAAATTGTGTATGGGTGTTGTGCATTCGATAGCAAAATTGTGCTTTGCCATTTGATGTGAAATAGCAGTTGATAGAAGCTAGATGGGGAGTTCAGCTTTCAGGGAGTGAAGAGACCAAGTTACATGAATGGTCATGTTCGGGCCATCCTGTCACAAAAATCCTAATCATATTGGAGTGTACGGATGTCATGATTCATCTGAATGATCACATAGCAAGGCAGAAATTGTCCTTACAGCTTTCTGGCAGGGGGTAAATTGTGATGACAATAATCAGTGCCCTTGAAGATTAGAAGGTATGCACACAATGGGTTCTTCAACATATTACAGCTGACCAAAGATAAACTACCTGTTCTGACCATTTGAAGTGTTGTGATGCCAGTGTGAAGCATTTTGTCCTGGATCTTCACTGCAACAGTGGAGGAGGATTGTCAGATGAAAGCATGTGTAAATTCAGAATCCAGATATATGTTGCTTGGTCACATTGACTAGGAATCCATGTCATACTGAGGGAGAGTTATGCTATCAAGTAATGGGTTTATCTTACTAGTGTTTTCATGTGCAATGTTTTTCAATGTCTCCATGACAGATAAGATGTCGCCTCATTTATAACCCTGGGTATGTGCTTAATGACCTGTTAAAATCCATACTTATAAATTTAACAAAGTGCCATGGGCTTTAGATGTGAAGATTATTGCACAGTAAATCTAATGAGTCATATGCCAACGTTGTTACTGAGAACCATGTGTAGAGTAAGAAAAAAGATTAAATCAGAGATCAACAATTGGATCTGAAGAGGGAAAGGGCATAATCAATGTTGTTTACGTTTACTATACAAGTAACAATAGTTCCATATTTAAATAAAAATGTTAGCTACATATTCCTTAAATGATGCTGCAGTCGACCCCAACATTTTTTGGGTGTTAGTCATTTCTTAACAAGTTTATGTTTAGTAGTTTGCCATTGGTTTCTGAGAGGCTGGCACTCATACATTTGTATGAAAACCAACGACAATTGGTCTGCTGTCAAATCACCCGTATATCATGCGATCAGAAGTGCAGTAGTGTTGTGCACTCTTGCCTGCCGGCCCACTTGCCATGGGTTTGAATTCCCATCAAGGTGGGTTTGTAAATGAGTGAAATGGCGAATCATGACCGCCCACGCTTTCCGGCATGGCACATGATTGATTGATTGATACTGGGAGGCAAAACATAGAAACATCACAGGATGGTGGTTGCATGCATAATATAATTCTTCTTCTTCTTCGTTCATCCGGAGTTTTTTTTCAGATGTGATTGCGTTGTGCCTGTTTACAGCAGAGCTGCGTTCTTGCGCCGTTAGGCCAACACATCCGACTTCTGCGGGCATTTGTTGACCGGGTTAACCTTCCCGGGGTAATATAATTAATAAGTGCTATGACAATTTGTGCAAAGGACATGCTACTGAATGAATGAATGACAATTTGTATTATATATTTATATAAACATAATACATGCTCGAATTCTGCACTCATATCTGCCTTAATAATTTTACACAGCTAAAAATATGTCAGGATCCCCAAGACAGAGCTAGGATGAATGGCAATCCATTATAATCACATGGCAGACATATTCTAATTGTAGTATATGTGCTTCACATTTCTTTTTAAAATAGAATATTACAAGTCAAGAGAATCATGTGTCCTGCCAATGGGCAAAGGCATGTGTGCATTCCCACGGACCTTACCTTTACCTATAAATAATGTCTTTGTTCATCTTACATTCATTCTTATTATTACTTTGTTCTCTTTTGTCCATCAACTTTTTATTACATTCTTTTTCTGTAATATTTATATGTATTTGCCCTTTTACCTTAACCATGTTAACCATAACACTATCTGATAATACTGATATACATCAATAACCATCATTGGATTTGGCTGTTACTCCATCAAAATGTTGACCATACTAGACCTGACTCTTTTTTTTTAGTTTATCACCTCCTTATTATACTAAGGCATTTGATAAAGTAAAGCATGATGAAATTATTAAAATGTCAGAAGATATTATCATTGATAGGAAAGATTTCAGAATAATAAAAACTTAGTTAATTAATTAGTCACGGTTTTAACTTCATGGCAACGGGTCATCCCCATTATGCTCCATTCCTGTGCCAGTGAATATCACACATAATGCTACTCACTGCCCAATGTGAAAAGTGGAAAAGCCAGGAGTCTCGGCAAGCCAACAGCCTGCACAGGTACACTGTGCATAATGCTGTCGCTAGAATGCCAACACAAAAGTCCTCCACGAAACATACAGTTCATTGTTGACGGAATTGGCAGTCACCAGAAAGACTTCATTGACCCCGGTTTTATCCCACATGGCTCGATCTATTTCTGTAGGGTGACCTGCGGAAAGTCTTGCACAATGCATGAACTCCCAGGAGTCTTCTGAAAAAAGGCCTCATGAACCAAAAAGGCAAACAAGTCAATTCAGTGACAGCTGGCCATTGTTCTGAACATGCAGTTCACTGTGCAAACAATAACGGACAGATGTAAAAGCATTCCACATGAATTTCACAGCTCACAGTGTCACGCCACGCACTCACTCAGTAGCAGGGTGACAGAACCATATACTACCAGTCCAATATGAGGAAAAAGCGAAAACAAACCATAGCCACAAGCATAAACATGCTAGAGGCCTTAACGATTCAATGCCAAACCGCCATGTTGGGGTCCAGAAGAAGTATTTACTGAAACCAAGTAGTAGCAATTAAAATGGGAAATAAAGAATGAAATTATGAACAAATAAGACTGGGAGTATGAAAAGGATGTGTTTTGTCACCGGATCTCTTCTACCTCTATAGCGAAGTAATAATGACCGAGATCAAAGAGAAGCAAGGAATAATATTAGAAGGTTATAAAATAAAAAGGGAGGCTCTATTCGCAACAGAATTGTGAATAGAGAAAAATTATATTTGCAATAGAATTGTGGAAAGTAACAAACATGTCACAGCGTCTGCTCACTAGTCAGTTTTAGTTTGAGCAAGTAAGAAGTCTAAGAACGTGGTTAATTTAAATAGGAATGTTCACTGTTGCAAGTTTAATTCTGCCGAATTCTCCATAATTTTTAATGAATCACCCTTCTTCCTACTTCAGTAAGTTTTTCTGGCAACCCGTTTTATTTGTACATTACATTAGTCCTGTTTAAATATCAAGAATAATTTTCCAGAACTGGTATCCCCAATACAAATAACGATCCCTACAAATAATTGTGTCCCCAGGCGAGTTCAAGAATTGTTAACTTTTGTTTTTGTACACTTACCAGGCATCCATGTTTGTTTACGTTACTGTCCTACTTTGTGTGTCCTGATAATTCTGGTCCAAGCTGACAGTAATATGCTTCGATCATCACACTTTATTCACATGCTTCCAGTTTCTCAGTTCTATAGTTTAGTTCCTAATGTTTAATATTTTTACGTATTTGCTGAAAATGAAAAAAAAAAATTTACTTTCCCGGCAAGGAATCGAACCTTGAGCTCCCACGTGACAGGCGGAGACACTTACCACTACGCTACTCAAGACACTTTAACAGACCAACAAAAATGTATAATATAGCGACACGCATAGGAATAATCACGTGACCTACTTCTACTGCGAATATAATTTTTTTTCTATTCGCAAGTCTTTTGCGAATAGTCACTTTGAAATAAATAATATATGATATGCATATGACACAGTGCCAGTCTCCCTGGCCTAGGGGATAAGCAACTTTCTCCGTCATCCCGTTTATCCACGCAGGGTAACGCAGCATGTGAGAATTGGTAGCGGTTCTCGTCGCATTGGTGACTTGCGAGATATGTGAGCTGGCTGCTCAGAAAGCAATGGCAAACTACTGAGTGAAATCTTGCTAAGAAATCAACAATCAGCTGAAAGATGCTGATGTTGACAGCGATGTCCTGTAAAGGATATGCGAATTAAAAAAGAAAATATGACACAGCGCTGATGGTTGTTAATGCTAAAGATCTATAACTACTGTTGGCTCCCGTGTGTTGCCGGGGCCCATAAGGGAAGCAAGGAATAGCAACACTGTAGCCTACCACACATGTTGTAAGAAGCGACTAAGGAGGCTTGATGGTTCCGTCGCCCTGCTACTGAGTGAGTGCGTGGCGCGACACTGTGAGCTGTGAGTTTCGTGTGAAATGCTTTTGAATCTGCCTGAGATTTTTTGGAACATAACTGCATATTCGGAGTGATGGCAGGTGGCTATGTCCCAGAGTTGACCGGTTTTTGCCTTATGCAGAAATGCGTGGCTGCTGGGCTTCTGGTTGACTGCCACTGCCATCAGCTATGAACTGTATTTTTGTGGACTGTGTGGGTGAACATCTAGGAAACATTCAGATAGGAAAATGACTGCTGATTCCATCAGAGATGAACAGGGTGTTTCGTTGGGGACTGGTGTGTTGACATTCTGGTGGCGGCATTATGCACAGCGTATCTGTGCGGGCTGTTGTTTGTCGAGACTCCAGTCTTTTCCACTTTTCACATTGGGCAGTGGGGAGCGTTTTGAGTGATATTCACTGGCACAGGAACAGAGCATAATGGAGTCGACCCGTTGCTGTGAAGTTGGAACTGCGACTAACTAACTAACTAACTGTTGTTGGACATTGTAGTAACAGAGAGTGCAAAGAAAAAAACTAGAATATCAAGAAAACAGTAACAATGGTGATATCAGAGAAAAGGTGACAACCAAATGTAAAATAGAGATAGAAGGGAAAATTATTCACCAAGTGGATAGTTTTAAATACCTAGGGACATTTATAATATCAGATGGAAGATGCACAACAGAGATTAAGAGCAAATTAGGGCAAGCAAATGCTGCACTTCAGAAAATGAAGACTATCTTGCCATAAATCATATCATCGAATGTAAGAAAGAAAGTTCTGAAGTGCTATACAGAACCTATTTTGCTGTATGGTTATGAATCTTGGAATGTGAATGAACAAATTAGGAAGAGATTGGAAACAACAGAGATGTGGCTTCTTTTAGTCACGTGGTAAGAGAGGTATTGTGACAACTGGAAATGGGACGCAGAGGTGTTTCCAAGGCACCAGGGCCGGGTTATATACTGGCCAAGACCTATTGACGCGTCCTCGTCGAGCGTCCTGGGCAACAGGTCCCTTCGGGGTCCTGGCTAAGGTCAGTAGGATCGCAGATTCCTCCGAAGTCGGAGAGTGTCTGCCTGTACGGCGAGGAACCACCAGTCTGCACACGAATAAGCCAGACATGGGACAACGGATACTCACGCAAACCTCAAGTCCTGTATGACATCACACTGATGTTGGACAACAGGATGCCTTCATCCGACATACAGGACTTCGCGTTGGAGCTCAAGCCAACGAACACAAGCAAGCAAGCAAGCAAACAACTGGAAAGATCGAGCAGAAGAGAAGCAGAGGCAGACCAAGAGAAATTATGTTGGATGGATTGAGACGGTGGCATGGAGGAATATCAACAGCGGAGTTGATCCAGAAAACCAAAGCCCGAAATCTGTAAAGAGTAATAAATGCCTATACCAGCTGGCATGGCACTCTATGATGATGATCACCTCAATATTTTTAATGTTAATATTATTTTTCCAGACCTTTTCCCATCTCATCTCATTCATTCTTAAGATCTTTTCCATCACATCTCATTCATGGAAAAGTTAGTAGCATAACCGTTACAGGATGTCACACTAAACGCCAGCATTTTTTAGCTATGATTTCTTGGCAAAATTATATTCAGCACTCAAGGACCTGATTCGTAAGCCAGCTTACCCGCATTTGAAACACAACTGTGACTGATTTTGGTAGTTTGCCAATGCATTCTGAACGACCGGCACCCTCACCAACTAACTGCAACTTGTTAAAACAATCGCAACGTGGCCTGCTGCCAAATCTATCAGTCATAGCAAGATTTGTAGGACTTATTATTAACATGTGGGAAATAGAAACAGATTGAAAACTTGGTAACAACTGACAAACTAGATGGAGAAATAGGAAGGTGAAGAGATAAATAAAAATATGTGTATAACTTGAACAAATAGACAAGATCACATTCAGCTGATGGTAATCGTGTCATATGGCATGATATGGTGGGCACTCTTCCGACAGACAGGTCTAAATAGTTCTGCAGTGAATAAGTGGTTAGGGTTAGTTATATAAAATTATTCACTGCAGAACTATTTAGACCCGTCTGTCGGACGAGTGCCCTATGCAGCTATATAATAAGGAAGTGTCTATTCGCAGGGCCCTGCGAATAAACAAAGCGTCTATTCACAGGGCCCTGCGAATAAACAAAGCGTCTATTCGCAGGGCACGGCTGGTCACGTGATTTAACGTAAGTTTGCAGCTATATTATACATTTTTGTTGATTGGAAAACGTGTCATCAGTGGCATAGTTGATAGCATCCCCGTCAGATGGGCGGGAGCTGGAGGTTCGTTTCCTTGCCGGACAATGTTTTTTTTTAAATTTTTCAGCAATTCATTGGGTGAAAGTCAATCCTTCATCTCTTTGGGTATTTAGAATTGTATTGTTTAAAGTGAGTGTAATTTAGTTAGTACCAGTTTCTCCAGTATTGGTCCTCGTTGCTTTGCACTACGGCAATTCCAATACCCAACCCACACATTTTTGAATCACAAACGATCCGTTTTCCTTCTACCCCTTCTGGCTCCAGCCCTCTTCTTCCTTCCCCCCCCCTCTCCCCTACCTCTTCTCCTCCGCTTCATTCTCTCCCCGCTAGCTGTTGTCAAAAGTATTGAGCACAAAGCACGTACTCCGTTGCTTCGGCGATAGGCCTAATTCTTTGTAATATTCATAGTTGGTTAGGTAGGTGGGTAGTTAGACATGAAAGTGGTTAAGTAGGCAGGTAGGCAGGCATACAGACAGGCGGACATATAGAGAGGCATACAGACATCTCTCTATCTCTTCTTCTCTATCTCCCCCCCCCCCCTCTCTCTCTTTCTTGTCTTTATCACTTTTTTATGTCTTTCAACACATCTTTCTCATATCTCTGTCTCGCACACTATCTTCATTATCTATCTCTCTCTTCTCAACCCGCTTCACATATACCAGGTTTTCCTGCACTTTATATGCGTAGCATTTCCTTGTTTATTTGTTAATTCATGAGGCCAGTCAGTCGAAAGCAGTCAGTCAAAAGTCAAAAATCGAATAAACAAAGCGTCTATTCGCAGGGCCCTATGTGCTGGTCACGTGATTATTCCCGGTGTAGGGTCCTGCGAATAAACAAAGCGTCTCTTCGCAGGGCCCTGCGAATAAACTCTCCCATATAATATATTGAATAAAATTATTATTATTAATTTACTAACTAACAGTAAAATAGTAACTACCCTCACCCTGCATGCTAAATTCGTACCTTTACTTGGTTAATTATAATTCCAGTCGTATATGTGAGCAGCTGTTTCATATTGTTAAATGTTATTTTAAACATGTAATATAACTAGTGAAATACATACATACCTAGAACAATCCAAAGACACTCGTGAAAATGAGAATATCGAAATCAGAACAACACAGCGGTTCACGTGGTTTTGTTTACAGTTGGCCAGGTTTTCGGCGTCTTCGGTGGGCGACTTCGATTATGATATTTCGATACTGCAGCGGACTGTTTGCGGACGACCAAGCACTAATAGCAAAATCAGAAGCTGAATTACAAGACCACATGAATAGTCTAAACGAAATGTGTAGGGAACATAACATGAAAATTAGCACAAGCAAAACAGAGGTAATGACTATAACTAAAGAAGAACAAACAGCAACAATTCACCTAAACGAACATCCCTTGAAACAAGTAAAGAGCTTCAAGTACCTAGGAAGTATAATATCATCAAATGGCAGATCAGAAGACGAGATCGAAAATAGGTGCAATAAGGCAAATCAACTCATTGGACAAATGGCACCAATACTAAAGAACAAACATGTATCAATAACTACTAAGAAAGCACTTTACAACACAATCTTCCTACCAACTCTGTGCTACCAATGCCAAACCTGGACAATGACAGAAAAAGAGAAAAGAAAAATCACAACAACAGAAATGAGGTTCCTGAGAAGAATACTCAACGTATCAAGAAGAGATAAGATCAGAAATGAAGAAATCAGGACTAAAGTGGGGGTTAAAGCTGCTCTAGATTTTATTAGAAAGCAGCAAGTCAAATGGTTTGGCCATGCAAGTAGGCTACCAGTCAACAGCATGCCACAACAAGCAATGATGTACAGACCAGATGGAAACAGAGGAAGAGGCCGACCACGTAAACGTTGGACGGAGGGAATAACAGAATCCATGGGAATGTCGATATACGAAGCCCATAACCGGGCACTCTCACGAAGTTTATACTTCACCTCGACACCGCAAGGTACAAGAGGAACATGATGAGATGAGATGAGACTGCAGCGATGTTACCAGGTTACAGTTTGATTTTACAGCCAAACGTAAATAAAAACAAACCAAATACATTTATGTGTGCTTCATACTCATATTCGCCTAAATAAATTATATTTATAAACTAATACCTCATTACAATAGCAATGACCTGTAGGACTTAAAATGTACAACAATGCAGACATTTAAGACTTGAAGAGATGACAACAAATAACCCAAAAATGTCAAAAAGTAACCCAAAGATGCTTAATATGACCTTAACATCTTCTCCCCACGGGTACAATTATTTAAAAAATTCTAATTGACAGCTTCTTATTTGTGTTTGAGATTTTCATATTGTAAAGGGCTATTTTTGCCACGCCTATTATTGTTCTGAACCCTACAAGCCATCTTCCGTCTGTTTTTTTTTTCTTTTGTTTCCGTCCGCTCGCATTGAACTCAGGCTTAACCCATAGACGTACTATATAAACCACTATTTATAGTCCACTGGGCTTATTTAGACGCCGTACACACACACACACACACACACACACACACACAGTAATACATACACGCACGCACGCATATATGTATGTGTGTGTGTGTGCATGCGTGTGTGTCCATCCGTCCTTTGCAGAACGTTGCTCCCATAACAACCTTTCGGAAAACAAGATCATAAGCAAGATGTCACGCGTCCGAGACACCCATCTGGGGATCATCTGCCACAACCTGCACCCATCTTCTCTTTGGCCTTCCTCTTCCTCTCTTGCCAGGCACATATCCTTCCATTATTGTTCTCTCCAAACTTGCATGACGTTTCAAGGGGCCAAAATATGTTAATTTTCTTTGTTTTATCGTCTTTAGTAGCCAACCTTCTTCAATATTCAGATCTTGTCGCATGGATGCATTTGTTCTTTTCTATATCCAAGATATTTTTAATACTATATAATAAAACCCATCTTTAAAATTTATATGTAAAAACATTTATGCGCTGTTCAGCTTGGTTAGTAAGTGTCCAGATCTCACAGGCGTATTTTGCATTGGGAAAGATGCACGTTCTTAAAAATCTAAGTTTTGTAGGTCTATCTGTTCCACGCCACAATTTATTCAGCTTTTTGTTTTTTAAGAACAATAGATATCCGTCTTTTAATTTCTTTACTTGTGTCACCATTGTTGGCAATTAATCACCCAAGATATCCGACATTTTCACCACCTCCATTTTTTCCTTATTAACATATATTTATTTCTCTATATTAATATTAGTTTTATCTGCATGCATTATTTTTATCTTTGCTAAGTTAAGATATAAGTTGTGATTTTCACTATTCTTTTGTGTTGAGTAATTAGGTTTTCTATACCTTTCTATGAAACGTCATACAAGTTTGGAGAGAACAATAATAGGGGGGGGGGGGGGGGGGGGGGGTTATATGCCTGGGAAGAGAGGAAGAGGAATGCCAAAGAGAAGATGGGTGCAGGATGTGGTGGATGATCTCCAGATGGGTGTATCGGACGCAGGACATCTTGCTTCTGATCAAGAAGTTTTCTGAAAGGTTGTTATGGGAGCAAGTTTCTGCAAAGGACATGCTACTGAATGAATGAATGAATGATACCTTTCTATGATGCGGATAGTAATACTGTATCATCAGCATATTGAATCTCTGGTATTTCTTGACCACCGGGCTCCATACTGCTCCTTGTTTATATCATCTCTGACATTTCTCATTATATTTTTGGCGTACATATTAAAATTAAATAAATAAGGTGATAGCACGCAGCTCTGAAGGACTCCTTGCTTGATGTCAAACCAATCTGATGTCACGCCATCTATTCTAATTGCAGCTTGTTGGTCTATATATAGCAATTGTAGGAGTTGTACTACATGTGATGGAAAGCCCATTTTCCTTATGATTTCCCAAAGTTTCTGATATTGTACAGTTAAAATGCTTTTGAATAATCCACAACACATGAGATTAGGATTACATTTAATTCTCTACACGCATGCTGAGTATGTGATCTGTTGGCGAGGGATATTGTTAATAAATAGGGAAAGCTAATCCACGCGATAAATTCAGCCCATCACTAGTAGAAGTAATATGTATGGACTACGCTTGAGTTCAAAGCCAGCGAGTGCAAACAAAAAGTTCTTTGAATATTTCTTAATCGCTTCTGTTCTTATGGTATTGCATTATTCTAGTACAACAGTGTTATATATATTACTTTTTGTTCTTGTGTGTGTGTGTGTGTGTGTGTGTGTGTGTGTGTGTGTGTGTGTGTGTGTGTGTGTGTGTGTGTGTGTGTGTGTGTTGTGTGTTCTTTCTTATATCTCGTGTTGAAGATTTATACCTCCCCCTGCTGTTATCGGGATCTCCTCCCGTATGTTTCAGTTCCTTCCCTTGGTTTATTAATTCTAACGTGTCTGCTGCTCTATTGCATTGCAATGATATTTTGCGTGTGAATTAGATTTCCCTATTACCAGTGTCCCTCGCCATCAGGCGAACCCACTCCGACTTCAGTGGTACTTGTAATTAACGAAACCCTGGTCAAGGACGAGAAGTCAACATTTTAGTCCAGCTGACTTGTTCACAGGTTGAACCCCTACCTCGGCATCAGCACACCAGAAGTTTACTACCGAGGGCTCTTATCTACTTGGCCATGCTAACCTCCTATAATGGCCTTGAATAACTTTATCTATCACGTAGCCCTATATGTTTGCCGTCAGTGTGATACAATGGATCTCATCATTGTCAATTTTTTTATTTTTTTTTTTAATAGCGCAAAAATTTCAGCATTTGGCCTAGCTGAGACAAAAGTAATACCTTATGTGCAAATGGCACCCTACATTTTACAGTATTTCAGTACATTTTAAAAGAATTTTAAAAATGCATAAAGTCATTATACGAAATGGATGATGTGATATGAGTTGGTATACATAGTATCATCACATTTTATTTTCACATACAGAGCTATAAACATTGTATGTTGTTTCTGGGTTTCTTCACACCATTGTCCGAGTAGGTTGGTTTTGCCGGCTGGTAGCCTGGTATGTTATATGTCACTTGGCATGTAGTCATAAGACTGGTCTCCTGCTTGGTGGGCTGACATCTGAGTATTGAAGACAACTGGGGCATCAATCATTTGAGTGTCGGGAAATCAAACATCTGGCTATTGGGCTCATCACACATCTGGTTGCTGGGGTCATCACACATCTGACTGTAGCTGGGTTGAAAACTGGTGGTATAGTATGCGTCTACTTGGTGGTTTCGGTTAGTTCCTTGTTTAACTTGAGCACTGACTTGAGTGTTTTGGACTTGAATGCTTCTGTTAGTGCCTTGTTTGACATGAGCACTGACTTGAATGTTTTGGTTACTGACTTGCGTGCCTCTGTTAGTGTCTTGTTTGACTTCGTTACTGGCTTGGTTAACTTGGTTGTGTCTGTCAAAGTCAGCTAGGATCTCGCGATGCATGGCGATCATCTGTTCATATTCTTGCCGAGTAAGTGTGATACCCGTCTTAGTCGGGAACTTCTTGTCGGATTCACCGTAGAATCTCCGGATGTGTAACGTGCTCGTTCCTCTGTAGGATGAGACGAACACGGCCTTATCACCACCGCCCACTGGCCTAATAGTCTCACCACTACGAGTCTAATAGACCCAGTTAGCAGGCACAGTCTTGAGGTCTGTAGTCATCTTCAGATCACAATGCTTGAGTGTTACCAGCCTCGGGTTTATATACTAGTTTTTGAGCCACGTGTAAAACCGGTTTCAGCCAGTTTCTTAGTTCAAACGGTTCAGATTACGCTGACGCGGCTGTCCGTATGGCGCAACTAAGCGTTCTACTACCCGCTCGTTGACCCTTTGTATGTTTGAGCTGGGTTGGGGAATGCGGGTCATGTTCGCCCCATGACCTCTAACCATGATGGAATAGACAGCGTGGAGGGCGCCGTGTTACTTGCGTTGTGGTCACTGTGAGCTAGTCTGTGAAGTCAGAATAACAGTGCTATACATATACAGTCTCCTCACACCCACTGTAGTTTTCTTCGTATTGAGGACTGGTAAGCTATTGAAGAGATGACTGTAAGTATTTTACAACCATCCTGTTTTTATGTAGGTGTTTTAAGACTCGTCCGCTAGTGTGGGTTGACCTTTGTATTTTAATTAACAGGTACCATACGGGATTAGACTATCTCGGCCTCTTTCACTGTTGTTCTTGATTTTTTCTTTGCTCCAGGACTTTGACTCTATGACTGTCCCCAAGGACTGGGGTTAGAATTTGCTCCAACTCTAGTTTACGCCGTTCAAAATGCTCACGTTCTCTGATTACATGGTGCCAGTTACCATTGCGTTCTTCGGTGCAAACAATATGCACTGTTAAGAAGTGAGTTTCTGGTGCAAAATTAACATGTGGAGGAGAAAAATCACATTGAAACCTACTTATAGTGAAATAAAGAGGACCAGATAATAGAATGTACCATTAGACACCGGAACTAGCACACCTGTTCTTGGAATCTATGATCATGAACGTTACTATTTATACATACTGTCCTGTTAAATTCCCGAGAGAAGACTGGACTCAACAAGCACATCTTTAAACTTATTATCTGTTGGGATTATTGACTGACTTTGGTCTACACTCCTCTCTTCTGTCTTTCCTTCCATATATCTATTTCTTTCACTCTCTCTATTATTCCCTCAACACATACTCCGACAACAGTTCCTTTCAACGATAAGATAAAAGATTTATTAATTAAAAAAAAACTATGTCTGGTGTAGGTATGGAGATTGTCTATGTAGTTGATAGTGTATTCTATTGTTGGTGCCAGAATGAACTCTGAATGTCTATCAGCTTTGTTACTTCTCGCCATTCATTCTTCAAGATCACAGGACAGCACATCAAACAGGACAGAGCTCACCCGGGATGATCCGTATGCTTGAATCTGATGGTAAATCCGTGATTGAATGCAAAAACAAAAACCGTTCACCACTGAGTCAAGGTACCGTAATAAAAGTCCCGTAAGTTTATGAATGCACCTGAATCTGTTTCATGACTGTAAGTATCCATCATCGAAAAACCACCACATCGTCACAGTTCTTCTTATAGTCTTTTAGTAATAGCACTGTTCTTACTTGTCTATTCTTTCTTCATTATACCTATACACTGTCTGTAGTTTTAAGTATCCCTGCTTGCCACAGGTTAACCTCTCTTCCCTTTCAGGGCCTTAGTGGTATATTCGGTTGAGCATACCGTGTTCTGTATTTTACTTTGCTTTATCATTTATTCATCTTAAAACATGTCCATGTTTTGTTTTGTTCTAAGTAAGTACTTTAGTTGTTCAATTGGAGTATTCTTCATCTCTTCTCTGATTTCACTAGGAGAGTGGAACCTGTGTGGAAGGATAACAAATACCGTGATAAGCATCCGCCCCTTACTCCTACTTATGCAAGTGTCCTTCTCCAGCCATAATGACAAGGCTTCCGAAGTGAACATCCGCATAAGACACAAGAATTTACCCCAGTCTAAACCATCCACTAATAGAAGGTAATGATAAAGGCAATACACGCACATCAATATTCCTATACTACAACTATACTATACTAAATTAATACCTTATAAACATCCTTTACTGAATTGGGAGTACTAATGCACCATAAATACACAAACGTTCTTCGGAACGCCGCACATCCCTTTCCATAATCCTTCTCTCCCGACCTAAGAAACACACTCTCTCGACACAAAGACGTAGCCACTCTTTATATCGGTCATTTTTTGCCGCATAGTCCTTGACATTGCTGGACACCTCACATCCAGACTGCATTATCATTGTTAGTGGAAAATTCCAGATCTGAAACTTCTCCATTATTCATACATTCAGACCGCAATATGCTATCCAATAATGCTGTCTGCCTTAGTCGCAAACCAATTTTTCCACGCGACAGGTTACCTGTACTGTTGGCCTCCTTCTGGGTCTTGACCTAGAAACACATGCGCCTGGTCACTCCTTTGTTGGTTAACCCTTTTCCTACCTGGTTAGTCGGTGTATACAGTCGTCCATCTGGGAATCATTAACTCTTCAGTATTTCACGACACATACCTTACTCGATTGGTGTTGTATTTCATCTGCTGCGACAGAGGAGCAGCTTCGGAAACCAGCAGTAGGATAGTTTTCATTCTACAAAGCATTGATTTTCTTGAGAAACTCAGAGTCTGAGTGATGACTGCTAGACAGAAGGTCAATATTTTCATCTGAAGAAAAATCATCAAGCAGATCAAATGTTGTCTCGGGCGGGTCTATGATTGTCTAACTACAAGAAGTAGGTTTCCTGCAGAACAACATCTCTAATGACAGAGTTGGGATGAAAAAAAAACAAGTATCACCCGACTTGAAAACAGGTAATGTAAAAGTTGTGCTTCTTTTGTCAAAACTGGCATGCTCTGCTTAACTTTGGTAGACATTATTTTGGAAACCAGTGTCTTCATTTCTCTGATCGTGTACCAATTCTAGGCTCTGGGAATTAAGCTTTTGCCCTGTGTCACATCCAGTGTGAGTGGAGTCATGTATTTTTTTCGTTTGCAGAGGTTGTAATCCATGTTTTCCTGTTTCTCTTTGACGTTTCTTTTACTTTTTGGAAGAAATGTGTCCTTTCTTGATCATTGTATAGGTGGTGACAACACTGATGTCAGATTTAAAATGTTTTATAATGTTGACTGGGATGTAATCTCATCCACTGTGCGTTTGGGTTCCGTGAATAACTATGGTCGTAGTCATTACCTTCGTGTCTCAGCTGTACCCTTACACATGAGATCGACTGCCACGGGATCTATAACCAGTTTTAGTCACGTGTTTCGATTGTATACCTTAGACATATGACCGGAAGCATCGCCATATTTGATCGGATGTGACCATTACCCAATTGTGATCGGATGCAGCGCCATCTTTGATCGGCTTTAGTTAGCGAGCATGTGGTCTGGTTCTGCCATTGCCACATGTGACCGGATGCGGTGCCATCTTTGACAGGCTGTAACTATTGCCCACGTGGTCTAGTTGTCGCCATTAAACAGGCACCCGGAAGCAGAGCCATATTTGATCCGATGTGACAATTAACCAAGTGTCTCAGCTGTATCGTTGTGCTGTCAGTACGCCCTGAATCATCCTCCGGTTTTCCCCAAAGACATGTCTGATCACGTTCACGTACGTTCACCCCCGCCGACATAGCCCCGTGATGAGTCACCCAGTCGACCACCCTCAGATCAGCCACCTATGCGTTCAATCTTTAGACTTTAATATGAGCATTACCCTCCGGCTATTATCAAGGAACGGTCGTTTTTATCTACCACCCCGCCACTCGACCACCCTTACCAATTATCAGAAGCACCTATCTAACCACTCCTCTACTCACAAACCCCGTACCAACGAATCTCACTAAGCTATACCCGCTACAATCAATAATATCGGCCATTTTTACTCTTTTAAGGTTTTCATTTGTAGCCTGTGTGATGATAGTGATTAGACCACTACGACACTCTACGGACCACTAATAACCGCTACCCACCCCTACCAATGAATTTCACTAAGCTATACCCGGTGCAATCAATATTATCGGTCATTTTTACATTTTAAGTTGTTCATTTGTAACCTGTGTGATGATAGCGTATAGGTCACTACGACACTCTACATATCACTAATATCCACTACCCACCCCTTACCACCGAATTTCACTAAGCTATACCCGCTACAATCAATAATATCAGCCATTATTACTTTATAGATGTCAGGCGAAAGAAAATATTTAATTTTCCTACGAGCGTGCGCATGAGTGCGCACACACGAACACACACGCGCGCGCACACACACGCACCCACACACACGCACGCACGCACTCACACACGCAAGAGACATCATTGCAGTTATAGATGTCTGGCAAAAGAAATATTTAAGTTCCCTGTGTGAATGCACATGCGCGCGCACGCACGCACTCACAAACACACACGTGCATCCACATACACACGCACTTACTTAAACATGCAAGAGACATCATTGCATTTATAGTCAGGCGAAAGAAAATATTTAAGTTTCCTACGAGCGCGCACATGCGTGCACACGCTCGCACACTCACACATGCACCCACACACGCGCGCGCGCACCCGTACACACACGCAACCGCACACACACGCGCGCACACACGCAAGAGACATCATTGCAGTTATAGATGTCAGGCAAATGAAAATATTTAAGATTTGTACAAGAGCACATGCGTGTGCACGCACGCACACTCACACATGCACACACACACACATACGCGCGCGCGCACCCACACACACACACAGTCACCCGCACACACACGCGCGCACACACGCAAGAGACATCATTGCAGTTATAGATGTCAGGCAAAGAAAATTATTTACATTTTTTTTATGCGCACACGTGCGCACGCGCACACACACACACACACACACACACACACACACCACACACACACACACACACACACACACACACAGACGCGCACAAATATCCCGCGTGACCAAGTCATCCAGGCACCTACTTATATATGCCTTACTCACTGGGACAACCTACATGCAGCTATAAATACATACATAAATACATATCTATTTATATTTAATATTTCAAACCATTTGTGTAACCCGTCGTATAGCTATATTTGAGAATAGCTTATTTTTGCTGCGCAAATATTCCCTTCACAGCCCCGGCCGTACCATGTCGACTGATCTCTACCTGAGATAAGTATTGAAGTCCGTTGACGTTAATTGAACATTCCCTAGGCGTTCTGGCTGACCGCTAATCAGATAATCTCGTCGGCGCGATCAGACATGTTTTTTATGGGACTCGAACCCGCCCCGCCGCCACCGCCACCCGTGCTGCCCGCCCGCCCCCGGAACCGGAAGTCAACTGGAAGTAGCCAACAGAATGTGACAACCAAACCCATGAAAATACCCGCCAATTTTTCAAAAATGTGGTCGCAATTGGATCCGCTTTTTTACGTCATCACGATGGATCATGACTTTTTGTATAGTAAAAAATGACGTCATCAGATGGATCTTGTTCCATATTTAGGGTGCTATTTGCACATAAGGTACTACTGACAAAGTCCTAGCCTGTTTATTCTTTAATGGTCACAGTTCGAGAAGCGCAACTGAGAGGGTACATGGCTCATCCTAGTGCGAGGAAATGCAACCTACACATTAAATGTAAGATTAAATGCCATAGCAGGGTAGGCCTTGCTCTTGCAGCCTTGGTCGGCAACTTTTCCAGGATCAAAGTTCCAACAAATGGACAGAATATTGTTTTGCTGATCCGGCAGCTTCTGCAGCTTGTCTTGTTCCAGATGTATTGGTGTTACCTTTCGTCTGAAATAAACTAGACAGGCAGAGAGAGGGATCATGCTGCATGGGCAACACATGGTCTGTGAAATTAAGCCCAGGCGTTGTGCTATGGAGAGATATAACATTCGCTACTGCCATGTTGAGGCAGAGGTGTTTCCAAAGCACCAGAGCCAGCTTCTATACTACCAAAGATCTACTAACATGTCGTAGTCGTGCGTCCTGGGCAACAGGTCCCTTCAGGATCCTGGCTAACGTAGTAGAATCGCTGATTCTTCCGAAGCCAGAGAGTATCTGCCTACACAGTGAGGAACCACCAGTCTGTACACCAATAAGCCAGACATGGGACAATGGATACTCACGTAAAGCCCAGGTCCGGTATGACATCACACTGATGTTGGACAACAGGATGTCTTCATCCGACATACAGGACTTTGCGCTGGAGTTCATAGCCAGCGAACACAAGTAATCAAGCAAGCTACTGCCATAGATTGTTGTTGTTATGCCCTGTTAGAAGCACACTGTAGCAAACTATCGTCTGTCAAGACGGCAATGTGCCAGTGCCAATGATCACACTTAGACGCTTCTATCTGGAAAAGAAAAGACATTACATGGATATACTGGAGTACCGGTTACAAGTGAGCGGATATATTGGCTTGAAGAGCAACAGTGGCTGGAACACTCATGGTGGGTAAGGCAAACATTCTGAAGACTATGACCGACTGCTAGTTTAGGATACAATACAAGATACGTTACAGTGGAGACAGTTCTCACTGAAAATAGTCATCCCCGTCTTCTTCTCCTTCTGCTTTCAAGCATCGTAGGGAGGAATGATAGCCATTCCAGTGAAGATGGGTGGCAATAGCTGTGTCAACCTCTGTGATTATGCAATGTCTTTGATGTCGTAAATCCATTTTCTTCTCGGGCGTCGTCTTACTTTCGTATCAGATCTGCTTTGATGTAGTGCCAGTGCTGTTGTTGATAGTGCAGCCGGAGATGTACCTTCTGAATTATGTAATTCTGTGTTTATTACAATCCCAAAGAAATCAGGAGCCTTGGAATGTGATCAACATCGAACAATTAGTATAATGAGTCACATCATGAAGACTTTGCTATGAATTATCATGCAAAGAGTGAGGAAGAAAATACAATCTGAAATATTAGATGAACAATGTAGATTTGTAGAAGACAAGGGTACAGTAAATGCTGTGTATATGCTGCGATCAGTAATTGAACGTTGTATAGAAGTAAACAAAGGTTTAAATTTTTGCTTTATTGACTACACACAAGCTTTCGATAACGTAAGACATGTCAACATGCTAGAGATGGTTGCAGATCTACAAATTAATCGGAAAGATATACAAGGGTGTCCAAAAAAGATGTACTCACTCTTTGACAGACGATTAATAATGGATTCTTTGACAGATGATTAATCTGATGGAGCGATGAGGCCACCTTCAAGTTAAATGGTTCAGTCAACCGACATAATTACTGGGCCCGTGAAAATCCACATTTGAGTATGGAACACCATCTGAACTTACCAGATGTTACAGTGTGGTGCGGGATGTCAGTATTGGGGGTTGTTGGACCATTCTTTTTTTATCAAACTGTCAGTGGTCCAGTTTACTTAAACTTACTGATGGAAAATGTCGGTAAAGGGATTGAAGAGATGTTTGGGCACAAGAAGATTTACTTCCAGCAAAATGGAGCTCCTCCCCACTACCATCGTGATGTACGGGCTTACCTCGATGCAACACATCCAAACAAATGGATTGGCAGAAGAGGTAGCGTTGAATTTCCTCCGCGTTCACCAGACCTTACGCCGATGGATTTCTTTTTATGGGGATATCTTAAAGATAAGGTTTATACCGCAAAACCAGCGACAATCGAGGATTTGAAAAATGAAATTCGAATACAATGTCTTGCAATTCCAAATGAAGTGTTTAGCAATGTTGTTGAATCCATTGTTGGACGTTATCAGCTGTGTTTGGAAAATGAAGGAAGGCAGTTTGAACATTTGCGAACATGACGGAATGAGAGAGAACATTCATCTACATGACAATAAATAATGGGTTCTACATCAATTTATTTATTTATTTATTTAACTCCTTAGGATTGTGTGTTTGTCAAGACACATCTACTTACACACAAAATGCATGAGAATTGGAAGGTCAAAGAGTGAGTACATCTTTTTGGGACACCCTGTAGATATATATATATATATATATATATATATATATATATATATATATATATATATATATATATATATATATAAGAGAATGTTTGTGTCTTTGTTTGTGTCTTTGTGCGTTCCCGAACAGTCCATCAGACTGAGATGAAATTTTCTACAGATGTTCTTCTCACTCCCGCGGAGCCAACTAGCATAGTTAGTTAGTTTAAAATCAAAAATTTTTCCTCCAGCACGAAAATAAATGGCACGAGCTTCAGAAACAGACAAATACATTTCCCGCCATCTTGCTGCAAGGGAACTCACTCTCTGATTAAACCAGAAATTAGTTATGAACAGTTGTTGTTCTCACTCGCACGGATGCAACGAAATAGTTATTTTAAAATCAAATTTTATATAATAATAATTTTAATCCGGGAACGGGATCATCAGAAACTGAGCAACGGGAACGAGAGCAGGAGCTGAATATGAATTAAATGAGACGATCGCCGCCAGGGACTGGGCGAAGCCGGGCCGGGTCATCTAGTCTATATATATATATATATATATATATATATATATATATATATATATATATATATATATATATATATATATATATATATATATATATCCTTTACAGGACATTGCAGTCAACACCAGAATTTTTCAGCTGCTGTTGATGTCTTGGCTAATTTTACGTTCAGTAGTTTGCCATTGTTTTCTGAACGACCGGATCACACACCTCCGTAAGTAACCAGCGCGGCGCAATCCGCTGCCGAATCTCGCACAGCTGTGTTTCTTCCGTATGTATCGGGATTACGAACAACGTCCTTAACCCCATCGCCAGGTAGAAGGGCGGGAAAGACAAAAGACTTATAAAAACATATATTGGAAACAGCAAGCTGCCATAAGGATTGATAATGAAGTGAATCAATATCAGCCTATTAAGAGAGGTGTGAGTCAGGGGTGTGTTATGTCTTCAGATCTGTTTCCCTATACAGTGAAAATATTTTCAGAAATGTAGAAGATATACATGGAATCGTCATCGGAGAATGAAACATCAATAACATTAGATAAGCAGATGATACAGTATTGATTGCAGACAATGAGCAGGATCTGCAACAATTAGCAGATGTGGTTGTTGCACACAGTGACTAACTAGAGTTAGAATTAAATTGCAACAAGACACAGATTATGATCGTAATATACAAGTAAATGGGAATAATCTTCAACAAATCAATAGATACAATTATCTCGGAACAGTAATAACATCTTAAGGAAGATGCCTTGAAAAGATTAGAACACGTATCGCCATGGTGAAAGTAGCCTTTAGAAAGATAAAAACATACTGACCAATAAAAAGATGTCAATTGAAACGAGAAAAAGAGTGTTGAGGTGCTATATATAGCCTGTACTTTTGTATGGATGTGAAGCTAGGACAATGAGCAGTAAAGCTGAGAAACATTTAATAGCTGTGGAAATGTATTTTCTGAGGACAATGCAAAGAATACCATGGACAGAAAGAAAATCCAATGATAAAATATCACACAAAACAAATGAAAATCGTAAACTGATGAGAGGAGTTTGACGTAGACAAAATTGTTTGGACATGTTATGAGAAGAAATAAATTGGACAACTGGCTAGATCTAGAGGAAGAGAACAAGGAGAGACAGAGAAATACATACCTGGATGGTTTGACCACGTGGCATGGTCGAGACAGGAACACTGAGCTGATCCATGACTCTGGTGATCGAGTGAAACGGCGAGTCATGACCGTCCATTCTTACCGGCATTGCACTTGATAGATGGATAGTTGATATATAAGTGCAGTTGCTATTTGATATCTTATTTCGGTTTCTCGGATATTTAAACCCTTCAGCTTGTTTAACTGGTGTATTATTTATTAGTATCGTCACTGCTAAGAAGGAAAACAATGGTAAACTACCTTATCTATAATATGGCGAGAAAATCATGTTTCGTCAATTATGCACGACTCTGATGATTGTTTGTATCGTGTGAAATGGCGAAAAATAACCTTCCACGCTTATCGGCACCGCACATGATGATGATGAGCCATGTCATAATTCAGCCACAAGGTCTGGCTATGAAGAGATCTAGCTTCATGGTGTTTCCTCGATGAGTTGTAAGAAGATCATTATCAACCAATTTCAACTCAGTGTTCCCTGGCTTCCAAGAAATAGAACAGGTGTTCATAATGTGTCAGGCGATTAATATGAACCCTCTCCAAAGCGCTAGTCTTTCTTTAACACACAGATGTCATAAACGAGGGGAATTACTCGTAACTAACTGCTTTTCCTGTCGAATTCAGCTTTCGGATACAAGGGATTTATTCATCGCTTTGCATGAATCTTCAGCTTTCACATATAAACATCTAGTGCAGTGGTTCTAAACCGGTGGTGAATTCCCCCGCGCCCCCTCCCTTCCGATTACTTGATATTGTTTTTCCCTCCATACTTTACAGTTCTGTACTTCTCACCCTTCTGAAATTCATTTTATAACGTTTTATGTAGACGTCTAGACTTCTTCCTGTATGTGTTATTAAATTTAGCTTCCATCTTTACATATACAGTGTAGGGGCGGGAGGGGGGATATATGGGGAGGGAATAAGAAAGTTGGGGAATGACATTCTGAACATACGGTGAAGGGGTGCATGGGCCAACATAGGTTGAGAACCACTGATCTAGTGTCTGATACAAGGGGACTGAACTAACCGCTTTCCTAGCAACTTCAGCTTTCACAAGTTTAGTTTAGTTTAGTTGACGGATCAACATCACGGCACACAGGTGTAACCCATAAGTGCTCCGCCGTACTCCTAACTCAAGTCTGAGTCCAGAGAGTCTCAGCTCAGTGCACGAACTCCGTAGCACCGACAAGAATCCTGAAATACTTTGGATATATTTTTAACTCGAAACTTTGCCCGGCAGCTCCGTTAGGCTACTCTTTTTCGATTTCCAACTGTCAAGGGATGTTTTACGTGCGCAACAATACACACGGGCGTCCGATCTCGCTACCCAGAGACCAGGGGAAATTTTGTTACTAGAAGTCCACGTGAAAAAAGCCCGGCCATCACCGGGGCTTGAACCCAGGACCTCCAGCAAGGGAACTCACCCAACGTCTTTCCTTGCAACTCCAGCCTTTACACATAAACATCTAGGTTAGAACCACAATCGCCATGGCGAATGTAGCCTTTTGAAAGATGGATAACATACTGACCAGTAAAATGATGTCATTTGCAAAGAGGAAAGGAGAGTTGAAGGGCTATTCTATACAGAACCTGTACTTCTGTGTAGATATGAAGCGTAGACAATGAGCAGACACGTTGAAAAACATCTGATGGTTTGGTTCCAAATGTTGCTGTATGTAGCCGGGGCGCAGTGTTGGGGTGAGCGCCCAACATTGCTTAAATACCCAAATGGCTCGTGAATACATAACCTATGCAGCAAAAGTCCAACTCCTGGCCTTCACGTGGCGGAACTGTTTCTACTAACAGGAGAAGGGGCGACGGCGAGTATCTGGCGCCGGAAAATAACCAGTGTGCTCTAGATGTGTATACACATACATGCATGTGCAGACACGTGTGTGCGTGTGTACACATCTAAACTCGAGTGAGACCACAGTCTGCTCTAGCAAAGGAAAGGTGCTGAAGACGGAGGCAACCAGCCAGGAGGCGCACCACAGAAATCAGGATGCCACGCAATTACGCAAAATGGAATATGTCGACTACTGCTAAAAGTTATGGTGCTCGCCCTGCTTTGGACCCCCAGGCAGGTGCAGTGCCGGGCCCTATGTCTCGAAAGGGTCCAACCCCAACTACTGGAGGTCCTTCTCAGATGTCCTGTGGAGCCAGGGGACATGAGAATAGAACGGCTGGCCATACTAAACAAAGACTTAAAATAATGCACTGGAATGCGGAGGGAGTCAGCAACAAAAAAAAAAATAGAATTAGAAAACATCCTGGACCAAGAAAAAGTAAGCATATGTTGCTTGCAAGAAACTCACCTCAACGAAAATATAGCCTTCAAAATCAGAGGCTACCAGTGTTACCGATCTGACCGAAAGGACAGGCGAAAAGGTGGGATACTTACCCTTGTAAAAAATAACATCACTGCTTCCCAAATCGAAGTCTATATGGAAGGGGCTGAGTATCAGACACTTAAACTTAAAACAGGCTATACAGACCTACATCTGATCAATTACTACTGTCCAAGTGACCGCCCACAGGCACTGGACACACTACCATTAACAGAAAAAATGATTGTGTGTGGCGATTTCAACAGCCACTCGCAGAGTTGGGGCTATGATCACATGGACCAGAGAGGAGAGAGACTGGAAGACTGGCAGGATGAGAATAGATTCATCTTGGTTAACAAGCCGTCCGACCCACATACTTTCTACTCGAGATCATGGCACTCTACAACTACACCTGACCTGGCTTTTCATTCACCAGACCTGGAGTGGAACATTACACGAATTGTTGGGAAACAACTTGGTGGCAGCGACCATCGGCCAGTCTTTCTAACTGTAGAAAATGAGCTTGTAAGTGAAAGCAGCACCCTCTCGAGGTGGAACTACAAGAAAGCAGACTGGGCAATGTACAAGAATCGCACCAGCATACTGGTTAGAAACCTGAACACTGAGAAAGACATAAATAAAGTAGTTGAAGAGTTTGGGAAATGCATACTACAGGCAGCGCGAGAAACAGTACCAAGAGGAGCCCGTAAACAATATAAACCCTACTGGAGTAGTGAACTGGAACAGTTGCATAATGATGTGGAAGTGTGTAGAAAGCAAGCAGAGGCCACACCCAGCCAAGAGCACCACAATAAATTCCAGCACGCAAAAGCCAAATTTCAAAGGGCCAAGCTGCAGGCTAGACGGAAAAGCTGGCAGGAAAAAAACAGAGTCTCTGAACTTTGAAAGAGACACAAGGAAATTGTGGAAGCTAATAAAACAACTTAACGATGAGGGCACAAGGAGAAACTCAAAAATTGCACTACATAAAGATGGAAACATCTTAACAAGAAAGCAAGCAGCTGACCATTTTGCGGACTCATTCGCACAAGATAACAATATCAAAATTAGTCCAGAGAAACAACAAGAGATTCGAGAGAAACGGCAACATACAGGACAGAAGGAAATAGTACATGAGGTTCTGGAGGCACCCATCACAATCAGCGAACTGGAGCTAGCCATATCAAAACTGAAAATGAGAAAGTCACCAGGAGCTGATGGTATCTCCAATGAAATGATCAGGAACCTAGGAACAGAGGCCAAAAGCTGTTGCAGATCTTCAATAATAGTTGGACCTTAGGCAGTGTTCCACAAGCCTGGAGAGAAGCAATCATGATACCACTCCTAAAATCAGGGAAAGATAATCCCATTGCCTCTAGCTACAGACCAATTAGCCTCACCAGCTGTCTCTGCAAAACACTGGAGCGCATCATCAATCACAGACTGCAGTGGTACATTGAAAGTAAAAACATCCTTGTGCCACAGCAGGCTGGCTTTAGGCAGTGCTACTCTACGGAAGATCAGACAACCTACTCTCTCAAGAAATTGAGGATGCATTCCAAGAGAAGAAGCTGGTGCTTGCGGCATGGATAGATTTGAAGAAAGCCTCTGGCAAAGTCTGGAAAGAAGGTCTCATGAATAAACTGAGAAACTGCAAAGTCAATGGAAGAATGTACAAATAGGTGAAAGCATACTTGCACAACAGAAGAGCCCGAGTACAGATAGACGGACTAAAGAGCAAGAAAGTACTACTGCGTCATGGTGTTCCCCAGGGCGGAGTCTTTGGCAAAGTCTGGAAAGAAGGTCTCATGAATAAACTGAGAAACTGCAAAGTCAATGGAAGAATGTACAAATAGGTGAAAGCATACTTGCACAACAGAAGAGCCCGAGTACAGATAGACGGACTAAAGAGCAAGAAAGTACTACTGCGTCATGGTGTTCCCCAGGGCGGAGTCTTGTCCCCCACACTTTTTCTAATCTTCATCAATGATCTCGTTGCTAATCTACCGCATGGAAATAAAGCAGCAATGTACGCCGATGACCTGGTTCTATGGAGCACAAATGAACATGCATCAGTGGCCACCAGATTACTACAAAGAGCTATAGACACATTTGTTGCATGGGCAAATAGATGGTGTGTCAGTATAAACACTGACAAGTGCAGCACCACCCTATTTACCTTCTCTCCAAAACAAAAGGCAGGGACCATCCAGATAAATGGAACACCCCTAAGAGAAGATAAAGAACCAACATACCTTGGAGTAACATTTGATGGCAGACTGACATGGAGAAAGCACATCAACAAAGCAGTAGCAAAAGCCAGAAGGAAAATAGTCATCCTGAGAAAGCTAAGTGGAACCACATGGGGAGCCAGTGGGAAAATACTTAGCAAAGTTTATCAACAGAGCATACGACCACACCTGGAATACGGGTCAACTGCGTGGTGTTCGGCATCAAAAACCACACTACAAGAGCTGGACAAAGTGCAAAATCAAGCACTTAGAGTCACCACAGGAGGGATGAGATCAACCCCTATAGTGGAAATGGAGAAGATGGGGAGGACACAAGCACTGAGTGAGCGCAGAGATACGAAAACGCTAATACAAGCAGAAAAGTTCCTCAGCTTGCCAGGCCACCCTATGAATAACAGATTTGAAAACCTAGCTATGGGGCGGTTGAAAAGAAGTAGTTTTATCCACCAGGCCAAACGACTCTGCAGAGAAACCACCGATCTGCCCACAGTTGGTATCCCCTAACAACTATTCCAGAGCGAACTCCATGGAAAGATGAGCATAGACTATCATTACAAATCCAGACAAAAGTGAGAGGAATATTTGACAAGGAAGAACAGAACAGTGTGCAGCGCAGAACAGCCACTCTCAGCTTCCTTGATGAAGAATACCCACAGGACCTCTGGATCCGAGTCTACACAGATGGGTCAGCACAAAAAGCTGTTCGAAATGGAGGAGCGGGAGTGTACATAGAATACCCAAATAGTACTAGGGACACAGCTAGAGTACCGACAGGAAAGTACTGCCATAACTACGATGCTGAAATTGAGGCAATCAAGATAGCAACAGAGAAATTACTAAATACCAGCAATGGTACACAACCTGTGGTGCTATTGACAGATGCAAAATCAGTACTCGAGGCGCTCCTGTCTGGGAAATTGCCAGTACTAAGGACACTACTTTCTGAACTTAGCAGTCAGCATAAGGTCACCATACAGTGGATACCATCCCACTGTGGAGTACCCGGAAACGACAGAGCTGATCAATTGGCTAAGGAAGGAGCCAAAGAAGAACAGCCTGATGTGCCCGTTACATACCACCAAAAGAAAAGAATGATCAAATCAGTCAGAAAGCCACCAAAACCTGCTCAAGATGACTACCACGTTATGGATAGACCAGAACAAGTCATTATTCTGCGCCTCAGAACAGGGCACAATAGATTACGCAACCACATGTATACAAAATTCAAGATTGGTGAAACAGCCATGTGCACATGTGGATTGGCGTCGCAGACAGCAGAGCACATACTCCAAGACTGCCCAAAATATAACATATCTAGGCAAACCTTCTGGCCTAGAGAGACGACAGTGGAAGATAAACTCTATGGACCGCTGTGTGAACTGAAAAAGACAGTTCAATTCATACAAGAGACAGCATTGCAGTTATAAACATATTTCAAGCGAACGAAAGAAGAAGAAGAAGAAGAAGAAGAAGAAGAAGAAGAAGAAGAAGAAGAAGAAGAAGAAGAAGAAGAAGAAGAAGAATCTGATGGTTTTTGAAGTGTGGTTTCTGAGAAGAATGCAAATATGTTTTGACAGAATACCATGGACAGACAGAAAAACCAATGACCAAGTAGTACAAGACAAGAAACAGATGAAAACCGTAAATTGATTAGGGAAATTAGACATAGTCACAATTTTTTGGACACGTTATGTGAAGAAATAAACTGGAGTACTTGGTGACAACTGTCAAGATTGAGGGCAAAAGAACAAAGAGATAGCCGAGAAGTAAATCAATACCTGAATGTCTTGGCCGAGACAAAAACAAGATCTGATCCTCGACTGTGGTGATTGCAGTGGTTTTTTTATGCCCGGGGCCAACACCTTGACTGGATGCCTGTAAATTATTCTTTCCCTAATTCATTCCTCCTCCCCTCCCACTGCACTGCCCCCTCTCCCTGATTGGATGCCCCCCCCCCCCTCCTGGCTGGATGCCCGGTGCCGTCGCACCCCCCTCGGTGATTGTGTGAAATGGCGAAACGTGACCGCCTACGCTTATCGCCATGACACATGATGATAATGAGATCCTTTTCACCTCATACCGCTAATTCTTGGCATATTAATTTTCAAATTTTCCATTTATTTAACTGCATTACTAAAGGCATTTTGCCATCAACACATCATCATCATCTGGATTACACATTGTCGTACTATAGCAAACACTTGTAATCGAATTGAAAATTATCCCAAATTCATAATCGGAATTACCCAACAATGTCACAGCCATTTTCATTCACACGAAGCGGGTCTGTGAGTGCAGTTTGTATCCACATTCATTTTTCAGCTGTTCTATGTAATACGTATGCGTTTCAGTCGTTTCTTGATTATCTCATATCGTATTATTTCTGTTGGTGTTGGCCCCCTACCCTACATTTGACTAAGACTATGCCATAGCTGTGTGACCAAGAGAAGTATAGTTGTCTGCTAACAATTGAAGAGTAACTAGTCCTATTCTAATTTCTATTATACTCCTAGTCCTACTTGAAGAACAAAGTGAATAAGTTTGATCAATTTGGCGTGCACTATAGTCGGGTTATATATATATATATATATATATATATATATATATATATATATATATATATATATATATATATATATATATATATATATATGGTCCAGTGATCAAAAGAAGTGCACCATTGAAAACCTTGACTGGAGAAGTCATCACTGATAAGAAACAGCAGATGGACAGATGGGTAGAGCACTATTTGGAGCTTTACTCAAGTGAGACCAAACTAGCGGATGATGCCCTCAACGCCATAGAGGCTCTACCAACTCTTGACCACCTGGACACACTTCCCACCATAACAGAAGTTAAGTGTGCTATAAATGAACTTGCATCTGGCAAGGCTCCAGGTAAGGATGGGATTCCAATAGAGGTTATCAGGAGTGGGCAAGACACACTCACTATACAGATCCACCAGCTAATAGAGCTATGCTGGCGTGAAGGACAAGTCCCACAGGATTTCAAAGATTCAAGCATCATAACACTGTACAAGAACAAGGGCGATCGGAGCGACTGCAACAACTATAGGGGTATCTCACTTCTGTGTATTGTTGGAAAAGTATTTGCCAGAATTGTTCTGCGCAGACTTCAAGTCCTAGGAGATCAAGTCTACCCCGAATCACAGTGTGGCTTTCGACAGAACCGGTCTACCACTGATATGATATTCTCATTGCGACAAATGCAAGAAAAATGCCGTGAACAGAATCAACCACTGTTTATTGCCTTCATCGACCTCACAAAGGCATTTGATTTGGTCAGTCGTGAGGGTCTGTTCAAGGCACTAAAGAAGATTGGCTGCCCACCAACTCTTCTGTCCATTGTGGAATCGTTCCACACAGGCATGAAGGGTATAATCAAGTTTGATGGTGCAACTTCTGAAGAATTTGAAATCAAGAGTGGATTTAAGCAAGGTTGTGTACTAGCTCCCACCCTCTTTGGAATATACTTTTCACTTCTACTGAAATATGCATTTCGTGATCAGGATGGTGGTATATACATTCACTCACGCTCAGATGGCGGCCTCTACAATGCTCAGATTGAAGGCTAAGACCAAAATTAGGAGGGTACTGATCAGAGAGTTGCTTTTTGCAGATGATGCTGCAGTTACGACCCACTCTGAGGAAGAATTGCAATGTCTACTATCTGCATTCTCCAATGCTTGTTCTGAATTTGGTTTAACAATTAGCAAAAAGAAGACACAGATTATGTCACAAGGTGCACATGAGGTACCATCAATCTTTATTGACGACGCCGAACTAGAGATAGTAGACCATTTTACATATCTAGGATCAGTGGTAAATAGCAAATTATCCCTAGATCAGGAAATCAACATCCGGATTGGTAAGGCAGCAACAACAATGAACAGGTTAAGAAAAAGAGTCTGGGAGAACAGGAAGCTTACTGCCAAAACAAAGTCCTTGTCTATCAAGCCTGTGTCCTTAGTACTCTTCTCTATGGCAGTGAAACCTGGACAACTTACTCACACCAAGAGAACAATTTAAACAGCTTTCATATGCGGTGTCTGCGAAGAATTCTTGGTATTAAGTGGCAAGACAAAATCACAAATACTGAAGTATTGGAAAGATCAGGTTGTGTGACAGTTTATTCCATGCTCAGTCTTCGTAGACTTAGATGGATAGGACATCTTAGGAGGATGGATGATGGTAGAATACCAAAGGATATCTTTTTTGGTGAATTACAGATGGGTAAGAGATCTCAGGGTCGGCCTCTACTACGATACAAAGATGTGTGTAAGCGGGACATGATTGATACAGGCATTGATAATGCACATTGGGAGCAAGTCGCCGCTGAACGTGTTGCATGGAGGGCAAATATCAGAAATGGAATAAAGTCAAAGGAGAAAATTATTGCAGAAAAGTCACACACCAAGCGTTTGAGACGTAAGATGGTGCATGATGGTGGAAATGACCACGTGTTCACATGCACCCACTGTGAACGGACATTTACAGCGCAAATTGGCCTTATCAGTCACACTCGCTACCGCCATAGTTAAAAGTTATTATGCCTTTTTAAAGCACAAACTATCGTCTGTCAAGACGGCAAGGTGCCAATGGAATATGTTTTTTGTGTGTGTATCCGTATGCATGACGTTGTATTCAACCCCAGGCTTTATTGACTGTTGCTGATTTTCTAAACATTTTTGTGTTCTTCCTTTATACAAGATTCTGAATGAGAAACCAGCATTGAAGTCCAACTGACCAGTATGTGAAATCATTTCAGAAATGAACCCACTGTGACACCCAAATGTCAATGATAAGTGAAAATATCCAACATTAATATTTTAATGTCTGTAATTACAAGATTGTAATATATCAGTAAATACACAGGAAAATGTCAAACTAAACAGGATGACTTTTGACCCAGTAAATATTTTTTTTTAAACTTGCATATCCCTTACAGGACATTGCAGTCAACATCAGCATTTTTCAGCTGCTGTGATGTACTAGACAAGATTACATGCAGTAGTTTGCCATTGCTTTCTGAGCGACCAGCTCACATACCCCGTAAGTTACCAACGTTGCAAGAACTGCAACCGATTCTCGCGCAGGTTACATTACTCACAAGAACATACAGGATTACAGAGAAATATGTTAACTCCTAAACCAGGGAGACCCAGTAAATACTGGAGCTGAAATAACTAAGACTAAGCTAAACTCTCGTTTAGACAGTTACTTTCTTGTTCATTGTTTTTCTAATGAACCAGTTAGCAACTATATATCATTGCAACCAGGGCAGTGAGTCCAAACTGAATGTGGTATCTGGTGTTAGATATGATATAACCTTCTTCTGCCTTTCATCTTCCAATGGAGCATAGGCCCTCGACCAGTTCATGACAGGTCCTTTGTGGACTCTTGGATTTTGCAACTAAAGTTTTCTGTGGTATGAGGTTCCCCATCTCATCACCAACCCTCTTATGACATACTTGTTATTACTATTGTATTGGTGTTACTATTCTTTGCTTCCCATATGAGCTGCAGTTAATATTTTATTTAAAACTATTTCTACAAAAAATGCACTGGTGTACCCATTATTGAGCCTAAATCAGAGCTATAGATGAGTCTGAAAACTGACTTTAAAATGTATTTTCAGCCATGTTAAAAATAAATGTAAATAAATTTACTATTTTGTAGAAATAAACATGCATTCTGTTTGACTTTAGTAGTTCCAATCACAGTTTAACTGATTATTTCTGACTGTCTTGCCAAGGAAGGATCCTATTTCAAAGTTAAGAGAAAACTAGTGGAAATTGTAAAATTGTTAATAAATATGTTATTGAAATATGTTTTCTAGAACCATCCTCTGTGGCAAACTCTTCTTCAATGTGTTTAGAGGAGCCTCTGGTTCTCCTAATTTCTGTGACTGCTGTAGTTTTCTAAACATGAGCTTGAGCTAAGTTTCCAGCAGTCAAGTCTTTCCCATGCCACCTGTTGACTGGTGAGTGGGAATTTGATCTTCACCATTGGCCATCAGATCAACTTGAATATTCTCAGCTCTGTAGGGTAGTTGACACTGTGGCGAAGGAATTACGTACACATTTTTCAATCCCGCATATCATGTTTGAAACATAGCTGTGGATGATTTTCAAGCAACCATCTTGCACTGGTTTTCATGCAATGGTATGAGCCTAGTTATTCAGAAGGCAATTGCAAACTACTGAACACAAACTTGCCAAGAAATCACAAACAGCCTAGCTAAAAATGCTGGGCTTGACCTGTGAAGACAGCATGCGATGAAAACATTCTGTGATACATTGGTCACCACTTCATGAATCAGGATTCTCATTTTCCCATGTGTGGAAAAGTGATAAAAACTGTGCCACAGAATAAGACAGACAGGAGGCTTCTGATTGTCAGAAGCAGTCCCCGTTCCCAGAATGTTTCGACTCCTGGTGTCTTTTCCCTGTTGTGTGTTCGATCTTTGCGTTGTCTTGCATTGTTCTTTATTTGTCCCATACAAAAAATGCCTGCTCCCAAGCCACCCCTCCTTCTCGAATGAGAGCCTAGTGCTCTCACATAAATTCTTGCACCTGTGGCCATGGGAAAATGTTTTACTGTAAACACCAGGCAGCCCAGTTGTTGAGCTGAAGTTGAAGTCCTTGTATTGTTTCATTCCATGTCTGTAGCGGGACACCCATGGACTTATCATTCTCCCATGACTTTTTATATATTATCAGACTGACCACGCACTAATAGTATAAACTCCACCTTACAGCAACCACATTAAGAGGCTTATCATTATCAGAAGCGGGCTCTTATTTATACTCATGGGGATGGACCCACTGGATCAAGACTGCCAGGATCCCTGAGCACCAGTGTTCTTTAAGAATGATTCATACATTATCACATAGCGAGCAAGAGAAAGAACATCTTAAGGGACAAACCATGTGTTTGTATTTTTAGCCATGGGACTAGGCCTGTAGTGTCTGTGTGTGTTTGTCCATGTGCATGGTCATGTGTAGGTTGATGGAATCCAGCCAATATATTCTTCAGCCATAGGATTTGTATCCTTGAATCCAATCAGCACTTCAATCATTGGATTTTTACCTTAAATCCAATGTTTATTTAGTCATATCACTTATGGCCCTGGTGCTAAAGTTCCTTTTTCATGGGATCTGTGTGGTAGAGCACACCTTCCCTGCTCCAACCTAAGAGGGCAGCGATTTGTGCAAGACACAAACTGGAACTCCACCATTTCAGAGAAGCATATTGGCACAATCAGATCATGATTCAGCACAGCACTTGCAGTCTGGCAGGATTATACCTAGGTTGGTCATGTTTTCTCCATGGGATTGTTCTTCTTTCGTTCTCCTCCGTGGGATTTTATTTAGCCAGTCATTTCAAAATCAGCTGAAAACCATAAATTGATTAGAGAAATTATACGCAAACCGTCAAGATTTTAAGGCATGCCATGAGGAGAAATAAACTTGACAAAGTTAGCGACAACTTACAAACTTGATGGGAAAGAGCACGAGATAGACAAAGTGATAAGTACGTGGATAGCTTAGCTGCATGGCATAAGTGGTACAGTGCATTACTGATCTGCTGATCATGTAAGATGACAAACATTTATTGGCATGACATATGAAGATCATAGAAAAATTAATCAGAATAAAATATCACAGTATAGAACAAGCAAAAACTGCATTTTATCAAATGTAAACTTTATGCAATAAATCCACATCATTAGAGGTTAGAAAATGAATTTTTGTATGCTGCATAAAGCCAATTTAAATATGAATCCTGAACAAATAGTAAGCAAACAACAAAATTCTCGAAGGTCTCTTTGATGTGGTTTTACAGAATAATGCTGACAATTTCTTGGACAGTCAAATGTGTAATATAAATGTTTAGAAAGAAGCAAAGACAGCTTATCACAAACATCAGAAAGAGACAGTTGTAACTTTTTGATCACATTATGAGAATTAAACTAGAACATGTGACAACTGGAATAATTTGTAGAAAGAGAGATAGAAGAAGACAGAAGGTTCTTGACAGTCTTGTGTCATGGCATGAAATGATACGTTCTGTTGGAGATTGCAAGATGTGGATAAACATGATTGTGTACACCAGTCGGCAAAGCACTGGATGATGATGATAAGAATGAGGACAGAAGTGACACTTTGAAACTAGTGAATATATATCGCATATTCCAGAACATGCATCTCATAAAGAGCACTGCCCAAGAGTTTAATACAGTTCTACAACAAACATTATCATAATTTATATCACACTGAGCTTATAACGTTGTAAGGGAGGCTGTTAAACTCTAACATTATAATATACCCACAGAGGATGCTTTGTGGGGGTATGTTATGGAATATTTATGACATCTGTCAATTGCTTTGATTTGTGTTGTTTCATCACTAATCAATTTCTGATATTTCTTATATGAATGGAAAAGAAATAAACAAAGAGACACATGAAGAGGAAAAGTTGGACAGCAAGAACGAAGACATGTAAAATGTTATTGGGAAACCTTAACCAAACTAAACTCCACAAGAAAATAAGGAATGTGCCTACCAGTTATTTAAACAATATAAAATAACACAAAGCAATTCAACTTTAGGGATCACAAGATGTTGCAACAGTTGAGTTGAGTTAAGAACCAACATCATTGCACTCAGGGCATTCCCATACGTGCTCTGTCCCCTCGTTCAACAGCCAGCGAAGAGTCATACTACTAATCGTTCCCACCGCTATCTGATTAAAAGTTCTGGAATGTTGCAACAAATAGCCCTCATCAACAAACAAATACATACACAAAAGACAACACATAATCATGGAGACGACTATAGTGACTACATTAAGGTATGAGAATGGGTTATTTAAACACCTATAGGAACTAATAAAAAATGCAGCAAAGCAAGTCAGCATAATGAAAGAGCACTAGAGGTTGAGAAAACTAGGAATATCCTTCACAGGACTACACCCATGAAGTATAACATACAGACAAGACAATGGCATGTCACTCACTAATTAAATGAAAAATGGATTAAAACACAAGGTGTATAACCATGCCTGCCAAACCCTCAGCTGGTGACAAAAGCAGTCAAGCCGCTGCAATACAGTGGAAACTCATTGGCAAATAAGAAAAGAATTATCAAGAAAACTGCAGAATCAAGTGACCTTAAATATAAACATGGCAGCAACAGCCGGTTGAATGAGGTCCATGTTTTTATATTCTAAATGGTGATCCTAGTACAGTCAAAAGATGGAGGCAGCTGAGCAAGAGAACTGATACAGGTGGGTAAATATCAAGAGAAGGTTGAACGGCAGTCTCTCAGAGGGTACAAACAGAGTGATAGTAAGAGATTTATTGAAGCCAAAGTTCATTGTTGGGACAACGCCTGATTGACTGATGTCCAACTTGGACACTATTGGGAAAATAACAAAATCATAAATTGTGTATTTAAAATCACCAGTCTTAGACCATTTATCATCATCACTTTGTCGTCCCTGTGATGAAGCTTGGAGGTACTGTCTCCAGCAATTTCTCTTGTATATTCTGCTAGATTGTGTGTTTTCTTTTTTCTGCCCATTTACTTGTAGATTATTCTGGCCTTTAATGGGGGTCTGAGTAACCTGTCTTTCTCACGTTTATTTTCCTCAACAGTAAACAGTGTCATATATTTATACAATTCAAATCTAATAGCTTTTTCATCATCATTAGCAGGTGCCTTGCCAGCTGGCATAGACTTCCAAGTCTCTCCACAAATCTCAGCTCTGGGTATCCTGGATCAACTCTGCTGATGATATTTGCCCATGCCACTGTCTCCTCTGTCCAGGTTTGGCACCTGTAGAATAATCACAGTTCTAATTGTGCTGCTACTTGTTGTTTCACATGATTTCCAAGTGCATACATGCGATGTGTTACATTAGTTTCATTGTCATGAAACATATCAAACTTACCCAAAACTTATTTTAATCATAACAATAAAGAAAACAAAAATACAATGTTCAAATATAAGAGCACAACATCATCAATATTTATCCAGTATTTTTTCATTTGTCTTTATTTAAAATTCACATGCAATTATGCATCAACGGTAATTTTTATGAACCATGTATTTAAAAAATAGAAACCATGTCTTATTAACAGTCATGTAACCATCAACATAAATAATAATATCAGTCATGTTAAATAAATATGTCACTTTGTTATGTACCTTCATTAATCACTGACTTACATTTAAAAGAAATAATATTTTTCAATGTTTTATTATTAACGGTAAATTCATGAAACAACACAATCTTCCTACCATCTCTTTATGCTACTAACGGCAAATCTGAACAGTGGCAGAAAACGAGAGAGGAAAAAATTACAACACTGAATATTAAATTCCTAAGAAGAATACTCAGTGTATCAAACAGAGAGAAATTCAGAAAAGAAAAAAAAATCAGGACTAATATGCAGGATATAGCAGATCTTGATTTCATTAGAAAACAGTTAAATGGCTCAACCACTAACAGTATACCACAACAATGATGTACAAACCAAATGGAATCAGAAGAAGAGGCCGACCATGTAAATGATGGACAGAGGGAATAACAGAGGCAATGGGGTAGCAAACAAAAGAAGGGCACATGCAAATCTTGATATATGAAGCCCATAAACGCATTCTCCTGCTGTTTATGCTTCACCTCGACACTGCAATGTACAAGAGAACCAAGATGAGATGAATGAATTCTTCAACAGATATAATATAGCAGGGTCTCTGTGGTAAGAAGTGGCCAAGCAGACTGCCTTGTGTGCTAAAGGGTTTGGTTGTTTCCCCACTTCATCATTTGTATTGTGCAATCTAAATATGAACATATGATCTTCAGTGTGCGAGATAGACAGCTTGACCTATTCACCACATAGTTCTTGAATGTCTAAAAGGCTGCAAAACATTCACTGCAATTATGTTCAGCACACGTAAAACAGGTATATCTGTTTCTAAACTTACGCTTCAATTTCAAATTTTGCCACACCCGACAGCATTTACAGCAATCAAGCACACCGATATCAAGAGAAGGAACAGAGGGTAATCGCCGAAAATGAATCCTGTCTAATGCTGGTGTTATAAAGTCTACAGAAGGTTTAAACAACAGTTTGTCTTTCAACATCCATGGTAGAGGTAACTTGTTGACACGGTTCTCACGGCCAGGGGTTGTCCCCACAGCAGATGATACTTCCACAAAAGCCAGCCTGAACAGAGACACTGGCTGTGAAGACATCTCACCAAGCAGATTCAAACACTGTGTATGGTTTTCCTTTTCCAGATATGAACGAACAGGTTTGTTATGCGTTAGTGAAGACAGATCAGACTTTGTAAGCCACATGATGTCAACAAAATGACGAGCCAGGGATGCATTACCACTTATCAGTGCTGCACATAAAGGTGATATATCAAATGTGGGATAAGCAGGTGAGAAGTAGTTAAAGTATTCATCTGACCTTACAGTTATGGGGCCTATTCCATTTGTTATAAGTTTACAAATATTGTCTCTGTTGTTACAAAATAAAATTCTATGAAACATTTTAGGTTGTAAATAAGACAAACTGGCACCTTGAGCAAGGAAAACTGCTAGACAGGAAGTTATATGTATATCACAATTATACATGGGCCGGAAATATGACAAAGCTGTCTTTGAACTATCTGTTTTACTGACAGCATTAATGTCAGCTCCTGCATCCAGTAGAATCTGTACAACCTCTTTGCTGTATCTGTTTGCAGCCAACATTAATGGTGACAGGCCATCATTATTTTGCAAGTTAATGTCACAGCCTGCATTAATTAGAGTGGTTACAATGTCATCAGGTCCGCAGATGTAGTCATACCGAGCTATTCTGTTTATTGCATGCAGAAAGGCTGTATTACCATTGTCATCTGTCATATTCACATCAGGGTTGTGATTTATCACCCCCTTGACCACAGCTACATTGCTGTATCTCGCTGCTTGCATCAAAACTGTCAATCCTTCAATATTTTTTGAGTTAATAAAATGCTTGTCTTTAGCACATCTAATTAGAATTTCAGCATTACTATGACAACTTTGATAGACAGCATATGAAAAGGCAGTATCACCTTTGTTGTCTCTCCAGTTAATATCAGCCCCATAGTCTAATAGTAACTGAAGCAGATCAGTACTCTTGTCTGTTACAGCTGCAAGCATTAATGGTGATGTGCCACCACAAATATTAGGAGAGGCCCCATTTTCAAGCAGTACTTTAACTACCTGTACCTTAAGTGCGTGGCATATATCTTTCCTACCTAGAACCAGATACAGAGGAGTGTAGCCACCACATGTTTCTACCAGCTTATTTACATCTGCTCCTTTCTGAATAAGAAATGAGGCAATTTCTCCGTTTCCCGAATCCGCTAAAAAATTTCCCAAACAAGGATATTCGCCTGTAATGTCAAATACAATATCAATAATATGGCTAATGAATTCAACATTTGTTCCACTTACTGCTGACAATAACAAATCCTGCTGATGTTTACAAATATATTGTTGAGTTTCTTGCCTGCCATCCACAATTAGGAAGTTAATGTAGACTGCACTCTGATTATCTCTAAGAATGCAGAAAGCACGTATGGCATCAAAGTTTGCACCATGTTGCAATAGGAGTTTAGCGCAGTCTATGTGGCCATGAGCAAGGGCAAGGTCAACTGTTGAGTAAGTCAGTACTGCATCATGAACGTTGGCTCCAAATCTTAACATCACTTCAATCATGTCATAATGACCACCTTCTGCTGCGATACATAACGGGGGATACCCAACATCCCTAACGTCCTATCTGTCTTGTTCAGATCAGCACCATGCTGGCAGAGCAACTCAACCAGAGGATAACTGCCAGCTTTAGTTGCCACAGACAGAGGGAAAACTGATGGCCCACCATTCACATCTGCTCCTAATTCCAAGAGTCGTTTGACCATTGCAACGTGATCTTTGGTAATCTGCCTAAATTCATGATGAAAAAAGTTTGTGTAGGCATTACTGACCATCCTGGTCTTAACTTGTTCATCTAAATCTACACAGTCTAAAAATATATCCAGAAATTTCACGTTGCAAGCTTGAACTGCAGTGTCTAGGGGTGTTTTTTCACTTTCATATAATGTATATTTGCTTGCTCTCCTCCACACAGCATCAGAGATGAGTTCCCTACTCGACAGTTGCATGCTCTCTGCTGCATTCATGGTTGTGTTCAGTCCCGTGGTTTCAGAAGCAGGTCTTTCTTCTTGTGTTGGATGCTCTTCTGTTGATTGAATCCTGTCAGCAGCAGCAAGTCTTGACATCTTCTATTCTAGTATTTTCTAATCTGAAATGTAAGACTAAATATTTCAACATCATTTCTTATTCTCTGTAAATATTAATCAAGTGCAAATTACAAAAAGATATGTTGCTATTATTAAATATAATAAATATTAGCCTGACATCTTCTGGAATTCTAGAATATAACATTCTAAATGTAACAATTATTAAAAGGGCTGCCAAAAAGTAATATTTTACATGTTTTCTTTTACCAAAAATGTTGCGACACATATGTTTCCATATGCATGTGCATAAATGCTGTCACAAGCAGAGATAGTGCCACTGTAATAGTTCACAAAAATGGCAGTTACTAATGATGACCCGCCTAACAATGAATTCTTGGTCATGGAGAAAAAAGGTTAAATCATAATAACATTGTGTATGGATGTTGTGCATTCAATAGTAAAATTGTGCTTTGCTGTTTAATATGAAATAGCAGTCAATAGAAGCTAGATGGGAAGTTCAGAGTTGTGGTTTCAGGGATTGAAGAGATCAAGTTGCATGAATGGTCATGTTCAGGGCACCCTGTCACAAAAATGCTAAACATGTTGGATTATACAGATGCCATTATTTATCTGAATGATCACATAGGCAGCAATGGCCTGTACAGCTTTCTGGCAGGGGGTAAAGTGTGATGACAATAATCAGTGCTCATGTAGATTGGAAAATATGCAGACAATGGGTTCTTCAATGTATTACAGCTGATACACCACCTGTTCTTACCATTTGAAGCGTTTTGATGCCAATGTGAAACATTTTGTCCTGGATCTTCACAAGTCATGAAAACTAGTAACACTGCAACAGTGGAGGAGGATTGTTAGATGAAAGCATGTGTAAATTAAGAATCCAATTACGTTTTGCTTGTTCTCTGTGATTAGGAATCCATGTCATACTTAGGAAGAAGGATGCTATCAAGTAATGGGTTTATCTTACTAGTGAGATGCCTTTGCCTTCATGTGCAATGCTTTTCAGTGTCTCCATGACAGACAAGATGTAACATCATTATAACGCAGGTCCGCATGGCCGAATGGATAAGAATGTGTGTTCTTAAAACATTGGGTGTGCTGATGCCGAAGTAAGTGGTTCAACCCCTACACCGGACAGCTGGACTAAAATGTTGACCCATTGTCCTTGACTTTGGGATGCAAATTACAAATACCTCTGAAGTCGGAGTGGGTTCACCTGATGGCGAGGGACACTGTTAATAGGGAAAGCTAATCCACACTCAAATTTCAGTCCATCACTACTATAATATTGTGTATGGACTACGCTTGAGTCCAAAGTGAGCGAGCGCAAAAATAATCATTTATAACTGGATATGTGCTTAATGACCTGTTAAAATCCATATTTATAGATGTGACAAAGTGTCAGAGGCTTTAGATGTGAAGATCATTGCAGTCAATCTAATGAGTCATATGCCAATTTTGTTACTGAGAACTATAAGCAGAATAAGAAACAATGGCGTTTATGTTCTCAGGACAATATATTATAAAGAACTATACAAGTAAAATTAGTTCCATATTTTCGCACACACACACACAAATGTTAGCTGCATATTCCTTATATGATTCTGCAGTCAAGCCAAAATTTTTTGGGTATTTATGTTTAGTAGTTTTCCATTGGTTTCTGAGCGACCAGCACTCATACCATTGTACGAAAACCAATGCAAGGCTGTCTGCTGTCAAAATGTCCGCAATTGTGTTTCGAGCGCGGTGTGAGTTATTATGAATTCCGTCCATAATCACCCTCACCATAGAACCTGCAGTTAAAATGTGAAGAAATGAAACTTTTAAAACAGTTAAATACTGGTGGTAAGGATTTGAGAAAACAATGTGGCATTATCTGCAGCAAACAGCGGCTGTAAGAACGAACTGACAACCAATTTAATTAGGAACAACTGAGTGAATAAAGAAAGGTGATGTGTACTGTCCCCTAATTGTTTTTTCATTATAAGTGAGTATATAATGTAAATAAGAGCTGTGGTAGTGTAGTGGCTAGCACACTTGCCTGCCAGCCCAGTGGTCATAGGTTCAAATTCCCATCAAGGTGGGTTTGTAAACTGATCTGGGCTCCAAGGTCAGTCTAGCCTAAACTGAGTACCAGAAAGTCTTAGGATGTAAAGGCAGCATTCATGATATTGACCACCATCACCTCTCAAGTGCGGATTGGTCTATAGACATTATGCTGCTAGTACCATATGCCCCACTCCTCAGGGCGTGTGAAAAAAGATCCTTACATATTTTACTGATATAATGTGATCTATAGACAGAAATGCCACAGATTGGCCTTACTAAAGCTTTCATCTGCAGTGTTTTTAGGACAAGTAAGATGTCACAATGAAAGACATACAAGATGTTGAAATGTGGCAGACAAGATGTCACAGTGAAATTGCATTTGTAAAGGTGGGTGCATTTCTGATGACCTATTGAAATCCATATTTATAGCTTTTGGGCAGCCAAAATGTGCAATCTGGACATTTTGAGGGAGGCTAAAGACAATTTCTTACAAACATTACAGAGAAGCAGACATCGTATTTGGACACATCATGAGAAAACAAAGAACTGGAAATATGACAACCGGAAAAATTTGTGGAAAGTGAGATATAGGAAGACAGTGTGAGAAATTTCTTGACAGTCTTGTGTCATTTCACAGAATGGCATCAACACATGAATTGATCCATGCCATCAGAGATGGCAGTTTGTGGAGAGGTATGATCACCCATGCCAGTCAGCAAAGCAGTGGATGATTTATAGCCTGCCAAAATAACCATCTACTTTAGATGTGAAGATCATTGCACAGTAAGTCTTCTGAATCATGTGCCAAAGTTGTTACTGAGAATCATTATGTGAAGAATTAGAAACAAGACAGACCAGAAATTAGTGATGAACACTAGATTTGTAGAGGGGAAGGAGACAAACAATACCATATAAATTATTCAGAAAAAGTGGCAACTAGTCTAGATCAAAGCTCCGACAGACAGACAGACAGAGCATTACTATACTGATCTGGCAGCTTCTGTAGGTTGTCTTGTCCCAGCTTTATTGGTATTACCTTTCCTCTGGAGTAAACTAGGCAGACAGTGAGAGGAATCATGCTGCATGGGCAACACATGGTCTCTACAATTCAGAACTGGCTTTGTACTTCAAAACATGGATTATACCTTTCCATAGCACAAAATGTAGAGACCATGTGTTGTCCCTGCAGCGTGATCCATCTTTCTGCCTGCCTAGAGATGGTGGTCAATATCATGAATGCTGCTTGTATTTCCTAAGACTGTCGGTACTCATATTAGGTTATGTATGGAGACAGAAATATATGTTAATGAATGAGGAAAAATTGGAGATGGTGGAAAATTATTAATAACTTGGATCATTAATTAACAATGGTGACACAACAAAGGAAATTAAAAGACTCTTATCTATTGCTCTTCAAACACTAAAATAACTGAATAAATTTTGGAGAGTGATAGAACTACAAAAATTAGATTTTTAAGATCATGCATCTTTCCCATTGCAACATATGCCCATGATACCTGGACACTTACTAAACAAGCTGAACAACGCATAAGTGCATTTTAATATAAATGGTAAAGACAGGTCCTAAGAATATCTTGAGTACAGAACAGAACAAATGCATCCATATGACAAGAGCTGGATATTGAAAAGGGTTGGCTTCTAAAGACGCTAAAACAAAGAAAAGTGAAATATTTTGGCCACTTGAAATGTCATGAAAGTTTGGAGAGTCTCCGTGGCGAAGTGGTCAAGCCGTTTGACTCAGGCTCTGAAGGTTGTGGGTTCGATTCCGGGCCGCGTCCTTCAGTTGGGAATATGGGATCAAACCCACTGCCATATGGGATCAAACTCAGTGCAATGAAGTCGACCCTCTCGACTTTTAAGAGACTTTTTTTTTAGGAGAGAACAATCATATCAGGGTAAATGCCCAGGAAAAGAAGAAAGGGAAGGCCAAAGAGAAAATGGGTGTAGGATGTGGTAACTCTTTAAGACTGAAAAGTTTTCTGGAAGGTAGTTATGGGAGTGATGTTCTGCAAGGGACATGCTTCTGAATGAATGGAAACTCTGATATTTGAGTGCATTCATATAATTATCAAAGATGTCACAGAAATAAATAATAGCATTAGATAAGCAAAACACTTCTGGTTACAAACTGACATCTTATACAATGCATCCTGACATTACACAGAAATATCAGTTTGTGGAACCCTTGAGATAACCAGAAAGCTCAGGGGTATCAAACTGGCCATGCATTTAAGTGCTTTGTCCCTGCAGCAAGGCCCTGTCATTATTTCGAGTTGACAGATTCGAATATAACATTTGGCAACAAGTTTTCATGTTGTCTAGAATGACCTTGTAATCTTTTGAATATATATGTAAATTCTGTCTTTGGATGTTAGTTAAAAAACATTTGCATGTGGACAATTAGTAAACGCACAAAAAATTTGCTATTGAAGCCACAAAAATGTAGTTTTGTAGAAGAATGCTGAAAATCCTTATAGAGCCAAAATGAGTATTATGCTCTGAAAGAGCCAATCAAAAGCTTCCAACTGCAGTGAGAAAGGGTGTTGAAATGCTATATTAAACTTATACTGTTGTGTGCATGTAAAACATGGAAAAATAAGCAAACATGCTGAGAAACATTTAATGGCATTGAAAATGTCTCCAAGGAAAAGGTAAGAAACAACATGAACAGAGAGAAAAACAAGTGAGGCAGTCTTTAAGAAATACATCTTTAGGAAACCATAAAATGATCAGAGATTCACATAGATGGTCAAGATTATTTAGCACATTTTGGGGAGAAATAAACTTGAAAACTTAGTGACAACTGACAAAATTTTGAGAGAAAAGAGCAAGGGAAGTGAAATGTGTCAAATGGCTTGGCCACATGGCATAACTGAAATAGCATATCTAGAACTTGTGATTGTGCGAGATGATGGAAAATTATCTCCTATGGTTCTTGGCATGGCACACATTGATAAAGACACAATATCACAAACAGATATGAAGCCACATTAGGAAAATGGAAAAAAACAACATGGAAACAATTGGAAATTAAAAGAGATTGATGAAGACATTAAGAAAAGAGATTAGGAAGACAGCAAGGAAGAGAGTAGGAAAAGAGATTTAGGAAGACAGTATCTAAAGAATCTTGACAGCAATTGACATGGCATGGACAAATATTAGCACATGTTCTTGTGAACTCAAGCGTAATCCACACGCATGCTACTACCTCAAGTGCAATGGACTGATTTTTTGCATGTGGATTGGCTTTCCCTATTGCCAGTGTCCTCGCCATCAGGCAAACCCACTCTGTCTTCAGAGGTATTTGTAATTTACGTCCCCAAGTCAAGGATGAGAAGTCAACATTTTAGACCAACTGACTGGTGTTAGGGTTGAATCTGCTACCTCAGCATCAGCACACCGGATGTTTAAGAACGAGCGCTCTTTTTCATTCAGCCATGCTGCCCTCCTCCTCTTCTGTTGATATGCCCCATACATTTCCTGTTATCTTTTCCTTATGGATTTCATGAGTGCTCTTATAGCAACAACAGATTTCATGAGTGCTCTTATAGCAAAATCAGATTTCAATAATGCAGAATTCACACAGTAATTTGGATTTTCTACAATGGTAATTTTATAAACTGACAATCATGTCTCTTTTATTGCTTTAGTTTATGTTGTGCAATTTCTGCAGTATGTACAAGACAAGATGCAGTGAAATATGCCAGGCAATAAATCATGTAATCTATTGTTTGTGAGTTCATTTTTCAAGTTTACTACAGGGAAACATGTCCAAAGTCCATGCTGTTCTCACTATGAAACATATTTTTGATGACAAGAACGTGTGTTGTTCTCTTGTTCAGCACACACAAATATATGAAATATCATGTAACACTGAAGTTGACGTTACTTCACAGATGCTAGCCTAAGAAAATTTGGTTTATGGATTTTACATTTGTACTGAAAAATTTATACTTTGGGTACATTGATTTTTATTAGTAACTTTGTTAACTTTAGTAACATATTTATATATTTGAACTCAGCACCCATGTGTACATATAGGTGTTAATTTTGACCAATTATGTATGAAGAACTAGAAGAATGCCTTGTAAATTGCAGGAAATTAATGAATGAATGAAAATTTGTATTATATATTTATATAAACATAATACATGCTCAAATTCTGCACTCAAATCTGTCCTAATCATTTTACATAGCTGAAAATGTATGTCAGGGATCCCCAAAATAGAGAGCGAGGATGAATGGCAATCCATTATGGTTACATGGCAGACATATTGCAATTGTAGTATATATGTTTTACATTTCTTTTTAAAATAGAATATTACAAACCAAGAGAATCATATGTCCTGCCAACAGGCAAAGGCATTTGTGCTTTCACACAGACCTTACCTTTACCTATATATAATTTATTTGTTCATCTTATATTCTTTCTTATTGTTACTTTGTTCTCTTTTGTCCATCAACTTTTTATTGCATTCTTCTTCTGTAATATTTATATGTATTTTCCCTTTAATCTTAACCATGGTAACCATAACACTATCTGATAATACTGATATACATCAATAACCATCACTGGATTTGGCTGTTGCTCCATCAAGATGTAGACCATACAAGAACTACTTCTTTTTTTTTGTGTGTTTATCACCTCCTTATTATATAAACAACATATTATACTAAGGTATTTGATAAAGTAAAACATGATGAAATTATTAAAATGTCAGAAAATATTAACATTGATAGGAAAGATTTCAGAATAATAAAAAGTTGGTTGGTTAGTTAGTCGCGGTTCCAACTTCACAGCAACGGGTTGTCCCCATTATGCTCTATTCCTGTGCCAGTGAATATCACACAAAATGCACCTCACTGCACCATGTAAAAAGTGGAACAGACAGGAGACTCAGCAGCCCAACAGCCCACACAGGTACACTGTGCATAATGCCGCCACCAGAATGCCAACACAAAAGTCCTCCACAAAAAATACAGTTCATCGTCGATGGAATTGGCAGTCACCAGAAAGACTTCATTGACCTGGATTTTATCCCATATGGCTCGATCTCTTTCCACAGGCTCACCCGCCAAAATCGCAGCACAAAGCATGAATTCCGTAGCTCCAGCGACGTCTCCCAGGAGTCTCTTGAACAATACACTCATTAACCAAAAAGGCAAAATCAGTCAATTCAGTGACAGCAGGGCATTGTTCCGAACATGCAGTTCACTTTGCAAACAACAGCAGACATATTTAAAAGCATTCAACACGAATTTGACATCTCACAGTGTCACACCACGCACTCAGTAGCAGAGCGACGGAACCATGTACTACAGTCCAACATGAGGAAAATGTGAATGCAAACCATAGCCATGGTCATAAACACGCCAGAGGCCTTAACAGTTCAATGCCTAACCACCATGTGTGGGACCGGAATAAGTATTTACTGAAACCAAGTAGCAGCAATTAAAATGGGAAATAAAGAAGGAAATTATGAACAAATAAGACTGGGAGTATGACAGGGATGTGTTTTGTCACCGGATCTCTTCTCCCTCTATAGCGAAGTAATGAGAGATCAAAAGGAAGCCAGGAATAATATTCAAAGGTTATAATATAAACAATATACGCCATGCATGTGATTAAATTCTACATTCCATTCTGCTTTTATAATTATTTTTTTCATAGTTTTACAATACATGACTGAAACTGTCGAGGAGTTTTAGTTTTACTTAGCAATCCCTATGGGTACTGAAAGAATGAAAATCGAAAAAAAAGTATCTATTTGTTGTTGAATTTTGCTCTCATTTCTACTTAGTAATATGTTTTCTTTCATCATTTAACATGATTAAAATTTATGCTGAAGACTACCCATTGATCCCAGACTCACATGTTTGCCATGATGGTGTACTTCTTTGGACTCAGAAACGTTTTTTATTATAAAACTATTTTTTATTTAAATGTCATGGATGAGCAGAAAAATTAGGCAATTGATGTGATGGAATCTTAAATTAGACATAGCAAGATTTTTAGGACATTACCATGTAGGAAATAGATTGAAAACTTGGTAACAACTGACAATAGATGGAGAAATGGAAAGGTGAAGAGATAAATATGCGTATAGCTTGAGCAAATGGACAAGATTACACACAGCTGATGGTGATCGTGTCATATGGTGAATTATGACAGCCCACGATTATTGACTAGGCACATACTGATGATTTGTTTATTATGATCATGGTTACTAACGCTAAAATGTCTTCATTTGAAATTGTCATGCAGGCTTCATTTAGGTATACATTGTAGTTGGATATGATTTGTTTAAGGCTATCTTGCTTTGGTGGATTCATAAATAATATTTTATACAAAACATTGATCGATGTAACTATACTATATTAATTATTAAGATTGAATAGAATTATATTTACTATCTATCACTATCAGTAAAATACCCTGCATGTTAATTTGGAGCTTTACTTGGTTAATTAACTTAATTCAGTAGTATTTCAAAGTAGTAGTATAAGTATTTTAGTAGTAGTAATTCGGCACTCTTCCGAATTGCGGTCCCAAATAGTTCCGCAGTAAATGTAGTGATTTGGTATATCTTACAGAGCCTCAATGGGTCAAAGGTAATGGGTCAAAGGCAATGGGTCAAAGGCAAGTCTATGTGATGTCATCGGGACTAACTACATGACATATTTTTGTTAAATTTTCGTCGTGTTCTCAGTGGCCTAGCGGTAAGTATCTCCGCCTGTAACGCAGGAGACCGTGGTTCGATTCCCCACCGGCGAAATGTGGTAATTTTTTTTTTTTCAATTTTCATAAATTAATTAAGCGAAAGCGACAAGATAACTATGTACAAAGACAGTTATTCGGCATATTGACAAAATTAGCTCACTTTTGATTGCCTTTTTTGTAATCAATTTTATTTTGTATTGTTAGAAGATTTTACTCAATGAAGAGATCCTTTGTATCGTTTTGTTTACGTTACTTTATTTTTTTTTGTCTCTGTGGGAGTCTCTGTGGCGAAGTGATCAAGCCGTTTGACTCGTGCTTCGAAGGTTGTGGGTTCGATTCCGGGCCGCGCCCTTCGGTTTACGAGTTAAATGATTCATATATTGTGATTGTAACTGACTCAGAAAGCATGCTGAGAAGGGTGAGAACAGGCAAGCTTCGTGCAGAGTGGCTTGCTTCGCTTCGGAGGTCACGGGTAGCAAGCATCACCTGGATCTTTTCTCCTGGGCATGCCGGTGTGCTGGGGAATGAACAGGCGGACAGATTGGCTGGCTCGGCAGAACTTGGTGGAGTATTGATGCATGACAAGGCAGATGTGGTTGCGGCCTTGTGGGAGCACGTGTACACCTCGGAGGAGCAAATGGATCACCATAGTCTGGTTAGAATGAGGCAGCGAGGAGTGACGAGGGGATATGGCCGACGCTCGATGCTCAGAGGAAAGGCGAGACGGACATATAATCAGATTGCTACTGGAACTATTAGTGTTGGAACTCTTCGCTGGTTGCTGAGGATGGAGACGGAGCGCTTATGGGAATGTCCCGAATGCTGTAATGTCGGTTCCTAGATCAATCAATCAATCAATGATTCAGAGACTCCTGTGGGTCGTCGCTAAAAAAAGCTACGGCGTTCGAGCTTTGTGCGACGCTTTCCGCGCTGCGGGAAGAGACCGAGCCATATGGGATAAACCCGGTGCAATGAAGACGACCTTGTCGACTTTTAAGCGACTTTTTTTTAAAGCCTTTTAAACGCTAATTTTGCTGATGATATTTGCTCGACACCACCGCACCAGTCCATCCAACATCATTTCTGTTAGCCTCGATCGTTGGGCGGCGCTTACCAAACCCGACACCCCACATTGTGCCAACGGCTTCGGGCGGAAGAGCGCAATTGGGAGGGTACAAGCCTTACCCTGGTGCGAGGAAATGCAAGCTAAAGACAAAATGTCATGGCAGGGCAGACCAGGCCCTAAGCCTTGGTTGGCAGCTGGCCTAGGATCGTAGCTCCGACAGGCGGACAGTTAGAGCATTGCTTTGCTGATCCGGCAGCTTCTGCAGCTTGTCTTGTTCCAGATGTAGGGGTGTTACCTTTCCTCTGGAGTGAACTAGGCAGGCCGAGAGATGGATCATGCTGCATGGGCAACACATGATCTCTATATTTTAGCCCAGGCGTTGTGCTATGGAACGTGTTCACATGCACCCACTGTGAACGGACATTTGCAGCGCAAATTGGCCTTATCAGTCACATGCGATACAGCCTTAGGTAAAAGTTATTATGCCTTTTTAAAGCACAAACTATCGTCTGTTAAGACGGCAAGGTGCCAATGAGATTATATATATATATATATTTATATATATATATATATATATATATATATATATATATATATATATATATATATATATATATATATGCATACTAGCTGACCCGGCCCGGCTTCGCCCAGACCCTGGCGGAGATATGTCTGTCTGTCTGTCTGTCTGACCCGGCCCGGCTTCTCCCAGACCCTGGTGGGGAGCATCTCATTTAATTCATATAAGTAGTCATATAAGTTCCCGTTCCCGACTATCTATCTATCTGTCTGTCTGTCTGTCTGTCTGTCTGTCTGTCTGCCTGCCTGCCTGCCTGCCTGTCTGTCTAATCATTTATTGGTTGCAGTTAGAACAACCTTAGGTAAACGAAGACCAACTTACAAAAAGTATTAGAAAGAGCACTTGAAAGATCTTTACATCTTCCCCCAACAATTAACTTGGGTAAATTGAGCGGCGGCAGCAGCAGCAGTAGAAGAAGAAAAAGGAGGAGCAGAGGAAGGAGGAGGAAGAGGGAGGTGGAGGAGGGAGGAGGAGGGAAGAAGAGGGAGGCGGAGGGAGGAGGAGGAGACAGGAGTAGGAGGGAGGAGGAGGGATTAGGAGGAGGAGGGAGGAGGGAGGACGATGAGGGAGGAGGAACGAACGAACGAACAAACTTTATTTTAAAAGGGTAACAAATTGGGCACGCAGGCCCGTCTTACATTCGGCCCTTTCAATCACTCATCTTTCATTCATCAAATGTGCATGTTACATTAACATAGGGGAGAAAACATTGTCAAATGGAGTTTGTAAGCATAAACAATGCATATTACGCATGATACATTCACATGAGAAAAAAAAAAACATTTTCAAATGAAAGTTGTAACCATAAACAGTGCATATTGCCATGTTGTGAGACACATCCCCCATCCACCCTCATATCCCGCAGCCACCAACACATCCCCGACCCACCAAACCTCCCCCACCTACCCACACATACCTCCACACACTCATACAGAACCAGGCGAACATACATGCCGCCACACATCCACTGATCCCCCACCCACACACATTTCCCCAAGAAGAAGAAGAAGAGGAAGACAAAGAAGAAGAAGAAGAAGAAGAAGAAGAAGAAGAAGAAGAAGAAACCACACACACATACCCACACATCCTGCACCTATCCACACACATATCCCGCACTCTCACAATTTTCCCCACCCACCCACCCACACACACATCAGCCAACCTACACCCACCCACCAAATATTTGCCATCTCTCAACTACACATCCCCACCTATACACACATCCCCACCCATAAACACATCTCCCCACCTGCCCACACATATCCCCCCGCCACCCACATATACCACACAAACACACATCCGCCGCTCACAATTACACACCTCCCCCACCCATACACTCATCTCTCACACAAATCCACCCACTCACGTACACATCCATCAACCACTCACACACACACATCCCCCACATACATTCCCCATACACATCTCCCCACCCACTCACACATCCTCCACCTACAACCCCCCCCCCCCCCCCCCCCCCCCACAGTAGCGTTACCTGCGAGCCTGTCAGCCCGCTCATTCCCTTGTACTCCCGAAGATGAAACTAATCTTTGCCAGCCGAGACCGCTCCAGAGACAGCAACCACTCTCTTCGGATCTCCCCCATCTCTATCCTCTTGAGCATGTTTATTGAGTCGCTAAGGTAACATGCCCTAGTGAATGTCTGTGTCTCGAGCCATGTTAATGCTTTACTTACTTTCATGACTTCTATAGTCAGGCTACTTGTGGTCTCAGCAAAAGTACCAGAGTCCTCCTTCACAATTCTCCCTCCGGCCTGAGCCGTAAAGACCCATGAGCTCCTCACATGTCGGACGACCGACCCATCTGTGTAAATGACAGCATCACCGTCTAGCGAATTCTCGAAAATCAACGATTGTACTTCCGCCTCCACAGCTGCCGGGTTTTCTTGTCTGCATTTTCTGTCTAGTTGGATGCAAACTGATAAGGATGTGCAGAAATCTGTTGGCACTTGTACCCACTCCACGCCAGGTTCTAAGTCCTCAAGTGAACATACCAGTTGAAGAATGTCTTCGGCTTGACCCATCCACGACCGCCCTCTTTTTAACCTGCTGCCCTTCACCTTCATAATTTCACTATGCAGTGGATGTTATGTGTTTGAGGTAGGCGCGAGCCTTGCAAACTTGTATTCTGTCTTCAATGGTTGGAAAATCAAGAAGTTAGCGCATCGCCCTGCATGCTGTATCTCTTGTACATCCAAGAATGATGCGAATAGCTTCATTCTGTATCCTTTCCATCCTTTCTATTTGCTTAAGACTGAGAGTCAGGATTGCCATCGCATACTCAAGAACAGACATGACCAGCCCTTCGTATAGAAGACATAGATGGCACTGCTCACAGTTTGCTGCCGCCATCACCCGCATCGCAGCCAAACCTTGCTTGGCCTTTGTTATCACCTGGTCTATGTGCTGATTATAAGCTAGGCTTCGATCAAATCGTATCCCCAGGTAATTCATTGCCTGCGTTCTTTCCGCCGTCTCTGAACACAGATTTACAGTTGGTGTTGGAGTGTTGACAATATGATTATTCAACGAGAACCAAGTCACTGTTGCCTTTGTTGGGTTGACCATTACCCCAGCCTCAACACACCAAGTACTTATGTGATTGAGTTCGGTTTGTAGTTCCACAGCAACCTGATCTCTATCCTTACCCTGGTGATACACTAAAACATCGTCGGCATATGACAATGTCCTCCCCGGTCCCGTGATCTGCTCGCTGGTTATTCTCACAGTGTAGACATTGAACAGTACTGGAGATAATGGTGATCTCTGTGGTAGGCCAGGATATATTGTTGTTGGTTCCGACGTCCAACTGCCACATCTAAAAACTGCTTTCCTTTGGAAGAGGGCTGCAGCGATCCAACTAAGGAGGAATGGACTTATTTTGAGTTCAAGAAGCTGAAGCATTAAGAAATCCAATGATACTCTGTTTTACGCGTCCTCAAGATCAATCGCTGCAGCAAAGGTTTCAATGCCTGAGTGGAAACCTTCATAGACATCATGGGCACAAACTGCTGCATTGGCCCAGGTTTCTCTTTTTGGACGGTACTCACCCAGGGTAGGTGGGAAAAACCCTCGCCTCTCTAGCTGGTTTGATATTTTCCTGGCAATTAACTTCTCCAGCAGCTTGCCTATTGTATTCTGCATGGTTATAACTCGATAACCCTTAATTTTTGTGTGGTCTTTGCCAGGCTTCGGCAAGGGAATCAGATAGCTGTGTAACCACTCCACCTTGATGCTAGCACTCCCTATACTGCTATGGTACATGTCTGCTAGTTCCTCTAGCTCGTTGTCGGTACACATATTGATGTCGTTGTATCTTATGCCATCTGGCCCTGGAGCGCTGTTTTTTGATCGTCGAAGCACAGCCTTGATTTCTTTCACTGTTACTGCCGCCATCGTTTCCTGTCAACTCTGGAACTCCTGATAAACGTCAAAGGCAAAGGTGGCCGATTTGACCAGGTATCTTTTCCTGGCCTGTAGCTCCCCACGCCTCTTGGAAGAAGCTTCCCCCTTTCCAACAACATCCTGCAGCTTAACAGCGACTATCTTCTCTATAACCTTCCCAAATGTATTTTGAAGGGTGATGATCCTAAAGCCGCCAAGCTTTGAATGATCCTTGTATGGTTTTGGGAGAGGGATGAGGTAGCTATGCAGCCTATCCTGCGGTACTGACGCTGTCCTAATGCTCTGATTAAAGCAGCCGGCCATCTCCTTCAGGTCCACATCGCTCAAAGCCTTCACGTGGCCATACCTGACACCATCAGGCCCTGGTGCCGTGTCTTTTGCCTTTTTCAAAATATGTTTAACATCTTCAAACAATATGATGTCTTCGTAAGGCATATTCTCTATTGTGCCAGATAATTCCACTCTAACTGCATCCCTGGTATCCGCATCACTGTGATTGGTCTGCTCTAAAAATCTCTGGAGAAACGCCTCCCCTTTCTCCTTGTCTGTTGTCACGCGTACCCCATCCTCTTTATAAATTGTTCCCACTGCCATAGGCCGATCTTTTCTTTGCATTTGTCTGTACAGTTTCCAGAATTTATGCAGTGTTTTATCACCTCCAATCTCCTTCATGAAACATTCCCATTTTACTTTCTTGGCCTCTGCAGCACATCACTTGATAGCCTCCACCTTGTCTTTCTTGTCATTTTCCGCTATGTCCACTTCCTTCTCGTGAGCTTAGTGGTGTCTGTCGCAATTTCCTTAGCTGCTTCACTGCAGCTCTCTTTGCTTTTCACGCATTGTCTACTTCTGGGGTCCACCATGGGGGATGCAAAAAAGGAGTTTTAACAGTCCTGTTGCATGCCCCTTGTCTGAGGCGTCCAAGAAGGCTGTCGCTCCACTCATACCGGAAGGTCTTGCGCGCTCTCCCAGCCTTGACTTTCCTGGACGTAGAGATCAGGACTGAGCATGGCATGTGATCACTCCCATGGTCATTCAAAACAGTCCTGGCTCAAGTCAAGTGCCACATGCTTTACTCCTTTCTTTACCAGCAGACCTTGCCCATGTCTCTTCTGCCCAGTGGGGTTTATATAACTGACGTACCCACCTAAGAATATGTCGTCATCTGTCTTCTTGCATAAACTCATAATGACAACAACCTTTATTTTCCTTTCTACCTCTTTCTCTCTTTTTTTATCTATACCTGTCTCCTCTCTCTCACACGATCGTTCGCTCGCTTGCATTTGAAAGTCCTCATTTGTCTTCCTGCCATAACATTATCCCAATAACTTTCTTTCTTTCTCTCTTTCTCCTCTATCTCTCTTCCTCCCCCTTCCTTTCTCACTTAAGAACACACCCTCGCCTGTCTGCCAATCAGAAAGTTATGCCTCTCTCTCTCCCTCACTTAAGAACACACCGTCATCTGTCTGCCTGTCATAAAGTTATACCTATAAAAATCTCTCTCTCTCTCACACACACTTAAGAACATGCCCTTGCCTTTCTGCCTGTCAGAAAGTTATCCATCTCTCTCTCTCTCTCTCTCTCTCTCTCTCTCTCTCTCTCTCTCTCTCTCTCTCTCTCTCTCTCTCTCTCTCTCTCTCTCTCTCTCTCTCTCGTCATGACACATCTTGTTGATGAGAAATAATCTACATGGATTGGTAGAAAGAATGTATGTGCAGATAGAAGTGCAAACAAAAATAAATGTGAAGCAGAAAAGAAAACAAAACATTTTTTAAAGTCTGATTTTCAAATCCTTTATTATCACTATCCAATAACACGTTACTTTTAATTACATGAACAGCAAAAGCAACCAAAGAAAAATATAGAAAAATGTGTGTAATAACAATAATAAAGTATAATAATTGAATTTACAAATAGTTTAAACAACACACTTATAGCTAATGGAGATGGGAGATTATGTGGGTGGGTGAGGAATTTGTGTGCGGGATATGTGAGTTGGCTGGGAGATGTGTGTGTGTGTGTGTTGGATGTGTGGTTGAGGGATGTGTGGTTGAGGGATGTCTGTTTGGCTGGGTGGTTGGAGGTGTGTGGGTGGAGGATATGTGGGTGGGTAATGGGATGGGTGGAGGATTTGTGAGTGGGTGGGGAGATGTGTGTAGGTGGGGAGATGTGTAGGTGTGAGGATGTGGTGGATGGGTGGAGGCATGTTTGTGTATCTGGGTTGTGTGTGTGGTTGGGTGGGGGAGTTGGGGTGAATGGGGGATGTGTGGGTGGGTGGTGGATGTGTCTCATAACATGGTAATATGTATTGTTTATGTTTACAAAATTCATTTGACAATGTTTTCTAGTTATATTTGGTCTCTGACTCAGATCCCTGGGTTCAACTCCATACTTGTAGGTCAGCATGGCCGAATGGATAAGAACACGTGTTCTTAAACATCCGGTGTGCTGATGCCGAGGTAAGGGGCTCAACCCCTACACCGGGCAGTTTGACCAAAATGCTGACCTATCGTCCTTGCTTGGAGATGTAAATTACAAGTACCTCTGAAGTCGGAGTGCATTCACTTGATGGCAAGGGACACTGTTAATAGGGGAAGCTAATCCACATGCAAAGTTCATTCCAGCATTACTTGAAATAGTGTGTATGGACTACGCTTGAGTTCAAAGCGAGCGAGCGCAAATAAAAAACATGCTTCAGAGAATTTTCAATCAAACCCACAGCAGCCTGATGACAATGCTGATGGAATCTGAGGGCAACAAACCGTTCACAGAGGCACTACCAACAACAAACCCAACCTTGATGTCACCTAACTAGAATGCTCACTTCTCAACTGACAGGCATGTCACACACACACACTCCCCCCTCCCCCCCCCCCCCCCCCCCAAAAAAAAAAAGAAAACTACAAATGGCATAGATATCTCAACAAGGAACAATCTACTGTGTTAAATGCCTCACAATATCGTACACAAGAAAATTGGATCCTTTATTTTGGGGGAAAACAAGTTTTTTTTGTTGAGAAAACACAAACACATATTGTCTTCATATGACAAAGGTCAAGCATGGCTAGCGATTGATATACAGAAAACATGCTTACATTTAGCTTTTTAAAATCGGGAATATGCCATATGAGCATGAGTAATACATGGGTGGCATCCATTTTTGTGAAACAGAGGTGAAAACAGGAGCAAGAACAACTTACTTCTGGTATGGTGATGTGAGGAGAAAGGGACAATAATATACAGACATGTAGCATCAACACAGAAGTTATAATCCAGCAAAACCAAACAGCAAAAACACTATTCCAACAAACAAAATTCCTAAGTGTTGCAAAATCTTCCAGTGCACTAAATCCCAATCAACCAAAAACTAATCCACCAAAAACTTCTAGTATACTAAAAACTAATTTACCAAAAACTTCTAGTGCACTAAAAACCCAGGAAAATCTCACATCTAAACCTAGAATTGTGGCTTATCCTGTAGATAAAATAAAAACCAACGAAAATACTATTAGGGAAAGACAAAGTCAAACATCTCAACGTGATGACCCAACAATACAACACCAACACCCAGTCTTTCTACGTAAGACAGACAACACTTTTGTACTTGTGACAAATAGACACAAGATGCAACATCCTGACACTTATTCATTAGATTCACTTACATCACACATCACAAGCAAACACAAAATCTCAACACTGATTTGTCTAACATGGAGGATGTCATAGAAGAAACCCCCAAACAGGACATCCTGATTGCGTTATGAGACTTCAACGCAAAAATAGGTAGAGAGCAAACTCATTAAAAAGTTGCCGGTATGGAAAGCCTACATACAACTTCAAATGATAATGGATGGAGAGTCATCAACCTGGCAGAAGCCAAAGGACTGCAGATTACCAGTACCAGACTGCAAAGAAAGGATATACACAAACAAACTTGGAAATCATGTGACAAGAGAAACTATAATCAAATACATCATATTTTAATTAACAACAGAAATGCATCAAACATACAAGTTAGAAGCTATAGAGGAGCTGAGTGCCACAGCGACCACTTCCTCGTTGGGGCAAAATTTAAAATAAAACTTAAGAGAGCTTTCTATGCTAAACTACAAAGGTTACACCCAACATATAACAGAGAAAACCTACAAGAAATTACAGTCAAAGAGAAATTTGCAGATGAAATAAAATGTAAACTTGAACTTCTACACAACCCGTTGCAGGAAAGTCTTGACCAAACTTGGTTGAACATTAAGAATACAATTCAATCAACTGCAGAAGAATGTCTCGGTGCGTTAACAAAGGATCGCTTCATTGAGTAAACACTTCTAACAATACAAATAAATTGATTACAAAAACAAAAGCAAATAAAATTTGATTTTGCCAAGGCACCCGCCTGTGCCCACAATCTGAATATATGTTAACGAGCAAGGAATTAGAGAAATGTGACAAAATAAATCTCTGATAGTTAATAGAAGTTCTACGCCCAGTGAAACTCCATGCATGAATATGTATTGTGTATGGACTACGCTGAGTTCAAGTCATGTCCAGCACGACTTATGCACTACACTTGAGTTCACAGTTCAGTCCAATGCATGAATATGTATTGTGTATGCACTACACTTGAGTTCAAAGTTCAGTCCAGCACGACTTATGGACTACACTTGAGTTCAAAGTTCAGTCCAATGCATGAATATGTATGGTATGCACTACACATGAGTTTCAAAGTTCAGTCCAATGCACTGAATATTATTGTGTAGCACTACACTTGAGTTCAAAGTTCAGTCCCAATGCATGAATATGTATTGTGTATGCACTACACTGAGTTCAAAGTTCAGTCCAATGCATGAATATGTATTGTGTATGCACTACACTTGAGTTCAAAGTTCAGTCCAATGCATGAATATGTATTGTGTATGCACTACACTTGAGTTCAAAGTTCAGTCCAATGCATGAATATGTATTGTGTATGCACTACACATGAGTTCAAAGTTCAGTCCAATGCATGAATATGTATTGTGTATGGACTACACTTGAGTTCAAAGTTCAGTCCAATGCATGAATATGTATTGTGTATGGACTACACTTGAGTTCAAAGTTCAGTCCAATGCATGAATATGTATTGTGTATGGACTACACTTGAGTTCAAAGCAAGGGAGCGCAAATAAAAATCATGCTTCAGAGAATGTTCAATCAGACCCACAGCAGCCTGGTGACAATGATAATGATCAATCAGACCCACAGCAGCCTGGTGACAATGATAATGATCAATCAGACCCACAGCAGCCTGGTGACAATGATAATGATCAATCAGACCCACAGCAGCCTGGTGACAATGATAATGATCAATCAGACCCACAGCAGCCTGGTGACAATGATAATGATCAATCAGACCCACAGCAGCCTGGTGACAATGATAATGATCAATCAGACCCACAGCAGCCTGGTGACAATGATAATGATCAATCAGACCCACAGCAGCCTGGTGACAATGATAATGATCAATCAGACCCACAGCAGCCTGGTGACAATGATAATGATCAATCAGACCCACAGCAGCCTGGTGACAATGATAATGATCAATCAGACCCACAGCAGCCTGGTGACAATGATAATGATCAATCAGACCCACAGCAGCCTGGTGACAATGATAATGATCAATCAGACCCACAGCAGCCTGGTGACAATGATAATGATCAATCAGACCCACAGCAGCCTGGTGACAATGATAATGATCAATCAGACCCACAGCAGCCTGGTGACAATGATAATGATCAATCAGACCCACAGCAGCCTGGTGACAATGATAATGATCAATCAGACCCACAGCAGCCTGGTGACAATGATAATGATCAATCAGACCCACAGCAGCCTGGTGACAATGATAATGATCAATCAGACCCACAGCAGCCTGGTGACAATGATAATGATCAATCAGACCCACAGCAGCCTGGTGACAATGATAATGATCAATCAGACCCACAGCAGCCTGGTGACAATGATAATGATCAATCAGACCCACAGCAGCCTGGTGACAATGATAATGATCAATCAGACCCACAGCAGCCTGGTGACAATGATAATGATCAATCAGACCCACAGCAGCCTGGTGACAATGATAATGATCAATCAGACCCACAGCAGCCTGGTGACAATGATAATGATCAATCAGACCCACAGCAGCCTGGTGACAATGATAATGATCAATCAGACCCACAGCAGCCTGGTGACAATGATAATGATCAATCAGACCCACAGCAGCCTGGTGACAATGATAATGATCAATCAGACCCACAGCAGCCTGGTGACAATGATAATGATCAATCAGACCCACAGCAGCCTGGTGACAATGATAATGATCAATCAGACCCACAGCAGCCTGCTGACAATGATAATGTTCAATCAGACCCACAGCAGCCTGCTGACAATGATAATGATCAATCAAACCTACAGCAGCCTGCATCAATATATGAAATTATATCTCGAAATTGTGGCACAAAAGTTGTAAATATTGTCCGAAAACATGTACTTTGTGACTGTGGCGCCACTGAAATTCTGCTAAATAAGTGTTAAACACTGTACGACTAGTGCCACCTTGGTATCTTTGTTTCCTTTTTACTTGCATCCACAACCCTTCAATTGTTTGGGTGTGAATGTCACTGTGTACAGGGTCAACAACTGCATGATCGTAGATGCCATGGTTTAGTTGACCTACGTTGTTGTAGCCTCGCCAGGCATCGGTGACAATGGTCGTTCCTGGTAAGACGTGATCACTTATAATGCGTTCCAGTGTTGTCGCATCTCGCCTTTCCACAACTTCCAACCAGCAACAACCACCACTACCACGTTCAACCAGGCCAACTACCCATTGACCACGACGAAAGTGACCACGGCGGTACTTTCGGTGGAAAAAGTAGCTCTCGTCAGCTTCAACGACCACTGACTGTCCCTGAGCATCAAATCCTCCCAACAATGGATTGTTACGCAGCAACCAGTTGTAACACTCTACCCGAGCTGATGGTCTGCCTGACATTATAATAATTCTTTACATCAAGTAGAAACAAGTGTATTGAAAGCCTCTGTATCAGTATCGGTATCTCCGTATTTATTTATATGTAACTAAGGAAGTAGTCAAAACGGAAGTAATCACACAATGAGGTCCTGTAAGGGATTCTTATTCACTACATTCACTGCGGAACTATTTGGGACCGGAATTCGGAAGAGTGCCAGTAATTCAAAGTATTTCAGAATCCTCGTCATGCTACGGAGTTCGTGCACTGAGCTGAGATGCTTCGGAATCAGGCTTGAGGGAGTATAACGGAGCACTTATTTATGGCAAGTTATGGGTTGCACTCGTATGTATGCAGTGATGTGATCTTTCGACTAAACTAAACTGTAATAATATTACTTAGTAATACATACTTACCCAGAACAATCCAAGGACACTCGTGAAAATGAGAACAACGAATTCAGACCAACGCAGAGATTCGCGTGGTTTTGTTTACACTTGGGCAGGCTGCGGCGTCTTCGTTGGGCGACTTCGATTATGATATTTCGATACTGCAGCGGTGTTACCAGGTTACAGTTTGATTTTAAAACCAAACGTAAAAAGAAACAAGCCAAATAAATTTATGCGTGCTTTATACTCATATTTGCCTAAACAAATTATAAATAATGAGCACAACCCACTACTGGCAACGCTGATCGTATTCTGGTATGAACCTAAGGCCTATCCACGTCAATATGGAAGCACAATACTCGAGTTTCGCCCTCGTTTGAGCTCGTCAGTAGTGCATATCCCTGACCGGATCCGGAAACAAGCCCCGGATCACTGGCGTGTGAAGCGGGTGTGTAACCACGCGGCACACGTTGGACACACAGCCAAATTATCATAACAGAATATTACAACGTCACCCATCGTAGGCTATGCTCAAGATTGCCCAATCCCCGCGACTGACGTCCGTCAATCGATGTGGACCCGAAACGATCAGGACTTCTCACTGCCAGAATACGATCAGCGTTGCCAGTAGTGGGCTGTGCTCAATATTTAAAATTCAAATCCCGAAATAACCAAATAAACAAATTATATTTCTAAACTAATAACTGGTTCCAAATGTTGCTGTATGTAGCCGGGGCGCAGTGTTGGGGTGAGCGCCCAACATTGCTTAAATACCCCAATGGCTCGTGACTACATAACCTATACAGCAAAAGTCCAACTCCTGGCCTTCACGTGGCGGAACTGTTTCTACTAACAGGAGAAGGGGCGACGGCGAGTATCTGGCGCCGGAAAATAACCAGTGTGCTCTAGATGTGTATACACATACATGCATGTGCAGACACGTGTGTACGCGTGTACACATCTAAACTCGAGTGAGACCACAGTCTGCTCTAGCAAAGGAAAGGTGCTGAAGACGGAGGCAACCAGCCAGGAGGCGCACCACAGAAATCAGGATGCCACGCAATTACGCAAAATGGAATATGTCGACTACTTCTAAAAGTTATGGTTCTCGCCCTGCTTTGGACCCCCAGGCAGGTTCAGTGCCGGGCCCTATGTCTGGAAAGGGTCCAACCCCTACTACTGGAGGTCCTTTTCAGATGTCCTGTGGAGCCAGGGGACATGAGAATAGAACGGCTGGCCATACTAAACAAAGACTTAAAATAATGCACTGGAATGCGGAGGGAGTCAGCAAAAAAAAAAAAAAAGAATTAGAAAAAATCCTGGACCAAGAAAAAGTAAGCATATGTTGATTGCAAGAAACTCACCTCAACGAAAATATAGCCTTCAAAAGCAGAGGCTACCAGTGGTACCGATCTGACCGAAAGGACAGGCGAAAAGGTGGCATACATACCGTTGTAAAAAATAACATCACTGCTTCCCAAATCGAAGTCTATATGGAAGGGTTGAGTATCAGACACTTAAACTTAAAACAGGCTATACAGACCTACATCTGATCAATTACTACTGTCCAAGTGACCGCCCACAGGCACTGGACACACTACCATTAACAGAAAAAATGATTGTGTGTGGCGATTTCAACAGCCACTCACAGAGTTGGGGCTATGATCACATGGACCAGAGAGGAGAGAGACTGGAGTGGAACATTACACGAATTGTTGGGAAACAACTTGGTGGCAGCGACCATCGGCCAGTCTTTCTAACTGTAGAAAATGAGCTTGTAAGTGAAAGCAGCACCCTCTCGAGGTGGAATTACAAGAAAGCAGACTGGGAAACGTAAAGGAATCGCACCAGCTTACTGGTTAGAAACCTGAACACTGAGAAAGACATAAATAAAGTAGTTGAAGAGTTTGGGAAATGCATACTACAGGCAGCGCGAGAAACAGTACCAAGAGGAGCCCGTAAACAATATAAACCCTAATGGAGTAGTGAACTGGAACAGTTGCACAATGATGTGGAAGTATGTAGAAAGCAAGTATAGGCCACACCCAGCCAAGAGCACCACAATAAATTCCAGCATGCAAAAGCCAAATTTCAAAGGGCCAAGCTGCAGGCTAGACGGAAAAGCTGGCAGGAAAAAACAAGAGTCTCTGAAATTTGAAAGAGACACAAGGAAATTGTGGAAGCTAATAAAACAACATAACGATGAGGGCACAGGGAGAAACTAAAAAATTGCACTACATAAAGATAGAAACATCTTAACAAGAAAGCAAGCAGCTGACCAGTTTGCGGACTCATTTGCACAAGATAACAATATCAAAATTAGTCCAGAGAAACAACAAGAGATTCGGGAGAAGCTACAACATACAGGACAGAAGGAAATAGTACATGAGGTTCTGGAGGCACCCATCACAATCAGCGAACTGGAGCTAGCCATATAAAAACTGAAAATGAGAAAGTCAACAGGAGCTGATGGTATTTCCAATGAAATGATTAGGAACAGAGGCCAAAGCAAAGCTGTTGAAGATCTTCAATAACAGTTGGACCTTAGGCAGTGTTCCACAAGTCTGGAGAGAAGCAATCATGATACCCCTCCTAAAATCAGGGAAAGATAGTTCCATTGCCTCTAGCTACAGACCAATTAGCCTCACCTGCTGTCTCTGCAAAACACTGGAGCGCATCATCAATCACAGATTGCAGTGGTACATTGAAAGTAAAAACATCCTTGTGCCACAGCAGGCTGGCTTTAGGCAGTGCTACTCTACGGAAGATCAGACAACCTACCTCTCTCAAGAAATTGAGGATGCATTCCAAGAGAAGAAGCTGGTGCTTGCGGCATGGATAGATTTGAAGAAAGCCCTTGACATAGTCTGGAAAGAAGGTCTCATGAATAAACTGAGAAACTGCAAAGTCAATGGAAGGATGTACAAATGGGTAAAAGCATACTTGCACAACAGAAGAGCCCGAGTACAGATAGACGGACTAAAGAGCAAGAAAGTACTACTGCGTCACGGTGTTCTCCAGGGCGGAGTCTTGTCCCCCACACTTTTCCTAATCTTCATCAATGATCTCGTTGCTAATCTACCGCATGGATATAAAGAGGCAATGTACGCCGATGACCTGGTTCTATAGAGCACAAATGAACATGCATCAGTGGCCACCAGATTACTACAAAGAGCTGTAGATACCTTTGTTGCATGGGCAAATTGATGGTGTATCAGCATAAACACTGACAAGTGCAGCACCACCCTATTTACCCTCTCTCCAAAACAAAAGGCAGGGACCATCCAGATAAATGGAACACCCCAAAGAGAAGATAAAGAACCAACATACCTTGGAGTAACATTTGATGGCAGGCTGACATGGAGAAAGCACATCAACACAGCAGTAGAAAACGCCTGAAGGAAAATAGCCATCCTGAGAAAGCTAGGTGGAACCACATGGGGAGCCAGAGGGAAAATACTTAGCAAAGTTTATCAACAGAGCATACGACCACACCTAGAATACGGGTCAACTGCGTGGTGTTCGGTATCAAAAACCACACTACAAGAGCTGGACAAAGTGCAAAATCAAGCACTTAGAGTCACCACAGGAGGGATGAGATCAACTCCTATAGTGGGAATGGAGAAGATGGGGAGGACACAAGCACTGAGTGAGCGCAGAGATACGAAAACGCTAATACAAGCAGAAAAGTTCCTCAACTTGCCAGGCCACCCTATGAAAAACAGATTTGAAAACCTAGCTATGGGGCGGTTGAGAAGAAGTAGTTTTATCCACCAGGCCAAACGACTCTGCAGAGAAACCCCGATCTGCCCACAGTTGGTATCCCCCTAACAACTATTCCAGAGCGAACTCCATGGAAAGATGAGCATAGACTATCATTACAAATCCAGACAAAAGTGAGAGGGATATTTGACAAGGAAGAACAGAACAGTGTGCAGCACAGAACAGCCACTCTCAGTTTCCTTGATGAACAATACCCACAGGACCTCTGGATCCGAGTCTACACAGATAGGTCAGCACAAAATGCTGTTCAAAAAGGAGGAGCGGGAGTGTACATAGAATACCCAAATAATACTAGGGACACAGCTAGAGTACCGACAGGAAAGTACTGCCATAACTACGATGCTGAAATTGAGGCAATCGAGATAGCAACAGAGAAATTACTAAATACCAGCAATGGTACACAACCTGTGGTGCTATTGACAGATGCAAAATCAGTTCTCGAGGCGTTCCTGTCTGGGAAATTGCCAGTACTAAGGACACTACTTTCTGAACTTAGCAGTCAGCATAATGTCACCATACAGTGGATACCATCCCACTGTGGAGTACCCGGAAACGACAGAGCTGATCAATTGGCTAAGGAGAGATCCAAAGAAGAACAATCTGATGTGCCCGTTACATACCACCAAAAGAAAAGAATGATCAAATCAGCCAGAAAGCCACCAAAAGCTGCTCAAGATGACTACCACATTATGCACAGACCAGAACAAGTCATTATTCTACGCCTCAGAACACGACACAATAGATTAAGCAACTACATGTATATAAAATTCAAGATTGGTGAATCAGCCATTTGCACATGTGGATTGGCGTCGCAGACAGCAGAGCACATACCCCAAGACTGCCCAGAATATAACATATCAAGGCAAATCTTCTGGCCTAGAGAGACGACAGTGGAAGATAAACTCTATGGCTGCGTGAACTAAAAAAGACAGTTAAATTCACACAAAAGACAACATTGCAGTTATAGACATATTTCAGCGAACGAAATAAGAAGAACCCCGGAACTGCCACAGGCATATGCAATCTCACCGGTGCTCTTTAACGTGTATACGAGCAAGATTGCAAACCTAGAAGCACCAGGGGTGGAAGGATACTAACATTTGCAGTTGATGTTCTTGCTTATAGGCAGGGGAGAGATAGGGAGCAAGCATCCCAGGAGCTACAGGCGACAGTAGACAATTGACTGGTGCACTGAAATGAGTGCTGTCATCCACCCGGAATAGGCGGCTGTTTTGTGGTGCTCTCTGGACAACAGGATTGCGAGAGCTGATGTCCCAAGCCTCACAATAGATGGTAGAAGCGTCAACAGAGAAAACAAACTGAAGTATCTGGGGATCACATTTGACAGAAGCCTATCCTTCAAGGACCACGTGGAGACGGTTGTGACAAGGTCTCAAAAGGGACTCAATGCACTTAAAACTATGGCTGCAATGGACACAGAGCAGAGAATGTTTTTCGCACTATACCAGCACTTGCTCCTCTCAGTGATTGATTATGGACTAGGACTGCTCACTGTCTCAAAGAGTCCATCCATCCATCATGTGCCATGCCGGTAAGCGTGGGCGGTCATGTTCTGCCATCTCACTCGATCAACAGAGTCGTGGATCAGTTCCGTGTTTCTGTCTCGACCATGCCACAAGGCCAAGCCATCCAGATACTTGTTTCTAGGTCTTCCCCTTGGTCTGTTCCCCTCGATCTTACCAGTTGTCACCAAGTTCTCCAAATCATTTCTTCTCATAACATGCCCAAAAAATTGTGACTGTCTACGTCTAATGTCTCTGATCAGTTTACGATCTTCATTTGTTTCTTGAAGGACTTGTTCATTGGTCTTTCTGGCTGTCCATGGTATTCTTTGCATTTTCCTCAGAAACCACATTTCTACAGCCATCAGATGTTTTTCAGCCTGGCTGCTCATTGTCCAAGCTTCACATCCATATAAAAGTACAGGTTCTATGTAGCATCTCAACACTCTTTTTCTCGTTTCAATTGACATCTTTTTATTGGTCAGTATGTTTTTCATCTTGCTAAAGGCTACTTTTGCCATGGCGATCCTTGTTCTAATCTCTTCAAGGCATCTCCCATCAGATGTTATTACTGTTCCGAGATAATTGTACCTATTCACTTGTTGAAGAATATTCCCATTTACTTGTATATTACACTGTGGTATTTCGTTCTTCCTAGTGACGACCATAATCTGTGTCTTTTTACAATTTAATTCTAACCCTTGTTGTTCACTGTGTGTAACAACCGCATCTACTAAATTTTGCAGATCCTGTTCATTGACTCAAAGAGTCAGCTACTGAAATTAGAGCGCATACAGAACGAAGCTATGCGAGTCATTCTGGGATGCACTAGAGACACCACAGTGGTGTGTATGCGTTACATCCTTGGTCTGTTGCTGGTAGGCTCAAGGTGATGCAGGCGAAGGCATACCTCAGAGTAGCTGCAGACACAGATCACCCGTTGCATGAGGCGTTGGAAGCCGTTAAGGTCCAGCGACTGATAAGAGGGAAATCATGGATGGCTCAGGCGGATGATACGATCAGACAGGTGTGCCTCTTGGAGAACATTAGGCGGGGAGAGGAGTGGGTCAGAGTGCCAGCGGAGCAGTCAGACTTGTGCTTATTTATAATCACATTGAGCCGGGAATGCAATGAGTGGCCAGCAGGGGCCTCGGAAGTGGAAATACAGCAACTTTTTCAGGATAATGCTCGCTCGCTCGGGTGATGTGATTATCTACACAGATGGGTCGGTGTTGAGAGGTAAGATAAGTGCCTGGGGATTCTTAGCAAAAGCTAATGGTCGACGTTTGGTGCAGGAGAGCATTGCATATGATACCACAACATCAAGCTTAAGAATGGAGGTGGAGGCGGTTAGTGAAGCTTTCCGCTGGATGGAGAATGCGATACACACACACATCGTGATTGTAACTGACTCAGAAAGCATGCTGAGGAAGGTGAGGACAGGCAACCTTCAGGCAGAGTGACTTGCTTTCGGAGGTCACGGGTGACAAAAATCGCCTGGATCTTTTCTCTGGGGCATGCCGGTGTGCTGGATAATGAACAGGCGGACAGATTGGCTGGCTCTGCAAAACTTGGTGGAGTATTGATGCATGACAAGGCCTTGTGGGAGCACGTGTATACCTTGGAGGAGCAAATGGATCACCATGGTCTGGCAAGAATGAGACAGCGAGGAGTGACGAGGGGATTTAGCCGACGCTCGACGCTCAGAGGAAAGGTGAGACGGACATATAATCAGATTGCTACTGGTACTGTTGGTGTTGGAACTCTTCGCTGGCTGCTGAGGATGGGGACGGAGCATTTATAGGAATGTCACGAATGCTGTGATGTCGGTTCCAAAATTAATCAATCAATCAATCAATCAATCACTCAATCAATCAACCAATCAATACCTTTCTGTGATGCGGATAGTTGTACTGTATCATTAGCATATTTAATCTCTGGTATTTCTTGACCACCGATGTTTAGGGCATCCTATTGCTCCTTGTTTATATCATCTCTGGCCTTTCTCATTATATTTTTGGCTTACAGATTAAACAAATAAGGGGACAGCAAACAGCCCTGACGACTCCTTGCTTGATGTCAAACCAATCTGATGTCTCGACATCTATTCTAACCGCAGCTTGTTGGTCTAGATAGAAAAATTTTGAGAGTTGTACTACGTTGTTTGGCTTTGGTCACGTTGAGACTTCCGGTCGCGAACATGGAGGATAGGCATTGAAGCGGTTAAGGTCTCTGGAGTGTTTATGCTTGTGGCTACCATTTGCATTAGTATTTTCCTCATGTTGGACAGGAAGTGTATGGTTCCGTCGCCCTGCTACTGAAATGAGTGCGTGACGCGACACTGTGAGCTGAGAATTTCGTGTGAACCGCTTTTACATCTGCCAGAGGTTGTTTGGAGCGTGAACACTGAACTATATGTTCGGAGCAATGGCGGCTGGTTGTGTGGCAAAATTGACCGGTGTTTGCCTTATGCAGAAATGTGTGGCTGCTGATCTTCTAGTTACTGACGCTTCCATCGACAATAAACTGCATTTCGTGAAGGACTTTTGTGTTGGCATTCTGGCGATGGCATTATATACAGTGAAATGTTTTTACATATGTCCGAGGTTGTTTGTGGCGTGAACTGCATGTTCGGGGGAAAAATGGTGTAGCTGGCTAGAAAACATCTAGAAACGGAATAAGCAACATCTAGAAATATCTAGACTGTGTAGGTGAACATCTAAAAAAACATCCGGATGGGAAAATGACTGCCGCTTCCATCAAAGATGAACTGTACTTTTCTTGCAATGAATGAATCACCCCCCAAAAAAAAAACGAGAAGTAGATTGTGAGCTTTACTAAAACACGACTACAAGAGACAAATTGGACGTTGCGGCCAAAGCCTTCGTCAGCACAGGACAAACAAATACAAACCAACACAAACCTACATGAAACACACTATGACAATATTAAACTATTAAACTAATAAAATATACTCATCTGATTCTGTGACCGTGCTTGGAAAGACTGACACGCGTGTTTCTTGTTTCTTGTTTACTTTTCTTGCAGGACGTTTGTGATGGCAGTCTGGCGACGGCATTATGTACAGTAAATATTTTTTTACTATCTGACGGCATTATGTACAATGAGATGCTTTTGCTGTCTGTCCGCGGTTGTTTGTGGCGTGAACTGAGAACTACATGTTCGGAAATATAGCGTAGATGGCACAGGGTTGCCACTTTTTTTTTAACAGAAAACATCTAGAAACGGAACAAACAACATCAAAAAATATCTACACTGTGTAGGTGAATATCTAGAAAAACATGCGGATGGGAAAATGACTATTGCTTCCATCAAAGCTAAAGTGTAGGTTTCGTGGAGAACTTTTGTGTTGACATTCTGGCGGCTGCATTATGCACAAGGAAATGCTTTTAATATCTGCCCGCGGTTGTTTGTTGTGTGAACTTCATGTTCGGGAAAAATGATGTAGCTGGCTTTGTCGCAAACGGACTGGTTTTGCCTTGTGCAGTAATGTGTGGCTGCTGGTGTTCTAGGGACTGCCGCTTCCATCGAAGATGAACTGTAAGTTTTTGTGGAGGAGTTTTGTGTTTACTTGCTGTGTTTTGTTGACGGCGGCATTATGCACAGTGTACCAGTGCGGGCCTATGGTTGTCGAGACTCCTGTCTTTTCCACTTTTCACATGAGGCAGTGAGGAACATTTTATGTGATATTCATTGACACAGGAACGGAGCATAATGGGGACAACCCGTTGCTGTGAAGTTGGAACCGCGACTGACTAACTAACTAACTAACTGACTGACTGACTGACTGACTGACTGACTACCTACCTACCTACCTAACTAACTAACTAACTAACTAACTAACTACTACCTAACTAACTAACTACCTAAATACCTACCTACCTAACTAACTAACTAACTAACTAACTAAATAATTAACTAACTAACTACATGTGATTGAAAGCCCATTTTCCGTATGATTTCCCAAAGTTTCTGATGTTGTACATTTAAAATGCATTTGAAAACACCACAAAACATGAGAATAGATTTACATTAAATTCTCTAAACTTCTCTGTTACTAAACGCATATTGAGTATGTAATCTCTTGTTCCCCTGCCTTGTCAAAATCTGGTTTCTTCATCTTCTTTTCGTTCATCCGGAGTGTTTTTTCAGATGTGATTGCGGTGTGTCTGTTATGCGCCCTTGGGCCGAAACCCGTAGGCCAACACATCGACTTTAGCGTGCTTTTTTGACCAGGTAGCATTCCTGGGAGACTCTCACTTTTGTGGTGCCATCTGCAACCATGCTGGCCAAGGTTGAACGGTCGAAGACAACGGTCATCCCTCAAAGGAAGGCAGGGACAGTCCATAGCATTTTCCGCCTTCCAAGGTTGCTTCCATAGTTGCAGGGCCGACACATAACGCCCTGGATCTGGGCTCACCGAGGGAGATCGTCACGTCCTGCTCATAGCTGCTTTAAATCCTCACTTCAATATATTGGTCACTTCGTTTCCCCGGGTCATTTTCGCACAAACCAGACAGGTTTGCAGACGGCATCCACTCAGCGAGTTTTCGGACATGTGCTTGTCGTTGCGCCCATCAGAGCTTTTCCAGGCACAACAGACATTCGGAAAACTACCCAGTCAGAGCTGTTCCGAACAAGAGCGGCATTCGGAAACTAGGTAGTCAGAGCTGTTCCTAGCACGAGAGACATTCGGACGAGACATTTCACTCGGACGTAATTGTGTAGTGTCAATTTTTAGTTTGCCACCCGTAGGACGACACTTCCGACTTCAGCGGGCATTTTTTAATGAGGTTAGCCTTCCTCTGGTTTCGGGGCACGTTGGTCTGTTGTGATGTCGCTAACATCTCAGCTGGTCAAGATAGAACGACGAACGACATCATGGTCGTCCCTCAAGGAAAGGCAAGGGCAGACCATGAGCATTCCCTCGCTATCCAAGGAGGCTTCCATAATTGCAGAGCCGGCACATATTGCTCTGTGACTGGGCTCACCCGAGGAGTTGCCACGTCCTGCTCATGGCTGCTTTAGTTCCTCACTTCCATGTGTTGGGCAACACGTTTGCCTCTGATCGCTCAAGCACACACCAGGGACGGTCAGAATGCGAGCGACACCCACTCGGTAAGCTTTTGCTTTTTGACTTCGGACCACGCAATAGGTTCGCTCGCCGTGCGTTCCATTTTGCGTCATTGAGACGTTCTTCCACTTTTGTCTACACTCTCTATGAGTTAGATACAGTTTTCGCAGCCATTTTCTTCGGCTGGGGCACTTTTTCGACTTTTTTGTACTCGCCCACGAGGTAGGCTACTTGTGCTGCCGGCTCAGCACCTTATCTTCGTGCAGCGGTGAGCGAGAACCGGCCTGGCCCTCTCATCCGGGAATCTCTCATATCCCCCAGCTGAGAGCCTTCGAACTTGTATCAGACCTGAGCATATAGCTTGCTCAGTATCACGCCTTTAATTTTTCGTAAGGTGGATATCGGCCCGGCTCTCCGGTCCGAGGGTTTGTGGCTTAGAGGCGTTCAGCCACAGCCCTCGACAGGGAGCCTTTAGTGTTTTGTCCGGACCAAGATATTCTGCCTTCGTGCGCCTGATTTAGATTTTAGACTGCTATCCTCAGTCTCACCTGCAGAGCAGCAGGTTGTGTTTCTCTTAGTCTGGTTCCTATCCCATGAGCCGTTCGATATGTAGTTTTCACCCATCGGCAAGCACATGGGGTCAATGGGACACGCAAGCTCCCCCACCACGGCAAGGTGGAGACACATCGGGGGAGAAAAATCTGGTTTGAACCTCATTAATCTTTACTTAATTTTCTTACGAAGTTTTCCCATTATTATTTTTAATAGAATTTTACTTGCATGACTGACAAAGACAACAGTTCTATAGTTGGTGCATAATTTCATGTTGTCCTCTTTTGGTATTGGAATGAAGATAGTTCTCTTCCAATAATTTGGTCATTTACCATATTTCCGTATCTTTTTATATAATTCGTGATAGAACAAACGAACGAACGAACGAACAAACTTTATTTTCAAAGGGTTAAGAATTGGGCACGCAGGCCCGTCTAACATTCTGCCCTTTTATCACCCTCTTTCATACATTATTTCATTCACACATCATTCAATGCTAACAAAGAACAGCAACAATATAAAAGATTTTCATTATAAAGGCATGGGGAAAATGCAAACATCAAAACTACACGACACAGTAATATTAGATAATGGTCTGACACTTGTTATTAGCCATGTGGAATATACTGGCCTACAAAAAGGGGATTGGCTGTTATACTAGGGTTTTGTTATTATTATTATTATCTCAATTATTAAGGGGGAAGGTAATCCGTATTGAGATAGTGTTCGAATAATTTGCGATTGTATGAATAGGGATTGGTGATGTCTTTGATTTCTTGTGGAAGATTGTCCCACAGCTGAGCTGCAGAGTACGTTAAGCTTGTTTTGTATAAGTCAATCCTAGGCTTCGGAATGTGTAGTATATTTAAACGTTTACTGTGTCTAGCATTATATTTAAACAATGGCCAAAGGTAATTTGGGGCATTCCAATGCAGGATTTTGTGAATTAGTTTAGCTTTATTGAAAAGCAGGCGTTTGCGGAATGGTAGTAACTGAAGGCGTTTATACAGGCTAGGATTGTCAGATAAATGTTTGCTATAAATTAGACTCATGGCCCGTTTCTGGAGTGAGTAAAGTCGCTTGGTGTTTGAATTAGAACAGCCGTCCCAGATTGTAGAACAGTAGTCAAGGTGTGTCTGTATATGAGAAGTATAGAATAGTTTCCTTGTGTCCTCATCAAGGAAGTTTTTAATTTTGGCGAGTTGGTAGACTTTTTTCGCTGTTTGTTTAATGAGCGCTTGAACATGGGAATTAAAGGTTAGGTTTCTATCAATGATTAGGCCTAATGTTTTGTGCTCAATTACACTTTCTACTGGCAAGTTATCGATGAGAAGTGGAAGTGATGTGTGTGAGCTTAGAGTTTGAAGTCTTTGTCTGGTTGTTAATAACATTGCTTTTGTTTTAGTGATGTTAATTTGCATACGGTTTGAATAGCTCCACTTAACTACATTATTTAATTCTTGTTGTAAAGACGACTCCAGTAAAATACAGTCTTCAGCGTTTGTGTACACCATACAGTCATCTGCAAATAGATCGCAGAACGACGAAAGATGCAAAGGTAGATCGTTAATATATATGGCAAATAATAGAGGGCCAAGAATAGAGCCTTGCGGTACTCCAATATTGAAGGTAGTGGTTTGAGAGAGATTTATTATGTGATACTACTTGCTTTCTGTTTGATAGAAAAGATGATATTAGAGTGACTACATTCAGGCCAATTTTCATTGTCTCGAGTTTTTTAATTAAAATAACATGGTCTATCATATCAAATGCTTTCTTGAAATCAATAAACACAGTTCCACATAGTCTGTTGTTGTTTATATTCTGGTGCCAATTTTCTATCATGTTTGTTAGGGCCGTATGGCAAGAATATTTTGGTCGAAATCCTGATTGGCTGTCAACAATAAGCTTGTTGCGAACACTATACACACCATATATGTGTAAGTAGTTATAAATGTGCCAAAACAAGTCGCATTTGTGGCGATTTATGTGGTGGCCGCCGCCATAAATACTTATGTTTTTTTTTTATCCCGCTTCCTGCCTGACCTTGCAAAAGCGGACCTCAATTGACATTCAAATATCCCTGCGTTTTGGTACTTCCCGGCAAACCGGCGCGATCTGGATCGACGCGATGTGCGGTGACCGGCGCGAACCAGACCATATGTCGGCGAAATGGGCACGTAGTTTCGAGATCGAACCCTTCGATGCATAGATCAAAGGCAGTGGAAAGTGACTTGGGCCATCAATCGGGTAAACCTGGTAGTCCAAAATTGGACTTTTAGTTAAATACCCTTTCACCAATTCAGAAAGATAAGTCATGTGACTAGACAACCATCAAAGTAGCTGTCCATGACCCTCAAAGTACTATCATTCTTAAAGTGTCCATATATGGTATCCATGTTTAAATTTTAGGAAATAGGCAAATTTATGCTTAATAAATACTAGCGAGGCTATACACTATCATATATAATACACGTAATAACATACAAAATTGTTATATTTCTAGAGAATATAACATTAAATATCAGTCTCAAAATTATACATTCAATTTAAATAACATAATTAGTGAATCGTGTGAAATAAACAATATAATATGAATTCATTATAACAACACGAATTGTTTCCCTGCCCCGAATAAGTGGTCTCCCCTTGCCAGCTTGCCTTTGCTTTCACGGCTCGACAATTCTAGCCGAAAGGTCATACGGTGCTGCAGCGATAATTAACCAGCGCAAAATCCCTCTCGCTCGCTGTCTATGCTCGCAGCGTGTCGATATACTTATTATCCACGTATCACAGTGAGGGTGTGGATCTGTTAAATGTATGTGAAGTTTGTAAATGTTTCTTATTTTCTTTGTACTCGTTAATAAATAACGCGCTTTATAATTAACGCCCGATAGTGACATATGAAATATAGTGATATTAAATGGCGCTGAATTGATAGAGCACATCGACGAATGTGTAAACAAATATTCTAAGGCACTTTGCTTGGGTGCCAATTATGTAAACATGAGAAAAAGCTGGGAACAAGTTTCAAATATTTCAAAAAGTCATAAACATTCAGTAAAGTTAAAGTATAAGAAGTAATAAGTTTAAAATCTTAAAAAGTTTAAGATTTTAAAAATTTCAGAAATGTTCAGAAAGTATTGTCCTTCTTACAGGCAATGTCCTGGACATAAGAGTCTCGAGCACTGATTTTTACCTCTGTCAATAGCACCTAATGGTTCAGCCGAGACACATGCTCACTGGCTACGAGTGGTCACAGATGGCGCTGCTACCGATCACACGTGGTAATTGCTAAAACTAGACCACGTGCTCACTGGCTAAAGACAATCAAAGATGGCGATGTATCCGGTGACATGCATAACGATGCAAGCGGAACACATGCTAGCTGGCTAAAGTCGGTCAAAGATGGCGCTTTATCCGATCACACGTTGGTAATAGTCACATTTGATGAAATATGGCGCTGCCTCGGGTCGCATGTGTAATGGTACAACTGAGACAAGGGCTCACTGGCCAACACCAGTCAAAGATGGCCCTGCTTCCGATCACATGCTTAGGAGTACAGCCAGTACACGTGGCTTATGAATCATCCGGTCAAAGATGGTTATGCATAACGACACACCTGCAACACGTGGCTAATGAATCAACCGGTCAGATATGGCGTCGCATGAGGTCACATATGTAATGGCACATTCGGGAGAAGTAATTAAGAGGGATACTGCAGTAAAATGGTGTCCTGTCGGTTGTCGAGCCAGGGAACCTAACTCATGATGATCACCGTATATGGAGGTGATTCCATTACATCGTCAACATTGCATCCGAAGGTCAAAATGGTCACTCTTCTCTATCGCGCTCTCTCTTTTCTATATCCGTGTAGTCCTCGTGTCACCGACTAACATCAAAGGACACCCTGGCATCAATACAACATATACCGGCCTCAAAAGCAACATATCCGCGTGTGAAAAAGTCATCACAGTGTCCGACTAAGCCTTTCTCATACTCACAGTGCAGAGACGTGATCACCGATGCTAGTCGGGGAAGTCGTGTCTGTACGTACCAGCAAACGGGGCACACAATGACGAGTGGCTAGTGCATGTTAACAGATGTATAATATTACTCACGAACAAAACAAACTGTCCCGACTCAACCTAAGGCAATGCATGCAACATGACATTCACGTGTCCTCTGTCATAACCAACGACGATATCAAGTAGCAAACTAGACATCTACATTTTCATTACCTCTCTGTTTCCATACCGGTCTTTACATCTTTGTCCAGAAACCCTTTTCCAAGACCAATATGTTTTTCAGTGTGCCTGCTCAGTGCCACACTTCACAGCCAGACAAAAGTACACATTCTATGTACCACTTCAACCGTCAAATAATAAAATATGTTAGACAAAGTATTAAAATTATTGGTTAAATACAGAAATATCTCGTTCAAACTTATAAAAAAGTAGGAACATATGTTGAAATATTTTGAAAATTATCAACCGAGTAGAAAAATGTGTTAGACAATTAGGAAAAATATTGACCACGTAAAGAAATATCTTGTCCAAACTTATGAAAAGCAGGAAAATTGTCAGCCACACAGGAAACTGTTAGACCAAATTCAAAAATATCTCGGCCAAACCTAAGAAAAGTAGGACAACCTGTTAGCCAAATGGGAAAAGATTGACCAAATACAGAAATATCTCGATCAAACTTATAAAAATAGGAAACAAAATTTAACCAAAGAGAAAAAATCTTGGCCAGCTAAGACAATTTGTTAAGAAAAATATTTAAAAGATTGACCACGTAACGAAATATCTCCACCAATCTTATGAAAAGTAAACTTTGTTAGCAAGTATGAAAAAGTATCGGCCAAAGAGAGAAATATCTCACTCAAATTTGTAAAAAGTAGGAACATCATCATCATCATCATCATCATCAAGTGTCGTGCTGGCTTTCGTAAGCGTTTATGGCTCTCCACAGATCTCGGTCTTTGGTTTTCTGGATCAACTCTGCTGCTGATATTCCTCCGTGCCACCGTCTCAATCCATCGAGCATTTCTCTTGGTCTGCCTCTGCCTCGCAGATCCCCTCGATCTTTTCACGATGTTCTCCAATGCCTTTCTTCTCATTACATGACCAAAGAAAGTTGTTTGTCTCTTTCTTATTGTTGTATATAGTGTTCTAGTTTCATTAGCCTGTTTCAGGCAGTCGTCGTTAGTAACTCTGGCAGTCCAAGGAATTCTCAACATTCGTCTAAGGAACCACATCTCTGTTGCTTCTAATTTCTTCTTAATTTGTTCATTTACATTCCAAGATTCACTGCCATACAGAAAAACTGGTTCTACATAGCATTTCAGCACTCTCTTTCTTACACTCAGTGATAGTGACCTATTGCACAAGATACTCTTCATTTTCTGAAATGCGGCCTTTGCCTGCCCTATTCTGCTCTTAATCTCTGTTGTACATCTTCCATCTGATGTTATAAATGTCCCTAGGTATCTAATATTACCCACTTGGTTAAGAATTGTTCCTTCTATTTCAATGTAACATTTTGGTGTCACCATTTTCTTTGATATCACCATTGTTACTGTTTTCTTGATATTCAAGGAGAGTCCTTTCCTTGCACTCTCTGTTACTACAGTGTCCAACAATTGATGTAAGTCTGTTGATTTATCTGCCACCAATACTGTGTCATCTGCATAGCGTATATTATTTATATTATAACCTCCAACTAGTATTCCTGGCATCTCTTTGATCTCTCTCATTATTACTTCGCTATATAGGGAGAAGAGATCTGGTGACAAGACACATCCCTGTCGTAATCCTAGCTTTATGTGTTCGTGACTACCCTCTTTAATTCCAATTTTAATTGCTGCTACTTGGTTCCAGTAAATATTCTTTATTATTCTTAAATCTTTTCCATCAATGTTGATATCTTCCAACATTTTAATCAGCTCATCATGTTTTACTTCATCAAATGCCTTAGTATAATCCATGAAGCATAAATATATGTCTTTCTGTTTCTCTATTGACCTTTCTATTAGTGTCCGTAATGTATATATTGCATTGTTTGGGCCCTTTCCCTCCACAAATCCATACTGTTCTTCACTAATTTCCATTTTTATTTTCTTTCTGGTTCTTCTCATTATGATTCTGAGCAGAAGCTTAGTGATATGGTTTATGAGGTTAATTGTACGAAAATCTTTACATTCAATTGCTTCTGGTCTTTTTGGTATAGCTATAAATACAGATTTCAGCATATCAATGGGTAAATATCCGCTGCTGTAAATATCATTTAACATTTTGGTTAATATATCTACTCCAAATTCTCCCAACACTTCTAATTCTTCTATTGTGATTTCATCTGGTCCAGCTGTCTTTCCTTTCTTCATATATTTCATAGCGTCTTTTAGAATAGGCGGACCTTCTAAGTTAAATTCTTCTGTTAATTCTTCCCTTTCCCCATCATATAATTCTCTTATATAGCTCCAATGATATATTTCCTATTTTTGATTTCAAACACCCTGTATTTATTCTTATTTTTCTTCCAGTGAGCTCACTGATTTGTCTGTGCATATTTTTGTATCTTTAATGGCATTTAATTCAATTTTTTTTGCACTGCTCATTTAACCAACTTTCTTTTGCCTTCCAACATGTATCTTTTATTTCTTTATTTATCTTAGCGTATTCATGTTTGTCATTTTTACTCTGTTTTCTTTTGTACATCAGCATTAAGATTTCTTCATTCATCCATTTTTTCTTAGCTATTTGACTTCTCCCTGGGAATATTTCTTTGCTAGTTTGATGAATGGAGTCCCTTAACATTTCCCATTGTTCATTTATACTCTGTATTTTAGCTACTGCATTGTACCTATTTTTCACAGTCACTATGCATTGTTCTTGAATTTCTTTATCTACTTTCAGAACGTCTTTATTAAGTCTCATGTTCCTAACCATTTTCCCCCCTCTCTTTAACCTTACTTTTATTTGTCCACATAGTGGTACATGATCACTATTACAGTCAGCGCCAGGCATTGTTTTTACATTAATTAGAGCATTTCTAAATCTTTTATTAATTAGTATGTAGTCAATTTGGTTGCGTGTTTTCTTATCAGGGCTTTTCCATGTGTATAGTCGTCTTTTATGGTGTTTAAACCACGTGTTTCCTATTATCATATCGTTGATATTTGCCCATTCTATTAGCTTTTCCCCTCTTTCATTTCTTGTACCTCAACCATAATTCCCCACTACATCCTCAATTTTCCCCTTTCCTACTTTTGTATTAAAATCTCCAAGTAATATTTTTATTTCCTGTCATCCAATTTGAGCCATCGCCATTTCTATTTCGTCGTAAAAGTGTTTATTTCTTCTTCATCACTGCTTGTTTTTGGTGCATATACTTGTATAATATTTATATCTATTGGTTTGCCTTTGATTTTGACCAAACTAACTCTATCTGAAATACACCAGTATCCATTAAATGACTTGGCGGATCCTTCATCAAGTATTATTCCTACATCTTTTTCATGTGTATCCCCTCCAGAATAAATTATTGTGTCGTTGTCAGCTATAATTTTGCCCGATCCCTTCCATCTCATCTCACTAACGACTAGTATATTCATATTAATGCTATCCATTTCTCTTAGAACATTGTTCAACTTTCCTAGCTCATTTAATGTCCTAACGTTCCATGTTCCTACTCTAAATTTATTTATTTTATTTATGATTTTTCTATCAGTAGCTGGATGACGGTCTGGTGTCACCTGTGGCTCATGACTGCCCCTACCGGACGAGGATGTCCTAAGACAGCCATTAACGTCGTTCACTAACTCTGATATGTGTTTTGCCATGAAGTCTTGGGAAGATAATGTGCTGGTTTCCCCTTGCCTTCCACATCCACATTGTGGTCTTTTACCTCTACATTTGACAGCCATTTCCGACTGTCAGGACAAGTGAGTGCCCTGCTCTGCTCAGCTGCAGAGTTGTCCACTAATTCCGGTGGATACTCGATCCCCAGAGCTGTGTTAGCCACACCGTGGTGTGTTTCCATCCTTTACCACGGGGAGGTGCAGTTGGGATTTTCCCTTCCTAAAGTTATGGTCTATGACCGAAACTCTCCAGTACTTTTAGAGAACAAGTAGGAAAATCTGTTACCCAAATTGGCAAAATATATTCCAAATACTGAAATATCTTAACCAAAGTTATAAAATGTAGAAAAATTATTAACCAAATGGGAAAAATATTGACCAAGTAGGAATATTTGTTAACCAAATGTAAAATAATATGGTACGCGTAACGAAATATCTCGGCCAAAGTAGTGAAAAGTAGGAACATTTGTTACCCAAATGGGAAAAACCTTAGCCAAATAGCAAAAATATTGATCAAGTAACGACATAAATCGGCCGAATTTATGAAATGTCGGAAACTTTGTTAACCAAATGTGAAAAAATATCGGCCAAAGAGAGAAATAGTTCAAATAAACATATAAAAAGTAGGAACATTTGTCAGCCAAATGGGAAAGAGGTCGGCCAAATACAGAAATATCGCAACCAAACTTATAAAAAGAAGGAAAACGATTGACCAAGTAACGAAATATCTTGACGAAACTTATGGAAAGTATGAACAATTGTTAACCAAATGGGAAAAATCTTGGCCAAGTAAGAACATTTATTAGCCAAATGAAAAAAAAAGGATTCACCAAGTAATGTGTGTGTGTGTGTGTGTGTGTGTGTGTGTGTGTGTGTGTGTGTGTGTGTGTGTGTGTGTGTGTGTGTGTGTGTGTGTGTGTGTGTGTGTGCCCGCGCGCATCGTCCAAGTTTATGAAAAGTAGGAAATTTTGTTATCCAAATGGGAAAAATGTTCATCAAAATAGGAAATATCTCATCCAAACTTATGAAAAGAAGGAACATTTGTTAACCAAAGGGGGGAAATCTTGGCCAAGTAAGAATATTTGTTAGCCACATGAGAAAAAATATTGACTAAGTAACGAAATGCATCGGCGAAATTTATGAAAATTCGAAAACTTTGTTGACCAAATGGGAAAATTATTCATCAAAATAGGAAATATCTTATCCAAACTTATAAAACGTAGGAACGTTTGTTAACCTAAGGGGAAATATTTTGGCAAAGTAAGAAAATTTGTTAGCCAAATGGGAAAAATATTGACCAAGTAACGAAATACATCGGCCAAATTTACGAAAAGTCGGAAACTTTGTTAACCAAAGGTGAAAAAATATCAGCCAAAGAGAGAAAATTTCAACTAAACTTATAACAAGTAGGAAAATTTATCAGCCAAATGGGGAAAACGTTGTCCAAATACAGAAATATTGCAACCAAACTTATGAAAAGAAGGAAAAAGATTGACAAAGTAACGAAATATCTCGACAAAACTTATAAAAAGTAGGATACTTAGTTAACCAAAGCGAAAAATGTTTGCCATATAATGGGCACACACAAAAAGAAGATACATGAAAGGAGAAAAGGTATTTTCCATAAGGACACACCAAACTGAACGATCCCCACGAAAACCAAGGGAAACCTAAGACGTCAGAGGACAACAAATAAAGATACGTTGTGAGATACTGCTTCTGCGTGGATGTGTTTTTGTGAAGCCCGTGTTCGGTGAATATCTGGATGCAATGATTGCGAGGTTCGGCAAGTAAACAACAGGAGGAGGAATCTATTGACAAGGAAACAATCAATGGAAGGACCAAAATCACAAAACCTAGACCAATCCTGAATTTGGAATGGCGAAATAGAACACTTCGCTTCAAGGTGAACTGGATAGAATAGGGAGATCATTCATAGACAATAGATAAACGCCGACCCTGTCTAAAAGGGCAGTTTATAGTCTAGGAGACTCAAGCCTATTATTGTTATCCAGCACATTATTAAACGTGCGGTATTGTTCGCTGGATTGCGTCAGTTTGTTTTCACATTGTTTCCAGAAGTTCAGGTGAGAAGTTTATTATTCTCAATTAACGAGTTCTAAAGCGTTGTATTATAATTTCCATGTTCAATATTGGTGGAGTTACGTCAAGACAATGTTGGCCAAATTTCAATCAAACTTATAAAAAGTAGGAAAATTTGTTAACCAAATCTGAAAAATGTTTGCCAAGTAAAGAAATATCTCAACCAAACTTATGAAAAGTAGGAACATTTGTTAACCAAATGGGAAACATCTTAGCAAAGTAAGAAAATATTTAACCACATGGGAAAATATTGACCAGGTAACGAAATCAATAAAACATGTGCCATGCTGGAAAGCGTGGGCGGTCATGACTCGCCATTACACTCGATCACCAGAGTCGTGGATCAGCTCAGTGTTCCTGTCTCGTCCATGCCATGTGGCCAAGCCATCCAGATATTTTCCTCTTGGTCTGATCCCTCGATCTTGCCAGTTGTCACTAAGTTCTCCAGCCCATTTCTTCTCATAACATGTCCAAAAAATTTTGACTGTCTACGTCTAATTTCTCTAACCAATCTACGATTTTCTTTTGTCTCCTGTAGCACTTGGTCATTGGTTTGTCTATCTGTCCATGGTATTCTTTGCATTTTCCTCAGAAACCACGTTTCTGCAGCCATCAGATGTTTTTCAGCTTGACTGCACATTGTCCAAGTTCCACATCCATACAAAAGAACAGGCTCTATGTATCCCCTCAACCATCTCTTTCTCGTTTCAATTGACATCTTTTTATTGGTCAGAATATTTTTCATCTTGCTAAAGGCTACCTTCGCCATGGCGATTCTTGTTCTAATCTCTTCAAGGCATCTCCCATAAGATGTTATGACTGTTCCGAGATAATTGTACCGATTCACTTGTTGAAGAATATTCCCATTTATTTGTATATTACATTGTGGTACTTCGTTCTTCCTAGTGACGACCATAACCTGTGTCTTCTTACAATTTAATTCCAACCCCAGCTGCTCACTGTGAACAACAACCGCATCTACTAATTGTTGCAGATCCTGTGCATTGTCTGCAATCAATACTGTATCATCTGCATATCTAATGTTATTTATGTTTCGTCCTCCAATGCTGATTCAATTTATGTCTTCTACATTTCTGAAAATATTTTCACTGTATAGGGGAAAAAGATCTGGAGACATTACACATCCCTGCCTAACACCTCTCTTAATAGGTTGATATTGTTCCACTTCATTATCAATCCTTATGGCAGCTTGTTGTTTCCAATATATGTTTATGTAACAAACAACATCGGCTAAATTTATGAATGTCAGAAACTTTGTTAACCAAAGGTGAAAAAATATCGGCCAAAGAAAGAAATATTTCAATTACACTTATAAAAAGTGGGAAAATGTGTCAGGCGAATTGGAAAAAGGTTCACCAAACACATTAATATCTCAACCATATTTATTTAAAAAAAAGGAAAACGATTGACCAAGTAACAAAATATCTCGTCGAAACTTATGAAAAGTTGGAACAATTGTAAACTAAATGGAAATTTGTTTGGCCAAGTAAGAAAATGTGTTAGCCAAATGGGAAAAAAATACTGACCAAGTAACGAAATACATCGTCATATCTTATGAAAAGTGGTAAACTTTGTCAACCAAATGTGAAAATTATTGGCCGAATTTCAACCACACTTATAAAAAGTAGTAAACTTTGTTAATGAAAACGAAAAGGGTTGGCTAAATTCAACCAAACTTATAAAAAGTAGGAAACTGTGTTAACCAAAGCGAAACATGTTGGCCAAATTTAACCAAGCTTATACAAAGTAGGAAAATTTGATAACCAAATGTAAAAAGTTTGGCCAAATTTCAATCAAACTTATAAATATCTCAACCAAACTTATGAAAAGTAGGAAAATTTGTTGACCAAATGGGAATAAACGTTGGCCAAATACAGAAATATCTCGACCAAACTTATAATAAGCTCGTCCAAACTTAGGAAAAGTAAGAAACTTTGTTAACCAAAGGTGAAATAATATTGGCCAATTAAAAATATTTTGCATCAAAATTTATGAAAGGTAGGAAAGATGTTGACCAATAGGGAAAAATATCTAACTTTGTCATTTCACATCCGCAATAGCGTCAAGTCTTCAACCAACCTTCAATGTCTGTTATGAAGTCGACCTTTTCTAAAAACCACGTCTGCCTTATTGACCCCTTGAATACTATCTATCTCATCGTCTAACCGACTTTCAATGTTTTATACCACTTAACACTAACATTCTCTTTGATCACACCACAACGGGTTTTCTGCTGACTAGACAAATTTCCAACCTACTAGAGATAATCGTCTGTCCTCTGTGCAAACAACAGCTGTATTTCATAAAATTTAAAGTATCTTTTTCTCCGTTAACATGCCTCTACTACTTCCAGAAGGGTTTAACAATTCAAGCCCATGGTAGCTTCCATTCAACGGAAGTTCATTTTCTCAACTTTAGTGCCTGCGTAAGAATAACTGTCCGCGAGAAGTGGTAGTTATTTACCATCCAGGTTGAATTTCTAGTCAATAGACTTCTGCTTTTTCACGAAAAATAGGCCTTAGCAAAACATGAACTGTCGAAGGCATGAACTTGCACACAACAAAATTTATGATGACGACATGAACTTACAAAACTCTGATGCTGAAGAAATGAATTTACAAAATATGAACTGCCGAAGACATGGACTTACCCATAGGCACAAATTGCTGATGACAATATGAGGGACACTTCTGTATGTCTTGAGGGATACATATCTATTCAATGAGGGATATTTCTCTATGTGGTGAGGAAGACATGAAATCGCGAGTGGACACCTTTGGGAGAGCAATTGGGACAGTTTGTAAGAGTATGTGGTAATTTGCGCAAGGCTGTCGACAAGTTGTAATAGCAAGTGGAAACTTTGTGAGCACAAGTGGGGAAGTTTTTAGAACCATGGGTAAGTCGATAGAGCAAATTCGACAATATGAGAGATTCAGTGGACAAGTTGTTAGGGAAAAGGGGCAGTTGTTACAGTATAGGTGTGAGTTGATGGGACATGTTGACAAATTGTAATAACAAGTGGACAAAATGTTAGAGCTAGCGGGCAAGTTTGTAAGAACAAAGGGGGAAGTTTGAAGTTGAGTGGGCAAGTTGTTAGGGCAATTCGACAAGTTGTGAGAGCAAGTGGAAAGATTGTGAGAACCAGCAGGCAAGTTCGTAAGAGCAAGTGGCCAAGTTGTGAACGTAAGTGGATACGTTGTTAGGGCAATTCGACAAGTTCTGGGAACCAGTTGACAAGTTTATAAGTGGTAGTTGAAAAGTTGACAATGCAAGTGGGGAAGTTGTTATGGTAAATGTGTCAGTTGATAGGGCAAGTCGACAAGATACGAGTGCTGGTGGACAAGTTGTTGGGGCAAATAGTGGAGTTGTTAGGGCAAGTGGGAAAGTTGATAGGTCGATTCGAAAAGTTGTGACAGGATGACGGGAAGTTGTTTGGTCCAGTGGGCAGCTTGGTAGGGCAAGTCGACAAGATGTGAGAGTTATTGGGGAAGTTGTTATGGTAAGTGTGCAAGTTAATAGGGCAAGTCGACAAGATGCGAGAGCTAGTGGACATGTCGTTTGTGCAAATGGGGGTATTGTTAGGGCAAGTGGCCAAATTGTGAACGTAAGTGCATAAGTTGTCAGGGCAATTCAACTAGTTGTGCGAGCCAGTGGACACGTTTGTAAGAGGTAGTTGACAAGTTGACATTGCAAGTGGGTAAGTAGTTTTATCAAATGGGCAGTTGTTAGGGCAGGTGGGTATTGATAGGGCAAATCCACATGCTGTGAGAGCCATTGGGTAAGTTGCTTTAGTGAATGTTAGGGAAAGTGGTCAAGTTATGCACGTAAATAGGTAAGTAGTTAGGGCAAGTCGACATGTGTTGGTTTCTTTGTTTGTGTCAGTATGTTGTGTCAGTTTCATTGGTTGTGTCAGTTTTCATTGGTTGCTTCATTGTGTCCTTTTTTCAGAGAGTGCGTCTTTTTCAGTAGTCGATTTTTTTTTTGGGGGGTTAAATTTTTACTTTGACGTTTACATTTGGATTTCTTTTTTGTTTCTTTGGTTGTGTCAGAAGTTGTCGCCGATCGTGTCAGTTTTCAGTGTTCGTTTCCCGTTGATTGGTTATATCGCTTCTTTGATAGTCTTAATGTTTGTCACTTTCAGTGGTTGGGTCTTTTTCGGTTGTTACTTTTGTGTGTTACATTTTGACTGTTTAAGTTGGCTGTATAGTTTTCTTTGGTTGTCTCAGTTTCTCGATGTGTCAGGTTTTCAGTGTTTATGTTGGCAGTTTTCATTGATTGTTTAAGTTTTCCTTATTTGGACAATTTTGCCGTTGTATTATTTTTTCCTTGCTTGTGTCATTTGTTGTCTGTTACATTTTGACGTTAACATTTTTATCTTTTGGTTTCTTTGCTTTTGTCAATTTGTTGTGTCAGTTTGTCGAGGTGTCATTTTTAAGCGGATGTGTCATTTTTTCATTGTTCGTGTCATTTTGACGTGCCATTTTATGTTTTTTGAGTAGTTGCCGATTTCTTTGATGTTTTACATTTTGGATGTTTTCTGTTCTTTAGGTGCCTTTTTTAGTGTTTGTGTCCATTTTCAGTGTTTATTTCAGCAATTTTCATTGGTTGCTTCAGTTTTCATTGTGTGTGTGTGTCTGTGTGTTTGTGTGTGTGTGTGTGTGTGTGTGTGTGTGTGTGTGTGTGTGTGTGTGTGTGTGTGTGTCTGTGTGTGTGTGTGTGTGTGTGTGTGTGTGTGTGTGTGTGTGTGTTTCTCTTTGTGTTTTTTGTTGTCGATTTCTTTTTGTGTACGTGTTTGTTACAGTTTGGATGTTTTGCTTTTCGTTTGTTTACGTCAGTGTGTTGGTGTGTCATTATTCATTGTTTGTGTCATTTTGCCGTGTCATTTTTTCTTGCTTGTGTCATTTTCAGTTGTTGTCTACTACAATTTTGACGTTAATATTTGTATCTTTTTGTTTCTTTGCTTGTGTCAGTTTGTCATTGTGTCAGTTTGTTGTGTCATTTTCAGTGGCTGTGTCAATTTTTTCATTGTTTGTGTCAGTTTGTCGTGTCATTTTATGTTTGAGTAGTTGTCGATTCCTTTCTATGTGTTATATTTTGGACGTTATGCTATTCTTTAGGTATCTTGTTCAGTATTTGCGTCAGCTTTCAGTGTTTATGTCAAAAATTGTAATTGATTGTTTCAGTTTTCATTTTTTTTTTTTTTGTGGTCAGTTTGCCTTTGTGTCCGTTTGTTGTTAATTTCTTTTTGTGTAAATGTTTGTTACATTTTGGATGTTTTCTTTTGTTTGCGTCAGTGTGTTGTTGTGTCAGTTTTCATGGCTTGTGTCGTGTTGTCGTGTCCTTTCATTTTTTCAGTAGTTGTCGATTTCTTTGTACGTGTTAGATTTTAACGTTTACATTTGTGGATTGTACAGTTTTTATGTCATTGTTGCTTGTAGTTTGTCAGTTTTCATTGTTTGGGTCGGTGAATTATAACATAAATGTGTGTTTGAGTGAGTAATTTGAGGACTTAATGACCACCTATTTGTCGACCGTGATGGAACGGACAACCGATGATCTCATAAGATTTATATGTTACGCTATATTCGACGACATTTTGCCTTATCGTTGTCTTGTAATTGTTGTATCGTTGTTTGTTCCTAATGGTCATGCATCTCAGCCGCTGGCCACAATGACAGAGTGGGGTATGATGACGTCATCACCTCTTACAACTAAAAAGACAGATATTTCAACAACATATTACACACCATACAATACAAACTAGCTGTATAGTATGTCAAGGAGCAAGTGCGACATAATGACGTAAATTAGATAGAGCAAAGCATCCCAGAACAGAAACGCTAGTAATGCGAAGGAAATGACGTGACAACACAGAATCGTTACACGGCAATGTCAATAGAAACAACAGACTGCTTTGGAGATTCAACAAGGCGGCAGCTCGTGATAATTCTGCAACTATAGGTCGGCTAGAAATTGGCTTGATGGCGCTTCAGTGGCTGAATGAATCCTTGGAAATGGAAGAGACAATCTATAGAAGCAACACTTATTGTGGCCACGAATAATTAAGCGGGCAGACGCAGAAAACTAGATATCGGCAAAGCGGCACGAAAGACACTTGACGGATTGACAGAAGGTTTCCGCGAGGACGAACAAGGACATTATTGATCTTCAAACAGGAATGGCTTTGTAACAATCAGTAATCTTAAATATGTTATTCTTACGGCCCAACCTGGACAAAGCAGGTTACGTAAACATTTAGTTATTGGTTATGATTAAGGCAAGCTTGTACGCTGCGATATTAGCGGCGTCATAACTGTAAGAAGGTAATTGTCTGGATTTCGTCGATTTTTGTTGGTTCGGCTTCTCATCTGCTGTTGCGTTTCGAGCCGAGTTGATTTATTTGCACAGTTCTTTTGGAATTCATTCTACACCCCGAGATATAGCATGCATAGTACACAATATATACAAATACATAGTTATACAACAATCACCCTCGCTATTCTACTACTCCTTATATTACTACCCCTAATATTACTACTACTACTACTACTACTACTACTACTACTACTACTACTACTACTACTACTACTACTACTACTACTACTACTACTTCTACTACTACTACTACTACTACTACTACTACTACTACTACTACTACTACTACTACTACTACTACTACTACTACTACTACTACTACTACTACTACTACTACTACTCATTCATTCATTCATTCAGTAGCATGTCCTTTGCAGAACCTCGCTCCCATAACAACCCTCCGGAAAACCTCTCGATCCTAAGCAAGATGTCCCGCATCTGATATACGCATCTGGAGATCATCCGCCACATCCTGCACCCATCTTCTCTTTGGCGTTCCTCTTCCTCTCTTCCCAGGCATATACCCTTCCATTATTGTTCTCTCCAAACTTTCGTGACGTTTCAAGTGACCAAAATATTTCAATTTTCTTTGTTTTATCGTCTTTAATAGCCAACCTTCTTCAATATTCAACTCTTGAAGTATGGATGCATTTGTTCTTTTCTTTACCCAAGATATTTTTAGAACTCGTCTATAACACTTATATTCAAAGGCGTTTATGCGCTGTTCAGCTTGTTTAGTAAGTGTCCATGTCTCACAGGCGTATGTTGCAACGGGAAAGATGCATGCTCTTAAAAATCTAATTTTTGTAGTTCTGTCTGTCCCACTCCATAATTTATTCAGCTGTTTTAGTCTTTGAAGAGCAATTGATAGTCGCTGTTTAATTTCTTTCATTGTACTACTACTGCTACTACTACTACTACTACTACTACTACTACTACTACTACTACTACTACTACTACTACTACTACTAATAATAATAATAATAATAATAATAATAATAATACTGCTGATGCTGCTACTACTAATACTATTTTGTGTTACAATCATTACTACTGCTACTACTACTACTACTACTGCACCCAGAACCCTATACCACCCTACCACGACCACCACCATGCCTCTTCTCATTTAATTGTTTGTCTATATATGTTTTCCTGTTATTATTTTTTTTATATTTCCATTGAATCGTTTGTTTGTTATTGTTTTATGTTGTACACTAGCCGCACCTACACTTGAAGGGGTCACTTGACTACCCCTTGACCACCTCTTGACCATCACTTGATCACGTCATCGCTCATTTTGACCACCACCGTATCACTTCTCGTACCCTCCCCTACAATTTAAAGGGTCACTTGACCACCTCTTGACCACCTCTTGACCACCTCTTGACCACCTCTTGATCACCACTTGACACGTCATAGCTCATTTTAACCACCGCCATGTCACTTCTCGTACCCTCCCCTATATTGTAAGGGGTCATTTGACCAACCCTTGACCTCTTGATCACTTGACAACCTCTTGACCACGTCATCGCTCACTTTAACCACCGTGTCACTACACGCGCCCTCCCCTACAATTTAAGAGGTCACTTGACCAGCTCTTGACCACTTGACCAGCCCTTGACCACTTGACCACCTCTTGACCACGTCGTTGCTCACTTTAACCACCGTGTCACTACACGTACGCTCCCTACAATTTAAGAGGTCACTTGACCATCCCTTGACCACTTGACCACCTCTTGGTCACCTCTTGACCACGTTATCACTCACTTTAACTACCACACCGTCACTAGTCGTACCCTCGCCTACAATTTAAGAGTTCCCTTGACCACCTCTTGACAACTTGACCACTTCTTGACCACGTCATCGCTCACTTTAACTACGACCTCGTCACTACATGTAACCCCTCTACAATTTAAGGGGTCACTATACTACTACGACGAATCACTGCTAGTTGAAGATACAATACAACAGGTGTGTCAAACTCAATTGCTCAGCGGGCCACAAATCAAATCACACGTAAGTTTGCAGGCTGGACAGGATAAACATTCAATAAGCTGAAAATTAAACCTTTTTTAAGGTATGTCACTGAACGCCGACTCTATTTCCTGCAATAAACAAAGACTGACATTGGCGGTGATATAAACCTTTGGAGCTGATAAAGTTGACGGTTTGTGTTACAATGCTCATTACATCTTCCATGTTGAGGACTTTACCACATAGCGATCCTTAGTGTATGATGCAGTGATATGCTATCAAATCACAAGTACAGTTCTCCTGCATCTTTAACCGCATCTTTCCAACTAGTCCACTTTTTTCGACACACATCGCCGGTGCTCCATCTGTTTTCAGTCCAACGAGTTTGTCCCAAGGCAGGTTCATGTTGGTTAAACTTTGACATACGTTGTCAAAAATGGCTTTTCCTGTCGTTGTCACATGCATGGTTTTCATGTGCAATATTTCCTCTGTAACATTCAAACTGGATTCCACTCCACGGATGAAGATGGCGAGCTGTGCAGTGTCAGTTGTGTCATTACTTTCATCGACAGCAAGGGAGAATGCAACAAAGTCTCTGCCTTTTTTTATCAGCTGTGTTTTCATATCAATGGCCATCTCACAAACCAGATCAACAACCGTATTTCTGCTAAGGCTTACCTTTGCAAGCATATGCTTTTTGTCTGAACACAAGACGTCACACATTTTCATCATGCAGCGCTTCAGAAACTCTCCCTCTGTAATCGTCCTGATTTTGCGATCTCCCCTGACACAATAAAACTTGCTTTGACAGCAGCATCAGTTTGTGATTTTGCTTTGGTGAAAAGCATCTACTGTGATATTAGATGCCTCTTCACTTCTTCTACATTCTGTACCTTCTGCTCTGCGTTCAGGCTGTTTAATTTGTCTTTATGTTTAGTCTCATAGTAACGTCTCAGATTATATTCTTTGATCACAGCCACATTATCTCCACAAATTAGACACACAGGTTTACCGCCAATATCAGTAAATATATATTCAGCCTCCCAGCGGCATTGAAAGGCTCTGTTTTTATAATCAACGTTTCTTTTGGCCATTTTAAAGGCTAGCTTTGATTTTAAAAGATTGTGCACCTACTGACAGACGCTTGATTGATATCATGTTACGCGTAGCGGGAAAATGTGATGCAATATCCGGGGATTACACTACATTCATTTTTATGTGCCAATCCAAAACGAGCATCTGAACGTTACTAGGTAACTATAACGATTAACACTAACTCACTACACAACATTTTTTCGCTTATACTGATCGAAGCGAGAAAGCTCTCAGGTAGCCTATCATTCAAAGGGCTGCTAATTATGGAATCTGATTTGCACTTTATATCGTGACCGTAAAAAATATGTTTGCCTAAAATTCTCTCTTGCGCTGAATATATGTGTACGCCGGTTGAGAACTCTCGGGCCTGATATTATTGTACGGCGGGCCAGATGTGGCCCGCGGGCCTTGAGTTTGACACATGTTCAATACAGGATACATGACACTGGAGACAGTTCTCACTGAAAACAGTCACCATAGTCTTCTTCCCCCTTTGCGGTCAAGAGTTGTGGGAAGGAGTAATTGACATTCCAGTGAAGATGGTTGGCACTGGATGTGTCAATCTCTGTGATTATGCAATTTCTTTGATGTCGTAAATCCATTTTCTTCTCGGGCGTCGTCTTTCTTTCGAATCAGATCTCCTTTTATGTAGTGCCAGTGTTGGTGGTTGATAGTGTTACATTTTACTGGGATGGCTGAACCATTTGATATTGTGCCTTTCAATATATGTGGCATAAAGTGTTGACCAAACTATCTGTTTGATAACATAATTTCTTATTCGGACTCGGATAGTTAAGTCAGCAGCTCTCCTCAAGTATCACACCTCGTAGGTGTTGATTTTGAGTGTCATTTGGATAATGTCCAAGTCTGACATTGCTAGCATAGGGTTGGTGTTAATATGTTATTTATTATATCTTGGTTTGCGGAAATGGGAATACTTGGATGTTTCAAAATAAGTGATAGTTGATATATAAGCGCAATTGCTATTTGATATATGATGTCGAAGTCTCAGATATTTAAACTCTTCAGGTTGTTAAGCGGATGTACTATTTATTAGTATTGTCATTGCTAAGAAGGAAAGTAATGGCAAACTTACTTACTTATAATATGGCGAGAACATCATGTTTCGTTAATTACACACGTCTCTGGTGATTGTATCGTGTAATATGGGGAAACATGACCTCCCACACTGATCAGCACCGCACATGATGACGATGAACCAGATCAAAATTCAGCAACACGGTGTTGCTATAAAGAGGTGTAGGTCCGTGGCGTTTCCTCCATAAGTTGTAGGTAGATCTTTAACAGACAATTTCAACTAAGTGTTCCCTGGCTTCCCAGAAATATAACTGGTGTTTATAATGTGTCAGAAGATTAATATGAACCCTTTGCAAAGCGCTGATCTTTCTTTAACACATAGACGCCATAAGCGAGGGGAATTGCTCGTAACTAACTGCTTTTCCTTTCAAATTCAACCGTCGGATACAATGGAACTTACTCATCATTTTGCATGAATCTTCAGCTTTCATACATACACATATAGTGTCTGATACAAGGGGAATGAACTAACCGCTTTCATAGCAACTGAAGCTTTCACACTTAAGAATCAAGTGCAGTGAATCTCAACATTTTTTGGTCCATGCACCCCTTCACCATATGGTCAGAACTTCATTCCCCCCTCCCCATTCGTATTTCCTCCATATAATTCTCCCCTTACCCCGGCCACACACTATACGTAAAAAAATAGAAGCTAAATTTAATAACACATACTAGAACAAGTCTAGACGTCTGACATATACATAAAACGGGATTTGCGGGTCTACTTACTTTATAGAACGAATTTCTGAAGGGCGAGAAGTACATAACCGTAAAGTATGGAGGGAAAAACAATATCAAGTAATGGGTTCTTGTATTAACGCGATCTTGAAATAATCTTAATTCCTCCACCCCCCCCCCCCCTCCCCCGCAAAACTTGAAGAGAACCCTCAGTACCTACTACTTACTTGAACAACAATGTCAATCAGTTTTATCAATTTAACGGAATGCCAAACCTGGACAATGACAATGACAGAAAAAGAGAAAAGAAAAATCACAACAACAGAAATGAGGTTCCTGAGAAGAATACTCAACGTATCAAGAAGAGATAATATCAGAAATGAAGAAATCAGGACTAAAGTGGGGGTTAAAGCAGCACTAGATTTTATTAGAAAGCAGCAAGTCAAATGGTTTGGCCATGCAAGTAGGTTACCAGTCAACAGCATGCCACAACAAGCAGTGATGTACAGACCAGATGGAAACAGAGGAAGAGGTCGACCACGTAAACGTTGGACGGAGGGAATAGCAGAATCCTTGGGAATGTCGATATATGAAGTCCATAATCGGGCACTCTCACGAAGTTTATACTTCACCTCGACACCGCAAGGTACAAGAGGAGCATGATGAGATGAGATGATGAGACTATTTAATTTTTACTACATTCAGGTGTGTATGTGTGTGTATATGTGTGTGTGTGCGTGCGTGTGTGTATGTGTGGTATGTCCGTGTGCATTGCGCTGTATTCAACCCCAGGCTTTATTGACCGTTCGTGATTTTCAAGACAATTTCATGATTTTGTGTTCTTCTTTATGCCAATTTGTGAACAAAAAGCCAACATTTAAGTCCAACTGACTTAATGTTAAATCATTTCAGAAATGAACCCACTGCGATTCCCCAATGTCAATGATAAGTGAAAATATCCAACGTTAATATGTTAATGGCTGTAATTAAACGATTTTAATAATATTGATAAATACACAGGAAATTGTCCCTCTGAACCGGATGACCTTTGACCCAGCAAATACTCGAGCTGAAATAACTACGACTAAATAAATTAAACTCTCATTTAAACATAGTTACTTTCTTGTTCAATGTTTTCCAAATGAACCAGTTGGCAACTATACATCTTTGCAACCAGGGCAGCAAGGCCTAACTGAATGCTGTATCTGGTTTTTGATATGATGTAATCTTCTTCTGCCTTTCATCTCCTAATGGAGCATAGTGCCTCAACCAACTCACGAAAAGTCCTTTGTGGACTCTTGGATTTTGCAGCTGAAGTTTTCTATTGAACGATGTAGTCTGTCTCAACACCAACCCTCTTACCACATGCTTGTTATGTTACAGTGTTACTATTCTTTGCTTCCCATATGAGCTGCAGTTAATATCTTATTTAAAACTATTTCTACAAAAAATGCACTGATGCACCCATTATTAAGCCTAAATCAGAGCCATATATCATTATATGAGTCTGAAAATGACTTTAAAAAATATTTACTGCCATATTAAATAATAAACGTAAATAAATTAACTATTTGTAGAAAATAAACATGCATTCTGTTTGACTTTAGTGGTTCCAATTGCAGTTTGACTGATTATTTCTGACTGTCTTGCCAAAGAAGGATCCTATTTATTTCAAAGTTAAGAGAAAACTAGTGAAAATTGTAAGTGTTAATAAATATATTATTGAAATATGTTTTCTAGTACCATCCTTTGTGGCAAACTCTTCTTTAATGTGCTTAGGGGAGCCTATTATTCTCCTAATTTCTTTGACTGCTGCAGTTTTCTAAACGAGTGCTTGAACTAAGTTGCCAGCAGGCAAGTCTTTCTCATTCCACTTTTTGACTGATGAGTGGGAATTTGATCTTCACCATTGGCCGTTGAACTAACTTGATTATTCTCAGCTCTGTAGGGTAGCAGACGCTGTGGTGAAGGCGTTACGCACGCATTTCGCAATCCTGCATACCACGTTCAAAACAGAGCTGTGGATGACTTGCAAGCAATCATCTTGCATTGGTTTTATACAATGGTATGAGCCTAGTCATTCAGAAAGCAATGGCAAACTACTGAACATAAACTTGCCAGGAAATCACAAACAGCCTCAAACTGCTGGGGTTGACCTGTGAAGACAGAATGCTGTTGAAACATTCTGTGATACACTGGTACACCACATTTTAGATTAAGATTCCCATTTTCCCTTGTGTGGAAAAGTGATAAAAACTCTGCCGCAGAGCAATCAAGACAGAAGTCTTCTGATCATCAGAAGGAGTCCCCGTTTCCATAATGTTTCGGCCTTTTACCTTCTTGATACTCTCTGGCTCATCTGGGTCATGACTCCTGGTGCCTTGTGTCTTTCCCCTGTCATGTGTTCGATCTTTGCATTGTCTTGCATTGTTCCGTGTTTGTCCCATAACTACAAAAAATGCCTGCACCCAAGCCACCTCTCCTTCGGGAATGAGAGTCTTGTGTCCTCATATAAATTCTAGTACCCGTGGCCGTGGGAAAAGGTTTTACTGTAAGCACCAGGCAGCCCAGTTGTCGAGCTGAAGTTGAAGTCTTGTTTTGTTTTGTTCCATGTCTGTGGCAGGACGCCCCTGGACTTATCATTCTCCCGTGATTTTTTATATATTATCAGTAGTATAAACTTCACTTTAAACTAACCACAATAAGAGGCTTATGAATATCAGAAGCGGGCTCCCATTTATACTCATGGGGGTGGACCCAACTGGGTCAAGACTGCCAGGATCCCTGAACATCAGTGTTCTTTATGAATGATTCATACAATATCGCATAGCGAGCAGGAGAAGGAACATCTTAAGTGACAAACCATGTGTGTTTGTATTTTCAGCCATGGGACTAGGCCTGTAGTGTGTGTGCTTGGTCATGTGTATGTTAGTTAGTTAGTTAGTTAGTTAGTTAGTTAGTTAGTTAGTTAGTTAGTTAGTTAGTTAGTTAGTTAGTTAGTTAGTCGACAGATCATCCTCATTGCACATCGAACCATTCAGTCCATAAGTGCTCGGATCCCCTCCTCAGCAAATCCCACAACGTGTAGCGGCTAATGAAACCAGTTCTGTGTTGGTTTATCAATCTTCTTTGGCTTCTTGCGTAGTGTTCTTGTTTGGCCACACCTCTTTTAATTTGTTGTTCTCGCAGTCTGACCATGGCTGTAGATTCGCAGTCATCACTTGGTTCTCGCAAAAGTCTTACTTCTTGTAGAGCATTCAGAATGTCAGCCTGTTCCATGGCGCATCCGCCCTCCACATTAGCCTTACCTGCTAGTTTGTCACCCCGCACATTTCCTTGTACTCCCGCATGCCCTGGCACGAAGATGAAACTAATCTTTGTCAGCCGAGACCGCTCCAGAGACAGCAACCACTCTCTTCGGATCCACCCTGTCTCTATCCTCTTGAGCATGCTCATTGAGTCGCTAAGGACACATGCCCTAGTGAATATCTGTGTCTCGAGCCATGTTATTGCTTTACTTACTGCCATGACTTCCATAGTCAGGCTGCTTGTGGTATCAACAAAAGCACCAGAGTCCTCCTTTACAATTCTTCCTCCCGCCCGCGCCGTTTAGGCCTATGGGTTTCTCACATGACGTAAGACCGACCCATCTGTGTAAATCACAGCAAAACTGTCTAACGAATTCTCGAAAACCAACGCTTGTATTTCCGCCTCCGCAGCAGCCGAATTTTCTTCTGTGCATTTTCTGTCTAGTTGGATGCAAACTGAAAAGGACATACAAAAATCTGTTGGCACTTGTACCCACTCCTCGCCAGGTTCTAAGTCATCCAGTGAACACACCTGTTGAAGAATGTCTTCGGCTTGATCCATCCACGACCTTCCTCTTTTTAACCTGCTGCCCTTCACCTTCCTAATTTCACTATGCAGTGCATGTTGTGTGTTTGCGTTAACTCTAATGAAGGCACGTGCTCTGCAAATTTGTAGTCTGTCTTCAATGATTGGAAAATCAAGAAGGTAGCGCATCGCCCTGCATGCTGTATTTCTTGTACATCCAAGAATAATGCACATAGCTTTGTTCTGTATCCTTTCCATCCTTTCTATCTGCTTACGGCTGAGAGTCAGGATCGCCGTCGCATACTTAAAAACAGACATGACCAGCTCCTCGTATAGGAGGCATAGATGGCGCTGCTCACAGTTTGCAGCAGCCATCACCTGCATCGCAGCCAAACCCCGCTTGGCCTTTGTTATCACCTGGTCTATGTGCTCATTATAAGCAAGGCTTCGATCAAAACGAATCCACAGGTACTTCATTACCTGCGTTCTTTCCACAGTCTCTGAGCACAGATTAACAGTTGGTGTTGGAGTGTTGGCAATATGATTATCCAAAGTGAACCATGTCACTGTTGCCTTTGTTGGGTTGACCATTGCCCCAGCTTCAGCACACCAAGTACTTATGCGTTTGAGTTCGGTTTGCAGTTCCACATCAACCTGATCTCTATCCTTACCCTGCGATACACTAAAATATCATCGGCATATGACAATGTTCTCCCCGGTCTAGTGATCTGCTCGATGGTGATTCTCACAGTGTAGGCGTTGATGATCCCGGTGGTAGGCCAGGATACATTGTTGTTGGTTCCGAAGTCCAACTGCCACATCTAAATACTACTTTCCGTTGGAAGAGGGCTGCAGCGATCCAACTAAGGAGGAACGGATTTATCTTGAGTTCAAGAAGCTGAAGCATTAGAAAATCCAATGGTACTCTGTTGTATGCGCCCTCAAGATCAATCGCTGCAGCAAAGGTTTCAATGCTCGAGTGGAAACCATAAACATCATGAGCACAAACTGCTGCATTGGTCCAGGTTTCTCTTTTGGGACGGTACCCTCCCAGGGTGGGTGGGAAAACACCTTGCTTCTCTAGCTGGCTTGATATTTGTCTGTAATTAATTGCTCCAGCAGCATGCCTATTGTATTCTGCATGGTTATTACTCGATATCCCTGAATTTTTGTGTGGCCTTTGCCAGGCATCGGCAAGGGAATGTATGTTAATAGAATCCAGTCAATGCATTCTTCAATCATAGGATTTGTATCATTGAATCCAATCAGTTCATTTAGTCATATCATTTATTGCCCTCCCATCTACAGATTCATATAAAACAGTTTCTAGTCTCATTTGTAATGTGTCTTATTAGTGATTTTTTGTCATATTTGGGTCTGTCACGAACTCTCTCACATTACTCAAACGCACATGTTGGTTGTCAATCCTACAGAGCAGTGAATTTTAACATCAGTTTTAAGTCTGATGCCTTAGTGTTGAGTGCATTGAGCTCTGAACAGGGCTTGCATCTATCAGAGTGAGGTTGATGTCTTTAGAGACTGTTCTCCCATCCCGGTGCTAAAGTTCCCTCTTTATTGGAACTGTGTAGCAGAGCACTCCTTCCCCTCTCAAACCTAGGGCAGCAGCTGTGTGTGCAAGACACAAACTGGCACTTTACCATTTCAGAGAAGCATATTGGCATAATCAGGTCATGATTCAGTATAGCACTTGCAGTCTGGCAGGATTAGGCCTAGGTTGGTCATGTTTTCTCAATGGGATTGTTCTTCTTTCATTCTCCTCCATGGGATTTTATTGAGGCAGTCATTTCAAAATCAGTTGAAAACCATAAAATGATTAGAGAAATTAGATGCAACTTGTCAAGATTTTGAGGCATGCCATGAGGAGAAATATAGTTGAAAAACTTAGTGTCACTAAAGAGCACTACCCAACAGTCAAACAGTCCCACTACAAACATTATCATAATTTATATCACTCCGAGCTTATAATATTGTGAGGGAGGCTGTTAAACTTTAACATCATAATATGCCCACAGAGGATGCTTTGTGGGGGGCATGTTATGGAATATTTATGACATCTGTCAATTGCTTTGATTTGTGCTGTTGCATCAATAATAAATTTCTGATGTCATTTCTTATATGAATGAAAAGGAAATAAAAAAAAAAAAAAGACACATGAAGAAGAAAAGTTGGGCAGCAAGAACTAAGACATGTAAAATTTTGAAATGAAAGAGCACTAGAGGCTCTGAGAAAACTAAGGATATCCTTTACAGGACTACACCCATGAAGTACAACATGCAGGCAAGATAAGGGTAAGTCAGTCACTAATGAAAGGAAAGATGGATTAACAAACAAGGTGTATAACCACCATGTCAGCCAAACCCTCAACTGGCAACAAAATCAGTCAAGATGCTACAATACAGTGACAAATCATTGGCAAAGAAGAAAAGAATTATCAAGAAAACTGCAGAAAGAAGTGACCCTAAATATAAACATGGCAGAAACATCCAGTTGAATGAGGTCCAAGTTTTTATATTCTAAAAGTTAAGCAGAGTACAGTCAAAAGTTAGAGGCAGCTGAGCAAGAGATAGACTGATACAGGTGGGCAAATATCTAGAGATGGTCAAACGGCAGTCTCTCAAAGGGTACAATCAGAGTGATAGTAAGAGATTTTAGGAGATAGTAGGAGAGGTTCATTGTTGGATCAGCATCTGATTGATTGATGTCGAAATTACACTAACAATAAATGGGTAAATAAAAAAAAATCAGAAATTGTGCATTTAAAATCACGAGTTTTAGATTATTTATCATCATCACTTTGTCGTGATTAAGCTTGGAGGTTCTGTCTCCAGCAATTTCTCTTGTATATTCTGCTAGATTTTTTTTCTTATTCAGATGTCTGCCCATTTACATTGTTGATATCATCGGCTTTTCCCTTCATCACTGATTTCAGTAGATTATTCTGGCATTTAATCGGGCCTGAGTAAATGGCTTTCTCATGTTTATTTCACTCAACAGTAAACAGTGCCATATATTTATAAAATTCAAATCTAATGATTTGGTCATCATCATCATTAGCAAGTGCCTAGCCAGCTGGCATAGGCTTACAAGTCTCTCTACAGATCTCAGTTCTGGATGTCCTGGATCAACTCTGCTGATATTTATTATTTACCACTATCTCTGTCCAGGTTTGGCACCTGTAGAATAATCAGTTCTAATTGTGCTGCTGCTTGTTATTAAGCATGATTTCCAAGAACACACATGCACTGTGTTACATTAGATTCATTGTCACGAAACATATCAAACTTACCCAAAATTTATTGTAATCATAAAAAAAAAAAAAATACAATGTTCAAATATATGAGCGCAACATCATCAATATTTATTCAGTATTGTCATGAAGGATTTCGTATGTTTATATTTAAAATTCACATACAATTATGCATCAATAGTAATTTTTATGAAACGTGCATTTAAAAAAAAAAAGATACCAGGTCTTTTTTTTAACAGTAAAGTCATATAACCATCGACAGAAATAATAATATCAGCCATGTTAAATAAATATGTTACTTCGTTATGTACATACATTAATCATTAACATGCATTTAAAAGAAATAATATTTTTCAATGTTATATTCATCTCATCTCATCATGTTCCTCTTGTACCTTGCGGTGTCGAGGTGAAGTATAAACTTCGTGAGAGTGCCCGGTTATGGGCTTCGTATATCGACATTCCCATGGATTCTGTTATTCCCTCCGTCCAACGTTTACGTGGTCGGCCTCTTCCTCTGTTTCCATCTGGTCTGTACAGCATTGCTTGTTGTGGCATGCTGTTGACTGGTAGCCTACTTGCATGGCCAAACCATTTGACTTGCTGCTTTCTAATAAAATCTAGAGCAGCTTTAACCCCCACTTTAGTCCTGATTTCTTCATTTCTGATCTTATCTCTTCTTGATACGTTGAGTATTCTTCTCAGGAACCTCATTTCTGTTGTTGTGATTTTTCTTTTCTCTTTTTCTGTCATTGTCCAGGTTTGGCATTGGTAGCACAGAGTTGGTAGGAAGATTGTGTTGTAAAGTGCTTTCTTAGTAGTTATTGATACATGTTTGTTCTTTAGTATTGGTGTCATTTGTCCAATGAGTTGATTTGCCTTATTGCACCTATTTTCGATCTCGTCTTCTGATCTGCCATTTGATGATATTATACTTCCTAGGTACTTGAAGCTCTTTACTTGTTTCAAGGGATGTTCGTTTAGGTGAATTGTTGCTGTTTGTTCTTCTTTAGTTATAGTCATTACCTCTGTTTTGCTTGTGCTAATTTTCATGTTATGTTCCCTACACATTTCGTTTAGACTATTCATGTGGTCTTGTAATTCAGCTTCTGATTTTGCTATTAGTGCTTGGTCGTCCGCAAACAGGAGTTCTCTAATGGTTAGATTTGCAGATGGTTCTTCTTCTGTGTTCTCGTCATGCGGTATTCTTGCTGTCTCTGCTTGGCTGGTTTCTTTACATATGTTGTCTATATATGTTATGAACAAGAGAGGGGACAGGACACAACCTTGTCGTACTCCAGATCTTATGGTGAAGGGTTCTGAGTGTCCTCCAGTTGCTCCCACTATGCATTCACTGTTGTTGTATAAACTTCTACATAGGTTTGTTAGATGTGTCCGTTTATACTTCTTAGTTTTTCTACGAGCAGTATGAAGATCCCCTGCCGGCTTGCTAGGCCAGTCGCAGGTTTAGGACACTATATTATGTTACATTATTAACAGTAAATTCATGAAACAACACAATCTTCCTACCAACTCTATGCTAGCAATGGCAAATCTTAACAGTGACAGAAAAGGAGAAAGGATAAATTACAGCACCAGAAATTAGATTCCTGAGAAGAATATTCAATGTATCAAAAACAGAGACATTCAGAAATCAGGACTAAAGTGCTAGTTAAAGCAGCTCTAGATTTCATTAGAAAACAGCAAGTTAAATGATTCGGCCACCAACTAATAGTATACCACAACAAGCAATGATGTACAAACCACATGGAATCAGAAGAAGAGGCCGACCATGTAAATGATGGACAGAGGGAATAACAGCCCATGGGAATCTAGAACAGAGCCCATGGGAATCTAGAACAGAGCCCATGGGAATCTAGACATATGAAATCCATAAACGAGCACTCTTCTGCTGTTTATGCTTCACCTCAACACTGTAAGGTACAAGAGAACTGAAATGAGATTAATGAAACCATCAGCAGAAATAATAGTGCTGTTCAGGTTAAATAATTATATAATTTCATAGTGTATATACATTTCCCCACTTCATCATTTGTATTGTGCAATCTAAATATGAACATATGATCTTCAGTGTGTGAGATAGACAGCTTGACCTAATTGCCTAAAAGACTGCAAAACATTTACTGCAATTGTGTTCAACACATGTAAAACATGTATATTTGTTTCTAAACTGATGCTTCAATTTCAAATTTTGCCACACTCGACAGCATTTACAGCGATCAAGCACATTGATGTATATATCAGGAGATGGATCAGAGGCTAATGGCCAAAAAGGAATCCTCTCTAGTGTTGGTGTTTTAAAGTCTACAGTGGATTTAAACAACAGTTTGTCTTTCAGCAACCATGGTAGGGGTAACTTGTTGACACGTCTCTCACGGCCAGGGGTTGTCCCCACAGCAGATGATACTTCCACAAAAGCCAGCGTGAACAGGGACACTGGCTTTGAAGACATCTCACCAAGCAGATTCAAACACTGTGTATGGTTTTCCTTTTCCAGATATGAACGAACAGATTTGTTATGCGTTAGTGAAGTCAGATCAGATTTTGTAAGCCACATGATGTCAACAAAATGACGAGCCAGGGATGCATTACCACTTACCAGTGCTGTACATAATGGTGATATATCAAATTTGGGAACAGCAGTTGAGAAGTAGTTAAGGTATTCATCTGACCTTACAGTCATGGGCCCTGTTCCATTTGTTATAAGTTTACCAATGGTGTCTCTGTTGTTAAAAAGTAAAATTCTATGAAACAGTTTGGGTTGTAAATAAGACAAACAGGCACCTTGAGCAAGGAAAATTGCTAGGCAGGCGGTTATGTCTGTATCACGATTATACATGGGCTGAAAGTATGACACGGCTGTCTTTGACCTATCTGTTTTACTGACAGCATTAACATCAGCTCCTGCATCCAGCAGAATCTGTACAACCTCTTTGCTGTATGAGTTTGCAGCCAACATTAATGGTGACAGACCATCATTATTTTGCAGGTTAACATCACAGCCAGCATTAATTAAAGTGGTTATAATGTCAACATTCTCATGATCGTAGTTATTGATTCTGTTTATTGCATGCAGCAAGGCTGTATTGCCATTGTTATCTGTCATATTCACACCAGGATTGTGATTTGTCACCCCCTTGACCACATCTACATTGCTGTATCTTGCTGCTTGCATCAAAGCTGTCAATCCTTCATTATTTCGTGAGTTGATAAAATGTTTGTCTTTAGCACATCTGATTAGAAATTCAGCATTGCTATCACAACCTTGATAAATAGAATAGGAAAAGGCAGTATCACCTTTGTTGTCTCTCTAGTCAATGTCAGCCCCATAGTCTAATAGTAACTGAAGCAGATCTGTACTCTTGTTGGTTAAAGCCACAAGCATTAATGGTGATGTGTCACCACGAATATTAGGGGAAGCCCCATTTTCAAGCAGTACTTTAACTACTTGTACCTTAAGTGCATGGCACATATATTTCCTACCTAGAACCAGATACAGAGGAGTGTAGCCACCACATGTTTCTACCAGCTTATTTACATCTGCTCCTTTCTGAATTAGAAATGAGGCAATTTTTCCGTTTCCAGAATCCACTAACAGTTCTTCCCAACAAGGATACTTGCCTATAATGTCAAATACAATATCAATAATATGGCTAAAGAATTCAATATTTGTTCCTCTTACTGCTGACAATAACAAATCCTGTTGATATTTACAAATATATTGTTGAGTTTCATGCTTGCAATCCACAGTTAGGAAGTTAATGTAGGCCACACTGTGATTACATCTAAGATTGCATAAAGCACTCTTGACATCAAAGTTTGCACCATGCTGCAGTAGAAGTTTAGCACAGTCTATGTGGCCATGAACAAGGGCAAGGTCAACTGGTGAGCGACGCAGTACTTTATCATGAACGTTGACTCCAAATTTTAACATCACTTCAATCATGTCATAATGACCACCTTCTGCTGCGATACATAACGGGAGATACCCAAACGTTCTATCTCTCTTGTTCAGATCAGCACCATGCTGACAGAGCAACTCAACCAGGGAATAACTGCCAGCTTTAGTTGCCACAGACAGAGGGGAAATTGCTGGCCCACCATTCACATCCGCTCCTAATTCTAAGAGCCGTTTGACCATTGCAATGTGATCTTTGGTAATCTGGCTAAATTGATGATGAAAAAAGTTTGTGTAGGCATTACTGACCATCCTGGTCTTAACTTCTTTATCTAAATATACACAGTCTAAAAATATATCCAGAAATTTCACATTGCAAGCTTGAACTGCAGTATCTAGAGGTGTTTTGTCACTTTCACAAACTGTATATTTGTTTGCTCTCCTCCACACAGCATCAGAGATGAGTTCCCTACTTGACCGTTGCCTGCCCTCTGCTGCATTCATGTCTGTGTTGAGTTCCATGGTTTCATAAGCAGGTCTTCCTTCTTGTGTTGGGCACTCTTCTGTGTAACTTGTGTTGCTATGATTAAATATAATAAATATTAGTCTGACATGTTCTGGAATTCTAGAATATAACATCATTCTAACTTATAAAAAATTATTAAAAAGGCTGCACAAAAAGTAATATTTTACATGTTTTCTTTTGCTAAAAATGTTGCAACATCAATGTGTTTCCATATGTATGTGCACAATTGCAGTCACTAGCAGAAATAGTGCCACTGTAACAGTGGAAAATAGAATAATGCATAATATTGTGTATGGATGTTGTGCATTCAATAGTAAAATTGTGCTTTGCTGTTTGATATGAAATAGCAGTCAATATAAGCTAGGTGGGAAGTTCAGTTTTTGTGGTTTCTGGGAGTGAATAGAAAAAATTGCAAGAATGGTCATGTTCGCGGCATCCTGATCCAACCAAATTCCTAAACATGTTGGAGTGTACAGATGCCATTATTCATCTGAATGATCACACAGCAGGCAGCAATTGCCCTTACAGTTTTCTGGTGGGGGGGGGGGGGGGGTGTGTGTGTGTGTGTGTGTGTGTGTGATTATTGTAGTGCCCTTAAAGATTAGAAGGTATCCGCTCAATGGATTCTTCAATGTACTATTACATTTGACCAAAGACAAACCACCTTTTCTGACAATTTGAAGCATTTTGATGTCAATGTGAAGCATTTTTCCCTGGATCTTCGTGGGTGATGAAAACTAGGAGCACTGTAAAAACGGAGGATTGTCAGATGAAAGGATGTGTAAATTAAGAATCCAGTTTCATTTTGCTTGGTCACAGTGATTAGGAATCCATGTCATACTGAGGGAGAAGGATGCTATCATTGAATCAAGTAATGGGTTTATCTTACTAGTGAAATGTCTTTGCTTTCATATGCAATGCTTTCCAGTGTCTCCATGACAGACAAGATGTCACAGCATTTATAAACATGGGTATGTGCTAAAGGACCTGTTAAAATCCATACTTATAGATATGCCAAAGTGCCAGGAGCTTTAGATGTGAAGATCATTGCAGTCAATCTAATGAGTCATATGCCAATGTTATTACTGACAATCATGAGCAGAGTAAGAAACAAGATGAAATTAGATATTAACAATATGGATCTAAAGAGGGAAATGGCACAAACAATGTCATTTACATTCTCAGGACAATATTATAAAGAGCTATACAAGTAAAAATAGTTCCATATTTTCACTTCATAGACCTGATTAAGACAGTTTTTTTTTGTTTTTTTTAAAGTTAGCTTCATATTCCATGCATGATGCTGCAGTCAACCCCAGAATGTTTTGGATGTTTGTGATTGTCAAGTTTATGTTTAGTAGTTTGCCACTGGTTTCTGAGCGACCGGCCATTGTAAGAAAACCAAGGTAAGGCAGTCTTCTGTCAAATCGCCCGCATATCATGGGATCAGAACTGCGGTAGTGTAGTGCACTATTGTCTGCCAGCCCAGTGATCATGGGTTCAAATTCCCATCAAGGTGGGTTTGTAAATTGATCTGGGCTGCAAGGTCAGTCTAGCCTAAAATGAATGTCTTAGGACATAAAGGCAGTATTCATAATATTGATCACATATGCAATGTTATGTTTTAGGACAGACAAGATGTCACAATGAAAGACATACAAGATGTTAAAATGTGACAAACAAGATGTCACAGTGAAATGGCATTTGTAAAGATGGGTGTATTTTTAATGACCTATTGAAATCCATATTTATAGCTTTTGGACAACCAAAATAAGCAATCTGGACATTTTGAGGGAGGCTAAGTCACAAAGACAATTTATTACAAACATCAGAAAGAAGCAGCCATCATTTTTTGGCCACATTATGAGAAGGCAAATAACTGGAAATGTGACAACAGGAAAGAGAGATATAGGAAGACAGCGTGAGAAAATTCTTGACAGTTTTATGTCATTTCATGGAAGGGAGTCAAAACATAAATTGATCCATGCCATTGGAGATCACAATTTATGGAGGGGCATGATTGCCCATGCCAACCGACAAAGCATTGGATGATTTATAGCCTGCCAAAGTAACCATCTACTTTAGATGTAAAGATCATTGCAAAGTGAGTCTTCTTAATCATGTGCCAAAGTTGTCACTTATGGAGAATGACCACATGAAGAATTATAAACAAGACAGACCAGAAATTAGTGATGAACACTTGATTTGTAGAGGGGAATGACAGTTTGGCAACTAGTCTAGATTGAAGTTCTGACAGACAAACAGTTAAATCATTGCAATACTGTTCTGGAAGCTTCTGCTGGTTGTCTTGTCTCAGCTATATTGGTGTTACTTTCCTTTGGAGTAAATTAGGCAGGCAGGGAGAGGGATCAAGCTGCGTGGGCAACACATGGTCTATACAATTTAGCCCTGGCTTTGTAATTCAAAAAGGGCATTATACCTTTCCATAGCACAAAGCCAGGGCTTAATTGTAGAGACCATGTGTTGCCCATGCAGCACAATCCCTCTCTCTGCCTGCCTAGTGATGGTGATAAATATCATGAATGCTGCCTAGTTTCCGAGACTTGCTGAACAATAAATTGTGTGTATAGACACCAGGAATGTTTATGTGAAAACAAGGAGTGTGTAGACACAACTGATACTCATTTAGGTTATGTATGGTAATTCTTATATTTGAGTGCATTCATAAAATTATCAGAGATGTCACAGAAATAAATAATAGCATTAGACAAGCAAAACACTCCTGGTTACAAACTGACATCTTATACAATGTATACTGTCATTACACAGAAATATAAGTTGTAGAACCCTTGAGGTAACCAAGACAGTCCAGGCGAGTCAAGTTGGAATTTACCGTTTGGTAATTAGTTTGCATGCTGTCTAGCATAGCCTGTAATCTTGTGAATATATATGTAAATCCTGTCTTTAGACATTAGTTAAAGAACTTTTGCATGTGGACAATTAGTAAATGAAAAACAAATTAGCTATTGAAGCCACAAAATGTGGTTTTACAGAAGAATGCTGAAAATCCTTAGAGAGCCAAAATGAGTAATATGATCTGAAAAAGCCAATCAAATGCATCCAACTGCAGTGAGAAAGGATGCTGAACTGAACCTATAACATTGCATGTATGTAAAACATGAACAATAAGCAAACATGCTGAGAAACATAATTAGCATTGAAAATGTCTCCAAGGAAAAGGTAAGAAACACCATGAACAGAGAGAAAAACAAGTGAGGCAGTCTTTAGGAAACCATAAAATAAGAGTCTGACAAAATATATATAAATAACTGACAAAATTTTGGGAGAAAAGAGCTAGGGAAGTGAAAAGAGTCAAATGGCTTAGCCATATGGCATAAGCAAGATAGGAGATCCAAGACTGGTGATTATGCGAGATGATGGACCATGATCTCCTACGCTTATTGGCATGGCACACAAACAGATAATAGATATGAAGCTACATTAGGAAAATTAAAGAAGAACTGAAAACAACTGGAAATTAAAAGAGATTCAGGAAGACAGTAAAGAAAGAATCTTGACAGCAATTCATCACAGCATGGAAACATATTAGCACATTGTTTTGTTCAATCGTGAACTCAATCCATACACATGCTACTAGTACTACCTCAAGTGCACTGGACTGATTTTTGAGTGTAGATTAGATTTTTCTATTACCAGTGTCTCGCTGTCTCCATGGCCGAGGGGTTAGCAGCTTTCTCTGCTAACCCCGAATACTCTCGTCATGTGACGCGACGAGAATTAGCAGTGGTTCGAATCGCAAAAGTGACTTATGAGAGTATTGGAGCCAGTCGCTCAGAAAGTCGTGGCGTGCTGATGAGCGTAATCTAGCCTAGGAATCAACATACAGCTGAAAGATGCTGGTGTTGACCGCAATATCCTGAAACAGGATGGAAACGCGGGATAAAAAAAAGTAAAAAATTACCAGTGTCCCTCGTCATCTGGCAAACCCACTCCGACTTCAGAGGTACTTGTAATTTGCATCCGCAAGTCAAGGACGAGAAGTCACATTTTAGACCAACTGACCGGGTTGGGGTTGAACCCGCTACCTCAGCATCAGCACACCTTATGTTTAAGAATGAATGTTCTTTCGTTCACTTGAAATATGTCTATAACTGCAATGTTGTCTCTTGTATGTTCTTTTTTCAGTTCACACAGTGGTCCATAGAGTTTATCTTTCACTGTCGTTCCTCTAGGCCAAAAGGTTTGCCTAGATATGTTATATTTTGGGCAGTCTTGGAGTATGTGCTCTGCTGTCTGCGACGCCAATCCACATGTGCACATCGCTGTTTCACCAATCTTGAGTTTCGTATACATGTGGTTGCGTAATCTATTGTGTCCTGTTCTGAGGATGAGCGTTCTTCCATTCGGCCATGCTGACCTCCTCTTCTGTTTATATGCCCCATACATTTTCTGTTATCTTTTCCTTATGGTTTTCATGAGTGTTCTTATAGCAACAACAGATTTCATGAGTGCTCTTATAGCAACAACACGTTTCAATACGGCAGAGTTCACACAGTAATTTGGATTGTCAACCATGTTAATTTCATAAACTGACTATCTTGCCGGTCTCCCTGGCCAAGAATTTAATGACATTGTTCTTAATCCTGTATATCCACATGGGGAAAACAGCAGCTGTGAGAATCGGCAGAGGTTCGCGCTGCGCTGGTAACTTACGATAGGTATGTGAGCCGGTGATTCAGAAAGCAATGGCAAACTATTGAACATAAAACTTGCCTAGTACATCAACAGCAGCTGAAAAATGCTGGTGCTGACTGCAACGTCCCGTAAGGGATATGCAACATTAAAAAAAAAATATGTCTCTTATTGCTTTAGTTTGTGTTGTGCGATTTCTGCAGTATGTACCTGACAAGATGCAGTGAAATTTGCCAGGCAATAAATTGTGCAATCTATTGTTTGTGTCTTCGCTATTCAAGTTTACCACAGGAAAAATTTGTTCATTTATGAACATGAAACATATTTTTGCAGTTAAGAATGTGTGTTGTTTTGTTCATTCAGCACACACACACATTTGTAGACTATCATGAATATTGACTTTGTCATTACTGCACTGATGCTATTTTTTTAAAAAAAGGCTTATGGTTTTTACATTTGTACTGAAAAATTTAAATTTTGGCTACATTGTCTTTTATTAGTAACTTTATTAACTTTAAAAGCATATTTATGTATTTGAACTCAGCACCCATGTGCACATATTGGTGTTGATTTTGATCAATTATGTATGAAGAACTAGAAGAATTACATGTAACCTTACCTTTACCTATATATAATTTCTTTGTTCATCTTATAATCTTTGTTATTGTTACTTTGTTCTCTCTTGTCCATCAACTTCTTATTGCATTCTTCTTGTGCAATATTTACATATATTTGCCCTTTTATCTTAACCATAGTAACCATATTACAGTACTATATGATAATACTGATATACATTAATAACCATCATTGGATTTGGCTGTTGCTCCATCAAAATGTAAACTGTACTAGACCTACTTCTTTTTTGTGTGTTTATCACCTCCTTATTGTACTAAGGCATTTGATAAAGCAAAACATGATGAAATGGTTAAAATGTTGGAAGATATTAACATTGGTGGGAAAGATCTCAGAACAATAAAAAATATTAACTGAAACCAAGTAGAAGCAATTAAAATGGGAAATAAAGAGGGTAATTATTAATAAATAAAGCTAAGAGTATGACAGGGATGTGTTTTGTCACCGGATCTCTTCTCCCTCTAAAGTAACAATGAGAGAGATTAAAGAGAAGCCAGGAATAATATTCGGAGGTTATAATATAAACAATGTACGCTATGCATATGATACAGTATTGGTGGCGGATAATGCAAAATATCTGCAACAATTGTTGGACATTGTAGTAACAGTGAGTGCAAAGAATATCAAGAAAACAGTAACAATGGTGTTATCAAAGAAAAAGGTGACACCCAAATGTGAAACAGAGACAGAAGGGAAAATGCTTCACCAAGTGAAATGTTTTAAATACCTAGGGTCATGTATAACATCAGATGGATGATACATAACAGAGATTAAGAGCAGACTAGGGCAAGAAAAGGCTGCATTTCAGAAAATGAAGACTATCTTATGCAATAAGTAACTATCATTGAATGTAAGAAAGAAAGTGCTATATAGAACCTGTTTTGCTGTATGGCTGTGAATCTTGGAATGTAATGGAACAAATTAGGAAGAGATTGGAAGCAACAGAGATGTGGTTCCTGAGACGAATGTTGCAAATTACTTGGACTGCCAAAGTAACTAACAACAACTGCCTGAAACAGGCTAATGTTCTAATGAAACCAGAACATTGTATACAACAATAAGAAAGAGGCAAACAGCTTTTTTTGGGTCATGTGATGAGAAGAGAGGCATTAGAGAGGACTGTGGGATAAAGAAGCAGAGGCAGACCAAGAGAAATTATGTTGGATGGATTGAGATGGTGGCATGGAGGAATATCAACAGCGGAGTTGATCCAGAAAACCAAAGACCGAGATATGTGGAGAGTCATGAACGCCTACGCCAGCCAACATGGCACTAGATGATGATGATCACCTCCTTAATATGTTCAATATTAATATTATTTTTCCAGACTTTTCCCCATCTCATTCATGAAAAATTTAGTAGCATATCCTTTACAGGACGTCGTACTAAACCCCAGCACTTTTGATTTCTTGGCAAGTTTGCATTCAGCGCTTACGGACGCGATTCGTAAGCCCGCTTACCCATGTTCAAAGCACAGCTGCGACCAATTTGGCAGCAGACCATGTTGTGCTGGTTTTAACGAGTTGGTATGAGTATGAGAGCCTGTCGTTCAAAGCAATGGCAAACTATTGAAAGTAAACTTGCCAAGACATATACAACAGCAGTAAAATGCTGGTGTTGACAGTGATGTCCTGTTAAAAAAAAAAAAAAAAACCCTTTGCCATAATGCTGGCATCTCATTCATAGATGATATTAATGTTCACCATTTTCATTTCTTTCTTACGTTTTTTTTTTCTTCCTATTTTCATTAATGTTCTCACATTACATGTGTCTATAAAAACTGATTAATTCTTGATTTGTCAACAGTATCCCGATGACAGTCAGGTGTCACATGTGGGTCATGTGACAGTCCATATAGGATGAGGCTGTAGCTGAACATCCATTTACTAACTTTGAAAGTGAATCTACATGATTTTGATAAGATAATGTTGTGTCTTTTGGGCTACCACCTCACATTGGGGAATTTCAGACAAAATGGATGATTAAATTCTACACTCCATCCTGCTTTCATAATTATTTCTTTCATAGTTTTACAATACATGACTGAAACTGTCGAAGAGTTTTATCCAGCGATCCCTATGGGTACTGAAAGAATATTTTTTTTCTCGCGTTTCCATCCTGTTTCAGGATATTGCGGTCAACACCAGCATCTTTCAGTCATATGTTGATTCCTAGGCTAGATTACACTCATCAACATGCCACGACTTTCTGAGCAACCGGCTCCATACTCTCATAAGTCACTGGCGCGACTCGAACCACTTCTATTTCTCGTGCGCTCACGTCAACCATGAGAGTATTCGGGGTTAACGGAGAAAGCTGCTAACCCCTCGGCCAGGGAGCCAACACTGAAAGAATGAAAAAACGAAGTATTTGTTGTTGAATTCTGCTCTCATTTCTACTTTGTAACTATTTTTCTTTTGTCATTTGACATGATTAAAATTTCTGTTGAAGACCAATTTACCCATTGACCCAAGACTCAAGTGTTTGCCATGATGGTGTACTTCTTTGGACTCAAAAGAAATGTTTTTTTATTTAAAACAATTTTTTTAAAAAAAGGTATGTGCAGAATAATGAGGCAACCGATGTGATGAAATCTTAAATTAGACATAGCAAGCTTTTAGGACATAATTTACCATAACATGTGGAAAATAGATTGAAAACTTGGTAACAACTGACAAACTATTTCAAGGGTCATCTTGCTTCGATGGTGTCATAAATCATAGTAATTAACAGTTTATACAAACCAATGATCGATGTATATAATCTATACTATTATTATAATTATATTGAATAGAATATTACAATTAATAAATTATATTTATTTTATTTACTATCACAATAAAATACCCTGCATGAGTGCATATTGTTAGTTATTGTTAATTCGTAACTTAACTTGGTTAATTACTATTCCAGTTTTATATGTGAGAAGCTGTTTGATATTGTCAATGTTATTTTAACCATGTAAGATAACTAAGTAAGTAAGAAGACGGTGGAGAGATAATATTTAATATGCATACAGTACAGACCTACACCTACAAGCACTTGGAATAATCAGCGACTAAATTACCGACTGGCAAGATAAGTTATCTGATAACGGAGAGACGAATGGAGATGGCTTGCTTGTATCTGCTGCAAAGAACCTCAATGGCTCGGAATTCTGAAGAAGAAGAAGAAGAAGAAAACTAGTGAAATACATGCATACATACCTAGAACACTCCAAGGACACTCGTGAAAATGTTTATATGAGAATTGTGAAATCAGAACAACACAGCGGTTCACGTGGTTTTGTTTACACTTGGGCAGGATGTGGCGTCTTCTGTGGACGACTTCGATATTATGATATTTCGATACTGAAACATTTTCATTTTTTTTTTCAGGTTACATTTTGATTTTAAAATCAAACGTAAATTGAAAAAAAAAAAAAAAGCAATACTAAAATATGCGTACTTCATATTCACATTTGCCTAAATAAATTATACTTCTAAAATAATAACTCATTACTAATTTGCATAAACAAATTATATTTCTACATTTATAACTCATTACTATTGCAACGACCTCTAGGACTTAAAATTTACAAACATGCAGACATTTAAGACGTGAAGAGATGACAAAAAAAATGTCAAAAAGTGACCTATTATAAGATAATGTTTAATATGATGTTGTTTTTTAGTTTTGGGCCCATAGGGACCTCACTGTCGTCGACAGTGAGGGCCCTACGGGCCCAAAAACTTAAAAACATCCATCGATCGGTCTAGCAGTCCACCGAACACTAAACGGGAAAATGATTGCCGGACCGATGCAAATGAGGCTCGAAGGGATTCTTCTTTGTTTGCGGTGAATTAAAATTGAAGTACCGCTTCTTGTTTGTGTGTAAGATTTTCATCTTGCAAAGGCTATATTTGCAATGCATATTAATATTCTTGTTCTAAACTCTACAAGCCATCTTCCATATTGTCTTTTTTCCTTTTTCTTTTCGTCCGCTCGCTTTGAACCCAGGCATAGTCCATAGACATATTACTTTACTAATTCTAGTAGTGCACTGGACTTATTTAGGCGCCATATGTGTGTGTGTGTGTGTGTGTGTGTGTGTGTGTGTGTGTGTGTGTGTGTGTGCATCCGTCATCGACTCGACGCGCTATCGAGAGCAAGTCGCCTTATCGGATAACGCAGAGGATGCCTCGCGTAAAAAGTGCCGCGCAGATACATGCGCTATATGCAGCCGGGAAAAAGAAGGCAGAAGCGAGGAAGGCCGCTGCGACTGCTGAGCCCAGTTCTACAAACAGCAGTCCTGCTCCTACACCAGCTGAAACCGTTCCCGTTGTTAAAGAAATCACAACAGAAGCCAGTAGCAGCCGGGAAGTCCTAACCAGCAGCAAGAAGACGATGCAGCCCAATATAAACAACGAGTACTATTGTAGACTTCACCGGCAAAATTCTTCTCAAGCAGACAAGCGTGGGAGAAGCTAAACTGTCGGCGCTACCAACAGATAAGATAATCAGTCTGTTGGAAAACGAGCTGGGAAGAAACAGCATCAACCAGCTGCGCAAGACACCTGATGGAGTAGTGGTCTCCATCAACAAAAATCCAAAGACCACAGCCCTGATAGTGATACAGAAGATCGCACAAGAGGAGAAAAGCATCATCCAGCTTCACCACGGCATAGTATTGGAAGCCGTCCGGCACCTTACGATGAAACGATGGGACATCAGACGAGTCTAGGCCCATCTCATAAAAATGACCAGATCAGGGAGATGCTGGCGAAGGAGAACCGCAAAATCAAGATCATCAGTGCTGAGCGGATCATCGGAAAGAACAACATACCCTCTACACTTGTCGTCGTAACATCAGAGGACCGACTAATCCCTCAATATATTGTATGGGACAAGAAAGACCAAGTACCAGAGCACTACATTCCGAGATTGCTGCAGTGTTCCAAGTGCCAGAAATTTTGGCACACCCGTGCCACCTGCAAAAGCGATCTGGAGGTGTGTAAGTACTGCTATGGTCCCTATCAATATAGTCAGTGCCAGCATGCGAAGAACGACTCGGACTTCAGGAGGCCTAACACCAACAGAAAGTGCGCTAACTGCCTTGGCAACCATGGCGCCAGGTACCTCGGCTGCTCCTGCTACCAAGACAGCAAGGAAGCCATGAAAATCGCAATCAAGTCTAACCTACTATATAAGAAGGCTAGGAGGCGACCAACCGACTCACCAAAAGTGACATAGCACAACTGGAAGGCCAACTTAAGAACCTGAGAACACAGTTCAAAAACATGGAGAAAGAAAAAGACCAGACGCAAGAAACACAGATAACGGCCGTTCAGCGCATCCTGGACGAACTGAAGCTAGTCCAGCAGAAGATAGAGCAGGATGTCGCTCGAATGACTCCTGTAAAGGCTGAAACTGACTTAACTTTATCAAGAATCCAAGAAGAAAGAGAGAAGCCAGAAGAAACGCTCAATCAGATTCAAGAAGAAAGGCAACAATTAGAACTACTCAAGGCCATGACCGAAACACCCGAACCAGAAAACACAAAGACTCAGACAGAAGAAGAATCATCAGAAAGTAAAATAGAACTGGATGAAAATGGATAACCAGACCAACAAAATTTTTTCGAGAGACTGTATCGAAAAGGCCTAGTCGGAACAGGCCACGACACAGGGAATCAACCAAGACCGAGAAGATTCGAAGACAACCCAAGACGGGGTATATAATTAATATATATAATTATTTATAATATAATTAATATTGTAATTATTGTTAATTTATTACGTAAATAAGTGTTTTTAAACTAACAAACTATGCCAGTTGGAATGAGAAGCATATCTGTAGAACGTTTCATCTCCATCGGATGGACCGTTCAGGAATGCATTAAGGACACACAAAGCCACAAAGATACAAAGACACAAACACAAAAATTCTCTTTTATTTATATATATATACTAGCTGACCCGGCCCGGCTTCGCCCAGGCCCTGGAGGGGATCTATCTATCGATCAGTCTGTTTGTCTGCTTGTTTGTCTGTCTGTCTGTCTGGCTGACCCGGCCCGGCTTCACACAGTCCCTGGTGGGGAGCATCTCATTTAATTCATATAAGTAGTCATATAAGCTCTCCCGTTCCCGACTATCTGTCTGTCTGTCTATTTGTCTGTCTGTCTGACCCGGCCCGGCTTCACCCAGTCCCTGGTGGGGAGCATTTCATTTAATTCATATACGTAGTCATATAAGCTCTCCCGTTCCCGACTATCTGTTTGTCTGTCTATCTGTCTGTCTGTCTGTCCCGGCCCGGCTTCACCCAGTCCCTGGTGGGGAGCATCTCATTTAATTCATATACGTAGTCATATAAGCTCTCCCGTTCCCGACTGTCTGTCTGTCTATCTGTCTGTCTGTCTGACCCGGCCCGGCTTCACCCAGTCCCTGGTGGGGAGCATGTCATTTAATTCATATAAGTAGTCAAATAAGCTTCCGTTCCCGACTATCTGTCTGTCTGTCTATCTATCTGACCCGGCGTGGTTTCGCCCAGCTCCTGGCGCACAGTAACTTAAAAGAATGTCCTTCCACACACCATTCATTATTTTTAATGAAAACTGTTTTTAATCACCGACATGACAGTTGATAAGTTCTTTAAGCAGAAAAAGATGGGTTACAATGTTATGCATTATTTTTATGAAAACTTTGAAAATGCCTTAAAGATTATATCATTATTTATTATAACCCATATGGCTCAAAATAACTATAGACAAAGAGTTTAACAATAGTGCAAGTAAGTCCAACAATATGACTATAAAGTATATAGAAATGTTATTAAAAGTTATGCCCCTT